>CM068717.1:11431114-11931114 GCA_035079005.1 Fraxinus americana | reverse complement strand
ATGCAGGCTCGACCCCTGGAGACCCTGACTGGTGTTGATAACAGCCCAGAATCTTTGTTGATGTTTACCGGGAATAAGAATGTACATGGATTGTACGATTTTCTACTAAATTATAGGTAAGTGTCTGATAAAATAAGTTTATCCTTTTACTTTCTCAGTCAAAGGAGGAAAACTAGTTGAAGTTTGTATATATTGTTTTATGTGATGTTGTCGTTAGCTCTGTTTTCTTCTTTGGTTTGTTTCCAGATCCTTTTTGGCCTCTTTGACTGGTGTGGATGTTCCTGTGTTGTATTCTCCAGTACCTTTTCAAAATGCCGCTCTATCTGCTCCAGAGGTGAGTCCAGTTAGTATGTGGTGTTGGTAAAGTAATGATTGCAAATTTTCCTTCTTTTCTGTTTCTTTCTTATGTACCTTGCAGCTTGACACCATTTTAATTTGTATCACCAAATGGCAATGTGCAGTTTGTAGTTTACAATTACGTTGCTATTGTGTGATGATATTAGGGTCGTAGTAGAAGTAAGACAATGTATAGAATATCCTTTTAGTCATAGTATGGTTGAGAATAGAGATGATATTGGGATCACAATTGAGGACTGCGTTGTTTGAAAGAGTAATTGATTTAGTTAGCCCTGGTTTGGTACATATTCTTCGGAACATACAAGGTTTAAAAAAGCGAAACTAAGTACTGAGGCGGTTTTTCTTTATGAGGCGAAGCGTAAGTCTCGAGGCGGATTGAGGCGTAAGCCTCACAAAAAAAAAAAAAAAAAAAATCTAAGTAAAAGAATTATAAAATAATACAAAAATACAAAAAAATAAAAGTTTGAGCATATAGTAAATAAGATATATAGCCATTAGCATATTGAGATATAGTCCACCTAAAGAAAGAAGATGTTTAGCAAAATAAAAAGCATTACAGAAGTTAGAAATCACTCCATTTGTAATGGAAAAAAAGAAGCAGGTTATACTAAAAAAAAAAAGCTAATAGTCTGCACTATCATCACTATTACTAGCATCGTTAATGGAATCATCATATCTAATTTCCCCATCATCTTCCTCTTCGCTACTCTCAATTTCTACAAAACCATCTTCATCTAGTTTTAGAGTTTATACAAGCGATTGGATGAAATCGTGAGTTAATTATATAAATCAGAACATTTTTAAAATTTATAATTTCTAGATGTGTATATGAAGCAACTAATTGCATGCAAGATTTACTGAACCCTAAGAAAAAGAAAAAGAAAAGAGGAAAAACATACATGTTGAACTGATGAAAAAACGATACTCTTCTTGAATTTTGACATTTGAATTTCTGTTGAATCTGTTCCTTTTTGGTCATCTAATTTCTGGCTGCCGTTTAGTTTTCTAGGTATTTTATTGTTTTGTTTGGCGCCCAAAATGCCTTTTTAAATGGGCTTTTTCCCTTTTTAAGAAGGGTCTTTTCTAATTTCTTTTCATACAATTGAAAAATTAAATTTTAAGTGAGGCGCACGCCTCATGCTTCATGAGGCGTGCGCCTCATATTTTTAACCTAAAAAATACCGCCTTGAGGCATACTACGTGCGCCTCACAGTGAGGCGGGCCTCAAGGCGCGCCTCTATACTGCCTTTTTATACCATGAGAACATATATATATATATTTTTTCAAATTCATTTTTAATCATACATTCTTCTAATAAAGAACTCGTTTGAGCCCCATTAAAAGGTTAATAATATATTTTGGAATAGTAGATTGATGGAGAATGTGTGGTTAAAAAATAAGTAAAAGTTTTGGGTTTGCGTCTAATATTATTTTATTGAATAATGTGTGGGTGAAAAGAGAAAAAAATGTATTTTGAAAAAATAAAAATCAAACAAGGGCAAAATAATTTTCACTTGGATTCATAAATTTTCCCACTTTTTAACCACACATTCTCCCAATAAAATTACTTTTCACAAAATGTAATTCTCAAAAAATTTACATCAAACGGGCGTTACGGGCCCTTAGATTTGATTATTTATAAGGAGGACTAATACAAATAATTAGTGCCAGTTAGACGAAATTGAAAAGTGGTACAAGTTCTGCACAATTGTTAGAAGACCAACTATACTCTATGGAATAAGATTGCTGGGCTGTTAAATGGCAAAAGGTCCTCATGATGAAGTTAGCTTAAATGAGGATGTTGAGATACATGTTTGAGTATGCTAAATGGATAAAATAAGAAACAAGGACATAAACCCAACAACTAGAGGATAAATTAAAGCAACGATGGGTTAAATGGTTAGGACATGTCCTGTGTAGACCTAAACAAGCTCATTTTTGCAAGAACTAGAGGATAAATTAAAGCAACGATGGGTTAAATGGTTAGGACATGTCCTGTGTAGACCTAAACAAGCTCATTTTTGCAAGAGTAATATGATCCCAACAGAAATTCAAAGAGAGAACAAAACTAACATGGTTCGATGTGTTTGTTAGACGTGATTTCATTAGACCTTTCAATACATTTGAGTGCTGGATCAGATGGAATAAATTAATGTAGTTGGTCCAAAATTTATTCAGAATAAGGTTTAGCTTGTTCTTGTTGCATTATGTAGTTCTCGGTGTCAATCCAATTGAACGAACAGTTCTCTCAAAAGTGTTCAAAGTATATAAATTTTTTCCAGGGATCCATAGACCCCAAGCATATTACAAATTTACGTAGTAATAGGTTAAACTCTGCAATTTGGCCGGATAAATTATTGACTGATCAATTTCTTTTTCCTGTGGCTTTTCCTACCTTCAATTTTTGTGAGCAAGTTTCTTTTTGGATACAAATTTGTAAATTTATTCAAAGTCAACCACATATTTATAATTACTAATAATCCACATATTTCATGAAATCCACCACTATTCCTCTTTATAAACCATTTATAAATTTGCAGAGGAGGCTAAAATGTACAAAAAAAGGTTACAGAAAATCGACCTTATACAAAATGGCGATATTCCTTGTAATCAACATCTTACATTTTAGAAAAGTGTTTTGATATGCAACCCATTCCATTCAGTTCTATGTTAAAATGGTGAAAATTCCACCTCTGTTTTTTTGGTTTTGTAATTTAAAGAACTTGTTAGGGATGTACTTCTGAAGTGAATCACATAAATGAAAATATTGATTCCTTACTACATCAGCCTTTCAATAAGCTGCTCAGGGACAATTGGTTTTGCACGATTTACTTGAGATCATTAATTTTGGGTCACTTGATTATGCAGGTTAGATGCAAAGAGGTGAGGAGAGCTGATCATATTTCATCCCAGCTAAAGGGGACTAGTATTGATGGTGAACCTAGTCGAGATTCATCTGCGGGTATCTGTTACAGTGTTGAAATTAAGGGTGTCTATCTTCCCCCATGGGTAATTTCTGGCGTATGCGATGCTATGCAGTCTAATGGGACTGACTTTGAAGCCAGGTATGCCAAATTCTCATTGTAGCTGATGCTTGAGCTTTGCTAACTAAAGCATGTTTGGGAGTTGTTTATAATTCGTGTACAGCACAAGAAATAGAAATGAGTGATGGATAAGTGGTTAGCACTTGTAGGTCCCACAAAATGTGGATAAAATGTGATTTGGCCTATTACAAACAGATTATAAATGAGGCAAACAAGGGCCAAGACTTGTTGCATTTTCTTCATTATTGCTGAAACTTGAGTTGTGTAGACCACATAGATTGCTGCATTTTGTGGAATCATGTGGTCTCTGCAGAATCATTTAGTCTGCTCCAGCCCATCTTCTTCTTTCCTTATCCAAATCTCAAAAAAAATTTATTACTCAAGAAATAGAATTAGAAATGTTGACACAATCAATTAGGCAAATAACCAGTCACTTCTGGAATTAAATTTTGCAAGTTCAGCTGACTGTTTAGTGTAAGCCGACTCTGATTTTCTCCTTGAGAGTTCTTGAAGTACCTTCAGAAATTTAAGTTTCTCCTTTTCGGTCTTGTGAAAGATTATCCTTCAGATCTAACATGGACCTGCACTATTTTTTGGCTGCTTAAAACTTACTCGATTAGTTTCTTATGTGTCTATTTGAGTGATTTGCAGCTTTATAACAGAATCCTCATCAATTGGTTTGAACGTCGGTCTGGGCATTGCCAGAGAACAACCCAATCAGCAAGCTGCAGGCAAACTATTGCAAGAAAGTGACAATTCTTTTGGTATTCCAAACGCCACTCTTTCATCTCAAATAGGTTCTGCCTTTTTGAAGGGATTGAAGTACTGTGGCGGTTCGTACAAAGCTTCCATATCACCGGTTTGATATACCATTATTTACTGTAATTGCGAAGCTGGAATGCAAGGGCCGTTCATGTCACTGTTATTTCGCCGATTTGCTTTTCGTATTTTGATTGTCTAATCTAAGTGATACTTGTCAATCCTGTTTTGATGTACTCCCTTCTATGGCCGTCAAGCTCGATCAGTTTGATACAGAGTAGGGGCTGTTGCACCGTGTAGTGCTTGTGCACTGGAGTCGGTGAAAGTTTTTATGTAAAGCTTCTCATTTTGAGTACAGATGAAAGTCACGACATCTGCTAAACAGCTTGATGCAACCTTTTATCTAAATTATTCTTGGACTTACGTTAATTGATTTGAATTGCTTCTATTGAGTTGGTAACCGTTTTGGATACGTTAATTGATTTGAATTGCTTCTATTGAGTTGGTAACCGTATTGGATTAAGTTTTATATATGCTACACAGTTGAATGAATTTCAATCATTGAAGGATATATAAAGCTTATAGGCCATTTCATAGCGTACCAATGCTGAATAGAATCTAAACCGCAGTATCTCATGACATTCTCTCTCTCCAACTGTGAAGAAATACAATTAAACTCAACCAGCTGGAATTTAAAGATGTGGTAGGAAAGTGTAGACTAGAGCTTGAGATAACGTTAAACAGGTGAATAACGATGAAAAGAAATGTAAAGATGGTGTCAAACAACACTAGAACTTGGCGTATTTACTAGTGAGAGAATCCCTGAGATTTGAATAAAGGCGTAGAGGGAATACTGCCGAAGGTTCTTAACTTCATACCAAGAATTGAACACCACAAGATGCTCATCCGTTCCAGAAAATACAAGTTTTATTCGAAGGCTAAAATCTACAGAACCCCCTCAGTTTTTACAGTTATTAGTACTGATGGCACAATCTTGATTGTTTAGGCAAATGAAGTTAGATATGCCCGAACATGAACTGCAGCCATCTCTTTTCCAGTACAAGTTCTGCAGTCTTCCCTTTTGAAATTCAGGAACCTGCATAAAGATGAAGATGGTCCAGTTACATATAAAAAATGAGTTTATATTAATCGAAATAATATAGGAACGACTGTCTAATTTCCAAAGTAAAACTGGTGACAGTGTGTGTACTGTTTGCAACAAAAGCAGGACTGGACCGTGCAGCATATTTTCGACCAGCAAATGGTACCATATAACCCCAAAAGAATCCTGTGATGTCAAAATAATGCAGGAGATTATAAGACGTGTAGGACAGGTTAACAAGAACAAAATGATAATGTGGATTGTAACATCGCTAATGTAGAAATTACTCAAGTTGCATTATGTGTAGTGTAGTGTTTCAAGGAAAATTTTCGAAAATTTTCCACAAACCAAACGCCCAAAGTCGTGTAGACAAATGACACTGACAGCAAGATAAAAATCTCATCAAATTTTTTTAGTTCCATTTAGTTATCCAGATACCAGGGATTAGTCCATTGCATATAGTCATGGATATTATATTTCAAAACTAATCAAGTTATATATCAGAGCCAGAGATTAATTTGGGAACACCAACAAGCCCCTAAAATATTTCTTCATTTTGGAGAAGAGTTTGTGTTTGGGAGGCTTCGGAAAGCGTTCTATGAGCATAATACAGGTCATCAGCAAGCAGTTACAACCATTTTATGAATCTAAATATCAAATCAACTAAAATCATTATACTTCATCTCAAAATTGATGGCCTCCTTTCACATTTGAGTAATTTCTATCCTTATAAAACCATAAAACAGTGCCTTCTATTAATGTTTGTTCACGAAAATATGTTTGCTTTGTAAATCACTGCAAGTGCAAGGTTCGTTAACAAGTAATAAAGTGGAAATTGTAAAATTTCGAGTATCGTCCCACGAGGATTGATTTAATTCGATTTCTATTACCGAGACCTTAACCGAATCTATTTAACTCAAGATAGTTGATGATTTGAATTTTATAATTAAACTATGACTAAAATGCAATTTAAACTAAGGCTACTAAATAAATGCAAAATGATCTCGAATGCAAAAGGTTGAAGAAATTAATGTATGAAAAAGCGTACTAGGATCCCGAATCACCAAGTAAGTTCACTTTTAACTCCTATTTCACAATTTGATAACACGATGAATTGGTTGAAGAACCAATGTTTCTAACTTATTCAACAATCTCTTTCGAGTAGAATTGAACATATTCTCACATATCATTTGACTATATTTCTATGACAAATGCAATATACAAGAATGCATGACGTTTTGTAAACACTTGAAGATTCATGTAATGTATATCGGTGTATTTCTATCCTTTATGAACAAAACAATGATTTATACCTTATTGAGTTTATTTCCCTTCTTTCGAATGTATAAAATAAACCACCCAAACTCACACAATTATCGTGCACTATAATCATGGAGGCAAGAAAGTGTATATAAATCATTCAATACCCATCAAACGTATTTGAATATCATCACAAGACGATGTTCATCGTTCACCTAGTACATGAAAAGTCTAGCCTAACATGGATAAAATAAAAGAACAATAAAAATAATAAAGAGAAGATATCACCCAAAAACTAAGAATTAGGGTTGAAATCTTAAATCTTCAATGAAATCCCTTGTTCTCGCCCTCTTCCTTGCTCTTCAATGGTGTTTTTCTCTCTAAGAATGAGTAGCCCCTCTTTTTTGGACGAGATTTGGGTTAAAGAAGTCCTAAATGCATTAGCATAAGTGTTTGATTCAAATAAGGAAACAAGAAAATTCTCGCCCAGAATGAACCACGCGACAGCATGGTTATACAAAATTTTCACTGTTCAACTCCTGTAGATGCTTGTGCGACTGCATGGACTTTCTACCATGCGATTGTATGGTAGAAATTATTTTTCCTTTGATTCACTTTGGTCCCCAAGTTTGTTTCATCCACCTTTTGGCCTTGATTCCTTCTCCTTCTTCTTCTAACATCCTATGATATCACAATGTGTTACTTAGCTCAATTCCATGCTTGATTCGTCATTCGAGTCATCTTTTGAATAATTATATTTTGGTCCTCGGAGTTTTATATTATTCCATTTTGGTCCTTTTTCGTTCATTTTCTCATACTCTTCATTTCACACATCAATGTAATCCTACAAACACAAATTATATCGAATTAAGTCATATTTCAACATACATCAACAATTTTCCATGTTTTGTGACCTAAATAAGTGTGCAAACACACTTATCAATGTTTCTTCCTCAACACATCCAATTGACCAGCATCCAACTCAAATCACCTTCATAGAATAGCAACTCTACATCGACTAAAAGACTGCCAACTACGTACCTTGGTCACCACCACCACCATCGTCCTGTTTCTCAACCAGCAACAACCAAGCCACATCACCCCCATGTCAACAATCCATCTAGGGCATGTCTGTGCTCCTTAAAATGCAAAAGTTAATCATCTAAGAAGTAGACGAGCCAAATCAATTTTTCATTAAACTTCACAAAATCCTGCCTCAGAATGTGTTCATATGGAAGCTGTAGGCTATATGTAGTATCCATGCAGAAGGCCGAATTCTAGTTCATACCAAGACACCAAATATATGAGGTTTTTATCATAAACATCTCCCAATGTGCTCTCACTTTGCATCCTCTAGAGCATTACCCAAGTTCCCTGAGTTTCATAAGCCACTTCAAGATCTATGATACAAACTTCCAGTTTGAGAAAAAAATAGAAACGGAGGTTCGGCTGTCTATAATAAGGGAAACTAAAAAAAAAAATAAAAAAAAAATAAAAAAAAAAATAATAATAATAAAAGGTTGATATTCCTTAACGAAAATCTCTATCTAGATCATTGATTCATCCCCAGCCTCTTGTCACTTCAGATCCAACTTACAATTAAAGTAAACTCAACAGTTGTACAAGTAAAGAAAAAGTAGCTAATGGAGGTTTTGGGATAGCCACTGTTGAGGGGTACTTTTTAAGAATGGTCAGGTCAACAAGTCTAATTTTCACTTTGACTTTTCAACTATGCTATATTTTCATATTGGCCTTTTAGATATTAAAATACAAAAATGTCTTTAATAAGTTATACAATTACAAAATATTTTTTTTGTTTAAAAGACAATATTACCCTTTTAGTTAACAATTGAAAATCAAACACTTCTCACTTAAAATTTCAAAATCACTTAACTTTTCTTATCTGTCTGTTCCAACACAGATAAATATACTCTCAACTTTCATTTGCTTCAATCTTAAAATCTCTGAAATTTATCGAACGATGAATAAGGAAATATTTTTTAATATCAATCACTTCGAATCAGTAAGTATATTTACGTATGTTTTATTTCGTTTTCGTTAAATTTTTTAATGTTTTAATCGATAAAAACAACCGATTTTTTTTTACGTTTAACAATCGGAACATTTGACTATTTTCATGCTATTGTTACCCCTCGATTTCGAGGTCTAAAGAGGCGAAGCCACGTGGCACGCTACGTAGGCAGAATGGTAGACAAGAGGTCAAGGGGAGGGCCAACATGTCAGAAGTGCCAATGAGGAAATAGGTCGAGGTCCTTAACCCAGCATCAGAAGCTGTCACACTAAACAAGCCTCGGCCTGAAGCACCTCTTCAAAGACGAGGCACAACCTAATCCGAGGTTCTTTCGGGCTCATCCGAAGCTCATGAAGTCGATGTTGACTCACAACAGATTTGAAGATCTTTTTGAATTGATTGATGTAACGTCTGCAGTAAAGTGTCTGTAGTTTTAATCAATGTCAGCCTACTACTAGAACGGCTGACCTTTAGTCAAACATTAAACGTAATGAGTGGACAGTGATGTAAAGCTTCGATTTAGGGGATGTCGCCACGTGGACTTGATCCGACAATCATCACGACGGCTAGAACAGTATAAATAGCCACTATCTGTATAGAAAAAAAAGACGATTGGTTGATGAAAAAGAAGAGAAAAGCACACATTCATACAAAAATTTGAACCCTAGTTGAAAATGAGAGAACTCATCTACTCATCATATCTATCCTTCCACATATTTCATTATCATTTTATTTAAAGGAGATCATTGATAGTGTGATTGTCCTCTAATCATATCGTCGGAACCTTAAAATTTTTGTCTCTTGCCGGAAAGTGCCTCACACGTTCACTACAGTTGGGTTACCGTTCCTATCCTGGTAAAAACGTGTTGGATCTGTACTTGACGTGGCGAGAGTGGGCCCGACATCTGTTGAGTTCATTTTTTGGGGTCAACAGATTGACCCTTTTTTTTTTTAAATTTTGGTTGCCCCAATCAGGCCGAATGACTATGTATTTTCTTAAAAAAATTTTGTTTCGTCTTGCTGATATAGTTGTAATGCCAGTTTCTTTCTTTGGTGACTTCGAATTGGATGAGAACGATCAATAGGTATGGAGATGAACAGGTGATAAACGTGGCGGTATTCTAATTTTCATAACTGAGAGTACAACATATACGGGAATATACCATGATTTACAAAACAAGTTGAATGTCAATCCCTCTCAGTACGACATGGAACTGAGAATTCGATTCAAGGATTATTCATCTATTCCAATTCCACCTATGAAGGTTACTTGTGATTAAGAAGTGAATTATCTATTTGAATTGTACAAAATGTACACGACTCCTCTTTAGGTGACTTTAGTGAGGAAGGATGTCGCCTAAGGTGGACACGAAGATTCGGTTGGAAGGGATCACAATGCTAATGATTTTTGGGACACGGTGGAAATATCTTGTGAGGATGATGTGATTATTCTCACGCTAATTGTTCCTCATCGTGATCTCACTATTACACACAGAATTCCATCGGTGGTTCACGACAATGAGAATGACAACGAATTTACAAATGAGAATTTGTTTGTTTTATCCCGTCGGAAACATGAGTGGGGTGGGAGCGCAGGGGCTGAAACGAGTGGACAATTATCTAATTCTCCGTGTGTGGTTCCCGATGATGAGAATTTGTATGTCGAGCAACTGTTTGAAAAGATTTACACTGAAATACAACTTTGAGTTCAAATATAAGAAATCAAACAAGTCATTGTTGACGATTGTCCGCGGTGACGACAGTTGGCGTTTGCGAGTGATGAAAATGGACACGAATGAGTTCTTTGTAGGTTGCAAGTATAATCGAGAATATACTTGAGAAATGGAAATTCGTCGAAATGATCACAGGCAGGCTCGAGCATGGTTTTTTGGTCGACAGATAATGCACAAATATCAGGACCCACAGACGATTTACAAACCTTCGGACATCATTAACGACATCTGTCGAGAGTATGGAGTGGTCATGAGCTACCGAAGGCCAAAGAATATGCATTGGAGGATTTAATGAGCTCGGTCGATGAGAGCTATGTTAAATTGGCCAAGTATTGCCATAACATGGGAACAACTAATCCTGGTTCGACATTTTTTATTGAGACAGAGGGCGAGAATTGCTTTAAGTTTTTCTGCATGGCTCTTGGACAATGCATTCGGGGATTTTGAAATGCGATGCAACTCTTAATTCTAGTCGATGCTACAACTCTGAAAGTTAGATACGCAGGCAAGATAATTATTGCTATATGTCAAATTGCCAACACCCAAATTTACCCTATTGCATTCGGTATAGTCGATAGCGAGAATGATCTGTCGATACGTTGGTTCTTCACAAAGCTAATGAATGTAATCGGGGAAGTCGAGAACCTTGTCTTCGTAACTGATCGGGTACAGTCTATAATAAATATGGTGTGCTGTCGTAGGCACCCAAAAATAGTCCTTAAACTTCTAAAACTAATGTAGTAGTGGAAGTAAGGGTCGATCCCGCGGATAGTGTGTAATTCAATATTTTATGCTTCATACAATGATTGGGGGGTTTTTGTATGCAAATAAATGTAAATAACGTAATCAATAACAATGAAAATTAAATTAAAAAAACAATCAAAAGACTAACCTTGGTCTAAGTCCACATCCACCGTCGAAAATCCACAATTGATCACAGATGCAAGGATAATTCAATTCATATTTTGAATATTCACCGTTGGAATTATTTTTCTATCTCTCATTAATTTTAGTTAATTAGAAACCAGCGTTCTAATTAACCCTAATTATTAAATAACCCCAAACCAGCGCTTAAGATTCAATTTAATAATAACTTTACACAATAGAGAAATCGGTGAACTAGATAACACAAACACCAGCGGTTGCATTCCATCTATCTAAATATTCTTCTTAAGATTCAATAACCTCTATCGCAGAAAATCGTCAAATCCTAGTGCTCACAAGTTAAAGGGATTAAACAATTACGGATTTGATATTTAACTTAGCGGTAGATTGTAACGAATAACAAATTAGTTGGCCTCCTAGCAATTAAACATAACAATCATGAAAATAAGTGTAGAAGAATATTCAATATGCAAAATAAGAATTAAACAATAAGAAAAACTATTTAGATTTCACAATATGTGGTTCCGAGACTTCAATTTCCTTTGACCAAGTGTAAAAGTTTAGTTACAATTCATGAATCTAAGAGAAAAATAATGAAGAATGGAGTTTGGAAGCGTTCTCTACGTTCTGCCCCCGTTCTAGAGTTTTAAAATATGTATTTATAGTTGTTTTCATAGGTAGTTGACTTAAATTAGGAAACCAAAATTTTCGTGTAAAAAATGAACCATGCGGCCGCATATTTTAGAAGCTTGCAGCCGCATGGAACAAATGAACTCAGCCCTCAAACTTTTGGTAATGGTCTATGCGGCCGCATGAAATTAAAGGCTTGCGACCGCATGGTTTTACGAAACTTCCTCCGAACAGCTTTCAGTAGTTTGGTCATATCTTCTTCTTCTGATATCCGATTGAGGCGATTCAAGATGGTTTAGAAAGAAACCTCAAAGGTCTACAACCTTTCTTCAAATATTATCTTCCAATTCGATCGTTTTATATGTCGAAAATGGGTCTCAATATGAGCCTGAAAATCAGTGTATAACTTTTCGATTGAAAATTGATGTGTGATCATATTTTGACGATGTTTCATCCATTTGACATCTGCTTTCAACCAATTGACTCTCAAGTCTTCATCGTTTGGTTTGACATAACTTTTATGTATTTTCAATCTAGTCTTTGAACTTTCATTTCCTTTCACTTTGGTCAGTTTTCACATATTTCTTCCAAATTACGCCACATCCATCGAATTGCCACCTAAACCAAAATATGAGAATATTAAGTACATTTAGGCATAAAATAGTCATATGAGCCACATTAAATAAAGGTGTAAAATGTGTATTTTACATTCCTATCAAAATAGTATCGCCGAAGTATTTCCCGAGGCACATCATGGATATTGCATATATATCATATACAAGGCAACCTTAAGACTAAGTTTCGAGGCACATGCATCGTTTCATCGTTCAGGAGAATGGCCAGAACTTATAGTGTTGAAGAGTGTAATAAGTTCATGGTGGAAATATGAAGCAAATCATTATCGACATGGGAGTATCCGACAAATATGGGGATTGAACACTGGGCACAATCACATTTTCTAGGTCGACGATACAACATGATGACGTCAAACAATGCGGAATCTCTCAACACATTATTCAAGAATGATCGAGAGTTACCAATCATCGCAATGATTGAGAACATTCGTAACAAGTTATAGCAGTGGTTTCACGATTGACGTGCGGAAGTACAAAGTTGCACTAGTGTGCTAGTCCCGGCTCAAGAGGATAAACTCTTCAAGGTTGCAGAGCTTGCGAGAAAGTTAAATTTGGAACTAGTAGATGAGTTGCGCTTCTCTGTGAAATGTGCACGTAATATGACATACATGGTGGACTTGACAAATAACACATGCACTTGTCATCGATTTTAGTTGGAGAGTTTTCCATGTGAGCATGCAGTTGCAGTGGCTATGTATAAAGGCTTTGCAGCGAAGACATTATGCTTTCCTTATTACACGATTGATTATTAGAAAGTAGCTTATGCCGAGACTATATTTCCTCTGCCTAATGAAGCCGAGTCGGAAGTTTCCAACTATATTCTCCCACTTAATAGTTTGTTTCCACCGCAAGTTGAACCGCGAGGTCCGGATATCCACGTACGTTTAGAATACCATCTACCGGAGAGTTTAATTAACCGCGCAGGTGTGGCAGGTATGGAGCAACAAGGCACACTTGTCAATTTTGTACAAGTCAGACTCCCTTAAATGACAATTAGACCTATGTGTAATAGTATTTCTATGAAATGAACAACATTCCAAAATTGATTAAATTGAGACAATTAAATATACAATTGTATATGTATGACTTTTGTAGGTCAAAACCCCGGAAGGAAAAAAAAGACTCTGGGCGCCTGGGGCGCTGCTATAGTGGCGTCTAGGAGCCCCGAATCTGTACTGTAGCAGTGCCTATGCGCCTAGAATCTTTTTCCCCTCCATTTTAATGCGGTTGTTTGATTTGAATTGACATATATGAATAAACAATTAAATATACAATGTTTACATGACTTTTATAATATTTATAATTATTTCATAAATAAATGAACAAAATTCAACGTACAATGTTTACAAATAATTTAGTATACAATATTTACGAATCACAATTAAATTCATATAAATCAACCACTAATTTATTCCTCCAAATTTGCATCCACGATTGATTGATTCCATCAACCTTATGTACTATACTCAGAAACTCAATGTACTTTATAACGAACATGTCGCAATTGCCCTTGCAATTGAACAATAATGTGTTATTTTGATACTGTGTAGCTAAAAATTAAGTTTTAAAGTTAAAAAAATTACAAACACTTACGATATTACTTGTCTCGCCGTCGTCATGTCCCGTACGATGGCCAGGTGAAAAAAATAAAGAAAATTGGAAAATTTATTTATTGGAAACAAAATTAAATAAAGAAAAAAATATTATTTATTATTGAAAAATTAAATTATTAAAAAAAGGTTAAAAAAAGGGTTGGGCCGACTATAACATTAACAGTCACATGCTGATTGTTAATAGTCAACCCGTGGCTCTTAACAGTCAGGACAGTCAGCCCGTGACTGTTAGCGGCCAGACATTTAACAGTCGGCCACTAAATCATCGAAAATTGCCATTTCCGACGATTGAGACCTCCAAACCCACCATAAATACACATTTTTACACCACAGAACTTCTATCTCAAGCATCTTTACCTATATCCCTCATTCCCTTAAAAGAGGCAATCATTTGATCACGGTTCATTTATGTTACACGAATTTTCACATTTATCTTGTTTTCATCTGGTTTTGCTACAGTCACTTCTTAATTCCCTAAATTATGTTTCCTTCCCTTTTTATTATTCATTTTTGTCCTACATGTAGCCATCTTTGTTGACTAATTCGTATATATTTTCCTCAGTCATCCAGTTGCAGTTGATATTTTATAAATATCTTCTCCATATATTTTTTGTATTGGAGACGCTAACCAACAAGAGAGGAACCAAAATCTTTATTTCATTCCGACACATTGTTAGTAGTCTTCGGCTCCACTTTGTCGCGGTGTCCACTCTACAAAGGAACCACAAAGAAACTCGGAAGATTTTCTCGATCTCTCTTCGCAGCACGGAGAGTTTAAACCTGAATTTTCTCCCTAACATTTATTCTCCTACTGTTGGTTATTTCTTAATTTTTGTATTTTTATTTATTTGAAAGTTTTTATACAAGTTAAGTTTGTTGCAAGAAAATTCCCAGAATTGTTCCAGTGCTTCTCCATAGAAAAATGAATGTTTAACAATAAAAATTTAAACTGTAACAATCTACTGCATATTAGATTAAATCATTGATCATAAGAGAGAAGAGAGAAGGAAAATTTTATGTCAAATGTAACTGATAAAAGAATATTATGTATCTCAAAATTTTACCCAAAAGATTTGCTTAATCTCTTCGCGCAACGCGAAGAGTTTAAACCTGGATTTTCTCCTCAACGTTTATTCTTCCACTGTTGGTTATTTCTTAATTTTTGAATTTTTATTTATTTGAAAGTTCTTATACAAGTTAAGTTTGCTGCAAGAAAATTCCCAGAATTGTTCATGTGCTTCTCCATAGAAAAATGAATGTTTAATGGTAAAAATTTAAACTTTAACGATCTATTGCTTATTAGATTAAATCATTGATCATAAGCAAGAAGAGAGAAGGAAAATTTTATGTCAAATGTAATTGATGAAAGAATATTATATATCTCAAAACGTTAGTTTAAACTTCAATAAAAATGTTATTGGTAAAAAAAAAAAAAAAAAAAAATCTGTGCAGTGCAAACACGGTGTCCAGGCATTGCAGACACTGCATAGACACGACGCGGACACGGTGCCCATGTTCATAAACACCAAATGCCTGGTGTTTGGGCATCGTGTCCGCATAGGACGGAAACGATGTACATGCATTGCAGACACCGCGCAAACACGATGCTCGCACGGACGCCAAATGCCTGTGTACGGGCACCGTGTCCGCACGGACATAGTGTCCAGGCATTGGGGACACCGCGCGGACACGATCCTCGTATCTGCACCAGATGCCTGGTGTACGGGCACCGTCTTCGAGTCGTGTCCGTGAAGCGCATACAAGGTGTCCAGGTAATGCAGACACCGCGCAAGCATGACATGGACACCATATGCCTGGTATACAGACACGGTGCGTCATGTCCGTAGAGCGCATGGTTTTTATTATTATTATTTTTTCCTCTCTTAAAAAAAAAAGCTTTGATTCACTGTTTATTTTTGTCACATTAGTTTTCGTACTTGACCTATTTTCAACTAGTTTGTTAATAGTTTCCTTTTTTTTTTTTTTTTTTATCATTTTTACTTCAATCTGATTTTAGTTCGTTAACATTGTGCAAGGTGTGACTGCTATTCATCTCTGGAATTTTCTCCTCTTCATTTCGGTCAAAAGGTAAGAATTTCTTCTCTTCTACAAATTTTACCTTCATTTGATAATGTTCAATTAACCTTTACTTGTTGACTAGCATATAAAAAATGTTCATAATTTTCTTCAAATTTCATTTCATCAATATTTAAGGCAATGACTTTAATGTTTATCACTATTGCTTTGAAATTTACAATTACGTTATTTGACTTTAAATTTATGCATTTTATAAATTTTATACTAGAGTTTTATGACTTTTATCCATCACAATTTTATTTGACATTGTGCTAAAGTTAGTATTTTTATTATTTGTTAGTTGTTTGACTAATAAAATATTTTCTACTTGTGGTAAATTTATTGTCTTGATGGATTCTCTGTAAACATCTGGTAATGAAGAGCTTGATTTTATTAATCTTGAAAGTATTTTCGAAGGCACAAACAAATCATATAATGGTTTCATTCGCCAACAACAAAATCAAAGGCAGGCGAGTAGGAGAAATCGAGTTCAAACCGTAAGTATTGATCATCGTAAAATGATAAATGATCCTATGTTACCTCAAAATAATAATACTGGTATTGCTTACATGCATGAATCTATAATGTATTCTTATTCTGAGGCTTCCACTTCAAATGAACAATCGACTAATGTTTTCGATGATGAATTACGTAGAAGTTTTAACCTGTTGAATATACCAACTACTACATATGTGTTACCTATATGGAACTATTGTAAGTATTGTGCTGCATGCAAATTTTATAGAGAAACGAAAGGGTTTTGTTACTATGATGGAAAAGTAAAACTTTTTATGTCTGATTCACCAAATGAATTGTATGATTTATTTATTTCTAAAGAACCTAGATGTATGGAATTCAAAAAACTTTCACATGGAAATAATAATTACTTTGCATTCACTTCATTTGGTGTGAAGTAGGACAATGAACTCTTTAAAGCATACCAAGGTATTTACACATTTAGAGTTCAGTGACAGGTATATCATTATGTAAATCAACTCATGCCAGAAAATAATACGTCAAATTATATGCAATTATATTTTTATGATACAGATAATGAAATTCAAAATCGTATGAAAATTTTGGAAAACTTAGTAGAATCTACTTTGATTGTTCTAATTGAAATCTTAAACGTAAATTCGTAAAGTAGATTTTTTAGGTCTTTAAGTAATATAATCAATTTGCACGACCATCGAATACAAATAAGATGTCACCCCGAACTCGATCAAAGAGTTTTCAATACTCCTTTAGCATCTCAAGTAGCTGCTGTATGGGTTGAGGATGATGAGAATGTAAATAATCGTGTTCGTAATATTACTGTATATGATCATTCCGATGATTCGCATAGGGTTCATTATTATTATGGTTGTTATGATCCTTTACAATATCCTTTGCTTTTCCCATTTGGTGAATCTGGTTGGCATGAAAGTATTCAAAGATATAAACACACATCTTCTCAACCTGAGAATTTGGTTGACCATGTTGTTGTTCCTAAAACAATAGATTCTACAGCTCAAATTATTGAAAAAGAGGTTGAAGGTTTGCTTATATACTTTCTCATATGTTTTCTAATTTTAAAAATATGGATGTTTTTATTAAATATAAAAATTGTTTCATTTTTCCTCATGTAGTGCTTCATAAAGTGAAGAAACAGTCTCATGTTTTATATCATGAATATTATGTATACAAGCTACAAATTGGGCCTCCTGGTAAGCTTGTGTTGCTTTACACTGGTAGACTTTTTCAGCAATATGTTGTAGATATGTATGTGAAGATTGAAACAACCAAATTAAATTACTTTCTTAATAACCAAAAACAAATTCATGCTAAATTTTATTAAGATATTGTAGATAGTGCTGAAAACGGGGAAACAAGAGGATACAAAATTGGAAAGAAATTTGTTTTACCACAATCCTTTACTTAGATGCTATGGCTCTTGTCCAACGTTATGGAAAACCAAATATATTCTTAACTATAACATGTAATCTGAATTGGCCAGAAATTAAGCAAGAATTGAAGCACAATGATGAGGTTCAAAATCGACCGGATCTAATTGTACGTGTATTTAGAATAAAATTAGAAGATCTTAAAAATGATTTGTATAAGAACAATATTTTTGGTCATGTTGTTGCTCATATATACATGATTGAATTCCAAAAAAGAGGGCTTCCTCACGCACATCCATTGATGATTTTTAACTGTGGCCATAAGATTTCTTCCGCTCAACAAGTTGATAGAATAGTCTCTTGTGAAATTCCTGATAAAAACAAGCAACCTCATCTTTATTCAGTTAGTGTAAAGCACAATATGTATGGCCCTTGTAGAAACCTTAGTCTAAAAAATGTATGCATGGTGACAAATAGTGGTTGTAAGAATAAATATCCGAGAGATTATTGTAATAGTACTATATTTGAAGATAATTTATACCCATTGTACAGACGTCAATAATGGTATTAGTATTAAAGTTAGAGGTCAAACGTTAGACAATCAATAAGTTGTACCATATAATCCTTATTTAAGAGCAAAATTTGACTACCATATCAATGTTGAAATATGTTCTTCTATTAAAACTATAAAATATTTGTACAAATATGTATATAAAGGACATGAACGTATTAATTTTTTCGTTAGTAAAGATGACAAACAAAAAGATATTGATGAAATATCTGCTAGATGGATATCTCCACCTGAGGTTATGTGGAGAATTTTTTCATTCAATTTGTTAAAAATTTATCCTATTGTTTATTATTTACAACTTCATATCGAAGATCATCAACAAATTACATACAAAAATGTTGACGATTTATCTACTATTATTGAGAATTAAAATATAAAGAGAACAATGTTAACTAAATTTTTCCGATTGAATAAAGCAAATGAATTTGCTCGAACACTTTTGTATCGAGATATCCCAACATATTTTATTTGGAAGACAAATAACAAAAATTGGACTCTCAGAAAGAAACATATTGTTATAGGACGAATTGTCTTAGTAAATCCATTTGAAGGAGAACGATATTTCCTTTGCATTCTTCTTAACCATATTAGAAGGCCAACATCATTTGATGATATAAGAACTTTTAATGGAGTAACTTTTATTACATTTCGAGAAGTAGCACTTTTACATGGTTTATTAAGTAGAGAAATAGTTATAAAAAATGTCTATCTGAAGCTGTTATTTACGAAATTCCTTGTTCTTTAAGAAGCTTTTTGCTACACTTGTTACGCTGTGCAATCCTAATCATCCAAAGTTACTATGAGATAAATTTAAATCTTATATGATGAATGATTATATACATCAAAATATACCTGTTGAACTTACTGAAATCCAAGCCCTGGAAGATATAAGTTCTATGTTAGAATCGCTAGGTAAAAATATAAATGATTGTGGAATCGTGTCGTTTAATGTAAATATAGATGAAGACGAAAGGTTGACAAGAACAGTTGTAGAGGAAACAATTAATTTAGATATTGAAGGAATCTTTGCTTGTGTCGTAACGTTAAATAAAGAACAACGGTTTGCATACGATATAATTATGAAAAAGTTAGAATTTGAATCAAGTGGTGATTTCTTCATCGATGGTCTGGGAGGGACGGGTAAGACTTTTTATACAAAGCACTCCTAACTGGTGTAAGATGTTGACATTTAATTGCTTTAGCAACTACATCCTCTAGAGTAGCTGCATATTTATTATCTGGATATCGAACAGCTCATTCGAGATTTAAAATTCCTTTGAAAACAGTTGGAGAAGTCCACTGCTCTGTTAGCAAACAATCGGCTTTGGGAACTTTGTTGAAAATGTTTAGGCTATTAATTTGGGATGAGGCACCTATGGTAAATCGTTGTGCTATTGAAGCTGTAGAAAAAAGCTTAGAGATATTAGTGATTGTAACTTGCCTTTTGGTGGAAAAGTGATCATTCTTGGAGGAGATTTTTGACAGGTTTTACCAGTTGTAACGAAAGGAAAAAAGAAGACATTATGAAAGCTAGCCTGGTTTTCTCATATTTATGGCTTTTATAGGTACATCTACCATTGGTTGAGAATATGAGAGCAAAGTTCGATTCTACGTTTTGTGATTACTTACTTAGAATTGGAGATAGATCAGAACAAGAACATACTTTTAAGTGTATTAAGTTTCCAAATAGTATAATTTTACCATTTGAAGATTAAATCACGCATATGAAAACTTTGATACATAGTGTTTTTCCAAATATAGAAGCATATGCTGATCATTTACATATCATGGTAAACCGTGTTATTTTTACATCTAATTGTGTTGACTACATTAACAAACTTCTTCTTGAACAAATTGCTGGTCAAATTTTCACATACTATAGTTTCGATGAAGCAATTGAAAAATCAGAACAAAGTGTGCAAGAAGATTTCTTGAATACTTTGACATCAAATGGTATTCCACCTCATGAATTGAAGCTTAAGATAAATTGTCATGTAATGTTATTGCGGAATATTAATCATTCCGAAGGGTTATGCAATGAAATGCGTCTTACTTGTAAAAAATTTGAGAGAAACGTTATTCTTGCTAAAATCACAACTAGTGAATATCGTCGAAAACAAATTTTTTTACAAGGATTCCTTTTGTACCCCTTAAATTTGACCGAACCACAATTCCATTTAAAATGACTCAATTTCCAATTAGGCCGTGCTTTACAATGACAATAAATAAAGTCCAAGATCAAACACTTGATTTTGTCGGTTTGTATATTTTGGAACCAGTTTTCTGCCACGGTCAGTTATATGTAGCATTATCAAGAGCAAAAACACGTAAATCTTAAAAGTTCTATTGAAACCATCAACCACGGATAGTTCTTACAACTCATGTATTGAAAATGTTGTCTATAAGGAAATTCTTTCATTTATAAATTCATAAAGCTACAACCTTCTCACAGGTATATTTTATGATATTTGAAAAATTATTACAATTTCCGTCAGTAATTTCCTAACTTATTTCGTTTATTTATAAAAAAGTGTTTTGATACGCAGAATATAATATTTTTCATTTTATATACAGATTATCGAAAGTTCTATTGGTGTTATTCAGAAGTTCATGTCAATTCTCTACTGCGTCTGTATATTTCACAGGTACGAATCAATTTAAAAATAAAATATACAAAAATTTATTAAGATCTAATATATTAGGTAATGAATCTATGGCATTTAAGTTAACTCGTTAAATTTGTTCATAGACCGGTTTGTAACCTCCATTCTAGGAAATGATCAAGTATTTAAAGCTATTACCTCTTTATTAATGGATACATAATTGTTTTCGCAAAAGTTTGTAAACTAAAATACATTTCTGGTGTCCTGGAATCTCTTGTAATAAATTTGTTTTCATTATCTTAATAAGCAAGTTTTGGACCTTTTATGTGTGCATATAATTCCAACAATGATTTTGAGCAAGATCCTCAGGAGTTGTTTCCTCTTCAATAGCAATGTATTGTGTCGGTGCTTAAAAATCATTGTGGGGCTTAATGGTTTGGTTTTTCATTGAAGTTTAGGAAATTCAATTTCTTCAACTATCATCTATTTCTTTCTTATTGTCATTTTTACAATCATTAGTCGTGATGGTACATGAAAAATTATCTTTTCTTCTCTAATAAGAATGCCAACTTCCAGATCAAATGGAGTTAGACATTAAAATTTGAAACATTTACCCCCAATCCATCAGCAACATTGTAGTTAATCCTTTGAAAATAACTATGGTGATGATAATTTGTTTGATGATCAAATTAGCATTGTATAAAATCATACTTTGAATGTGTATATGTATTTATTTTTACGAAAATGCATGATGAATTGTATTGTCTACTATTTCTGCATATTTCTCGATTTAATGTGTTTATAGCTTTAATTTCTTTTTCTATTATACTAGGTTAAGGCTTAAAGAGCACATGGAATACTGTATAATCATCTAAATAAAAAAACAAGTCTTATAGCTTTAGTCTAATTGTTGACACTAAATTTAAATAAGCCTACCTTTTGATTGCAGCCAAGTTAAGAATGCTACAAATGGTGTTTGACAATATGGAAGTAAAACGAGGTCAACCTGAGATAGTTGATTAGTTGGCGTTGAAAAAGAAGAACACAATATAGCCGACGCTAAAGCTTTGGATTGTAGCGAAGCAAAAGGCAGCAATAAGGGACAGACAACAGAGTCATTACAAAACATAAACGAAAACAAGGTGTTACATAACTTGGATATGCCGAGTTATCAAACACTTGAATTACCTGACATGACAACTATGAACAATTGAGGTTATATAAAATTTCCTTGAGCTATTGTTCAACAAGGAAAATAATATATAAAACTAAGTATTCGCTGAGTTGAGTTACATAAAACTACAATTTTTTTTTTCTATTTCAATGTAAAAACACTGATATTTTGCAACAATCCTATCTGTAAATTTAACTTTGAAATTTACAATTGCTTTGAAGCTTTAAGTGTCAATAGAACTACTTGGATGTATTCATCTTCATCTATAAACTCTTTTCTAATATTTACAGAATACAACTAAAGAGAAAAAAATTCACATTTAATTTATAAGCATCAATTTCTTTTATGTCTTACTTATTTAATTGTAATTATTTTGAAAATATTCTTGTCAAGATCTTGAATTTTTTTTTGTAAATTTATATGTTTAAATTAGGTAAAATAAGGAAATAGTTATCACTTTTATACTCCTGGCTGATAAAATTAGAAACATAATAAAATTTATCAAACAATTTATACAATTTCAATTATAATTCATTTGTTTCCGTTGTGCAAAAAACAGATACAAGTAAATATGCAAAAAAACTATACTGACGAAATGTAACCTATTTTTTTGAACCAAAAACAGATATAGATGTATCGAAGTTCTTTTCCCACAGTAGATATTTTACAATTGACATATGGATAATTTCTTTTCTCATAGTAGATATTTTACGATTGATATTTATAAAATTATGACTTCTCTTGTACATATTTTCTATAAATACTTTACCTCGACACTTCAACTTCAAAAGTGCAAACTAAGAAAAATCAGTCATTCCCCGTTCATAGTAGCTATATTTTGAGAAATTCTACCTTGTGCTCATTTCAGGTATTTTTTCAGCCTTGTACATGGCAAGCAGCACGGAGACTTTTTCCTGCTACACGGAGACAAGATCCCCCTTCTTCCTTTTTTACACTAACTTGTGCTTTAATTTGGTCTTCAAATTATTTACAGATATTAACAATGGATTCACTTTATAAGTTTATTCTACAAATTTCAGCTTCAGAAACTAATTTGTCAGCAAAAATAATAGTCGCAGAAAAGTAATATCCTAAAACTGCTCGAAATTCCAACAGCCATTATCAAAATCTCACTCTCATGGTTGTAGAAGTATATCCATAAAAGCAATCTCCTAAAACTGCTCAAAATTCCAACAGCCATTATCAAAATCTCACTCTAATGGTTGTAGAAGTATATACAAACTGGTCATTTAATAATTTTTAGCCTTTCACTATACTTGATCTTCTGTTAATATTTCTTTATTTTTCTACAATCAAACATGGAAATACAATAACAACAACAATGTATGATACAAATATTACTGCATTACATGATCAATTTAGACTGGGAAACATATATATTGTCTCAAATGCAACCGTTAATGATATCAAAAGTGAATTTCGGAGATCGCCTGGAGAAAAAACTTGGACTATAACTGGAAGAACAAAAATTGAAGAACTACATGAAGATCACTTGAACTTTCTATTTTCAAAATATAAACTTACTCCGTTTGATGAATTAGAGAAACATATGGACAAAAACACAAACATAAGTAAGCTTTTGATTTGAAATTACTTTTTCTTAATATTTTATTTTTTCATGTTACTTTTACTCTACACATGCACAGAAATGACTCCCTATCTTTCTTGTAGATGTGCTAGGTGTAGCTATAGACATACGACAAAAACGACTTATTCAAACCAAATTTGGCATAGAAGCCTCTCTACAAGATGTTGTCTTAATTGACAAAGAATTCCAAATTGTAACACTAACCCTATGGGACGGCTTTGTTGAAGAAGAAAGCATTACAATACTTGAAAATCTAGCAAATAGACCTATAATATGGGCTACAAATCTCAAAGTTTCTTCATTCAATGGTAAGTCCATTCAAAAATTCTACTTGTACATCAAGAATTATACATAATGATGTACATCACACTCACATGGGGGTGTGACCCACGTGTATAAAATATTTTTTTATTCGAGCGGGTCCCACCCCCCATGTGAGTGTGATGTACACGCCTATGTACACCTTGATGTACCGGTAGCAAAACCGAAGTCCATTATACTAACACCAATACATTTACAGTGTTATTTTTATTTAATAAAACAAAATATGAAAATTCTTCCTAATTTCGTCATACATGTGTCACTCTTTCTACCAAAGTAAACAACACTTTCTTCATTGATGCTAAATTGCTTGCTGTTGCGGACTACAAAAATTGGTAGTAAAACATACTCAACACACATATATTTATGCAAACTCTATACAGAACTAAACATATAATTGTTCCCTGCAGGGTGGAAACTAACATAGAAACACTGGACAAACTGATAGAAAATAAACCATTTGTGGATGTTAGCCCCACCCAAATTTACACCTCCAACTGAGAACAACTTTACACCAATTGCTGATTTGCTGGGAATCTATTTGGGAGTAATTATAAATTACTTCATGAAATAAAAATAACATATATACATTATTTCTATATTTTTTATATACTAACTATTACACTTTTAACACATTTTTCATTTAATTATATATACATCTTTATTTTCAAAAAAAATTCTATTGGGTGAGTGCTCGATGGAGAATCAACTCAAAAAAACAAAATTTCTGGTACATGTCTTGCAGTAATTGCAAAAAGACATCCAGTGCAGATTTTGGACAAATTCACAAATGTAGGTTTAGCAAATATGAACAAGGAAAAGCTGTCCCAAAATAATTTCCACAGTTACACATATTTAAATCTTTACTACAACTCTTGATTCAAACATTATGTAATACATATTTCTAACCAATAACATTTATAGAATAAACATTTTGGCCCACCTGGAAGACAAGTCAGGATCACTCGATGCAACTATCATAGGAGACGGTGCATAAACATTACTGGAAACAAATGCCAATGTAATAATGAATTATTCTACAGAGGTAAAAGCTAGCTTAAAAATCTTCATATATTACTTCCTATTAAAAAAATACCAATTTATTAATACATATTTGATCTATCACAGACACCAAATGCAGAATTGAACAACATCGTGAAACTGGAAAGCGAAACAGAACTACTGTTTTACCTAAAGTGACAGAAAAACGCCACACTCCACCTGAATTCCGATTTGAAATCATCATAGCAATTACTGATAGCAATACTTCAAGTACAACTTCGACTATCACAAGTGATGAGACTCAGGAAAGCTCTAAGGAAAAAAAATACAAAAGAAAGAACAAGATGTGAAACCAAATCAGTGAACCTTCTACATAGAGTAAAGCAATCACTCGACGAAGTGCAAAAAGATCTCTCTTTCAAGAAATAGCTATAACTACTGAGACAGATTCAGAAAAAAAAAAAAAAAAAAAAAAAACTTACACAAGCTGTGACACCAATGAGTAAACTAATGACTTCAACTTGAAAAAAAAAACATGAATGATCACTTTTTGTATTATTTTTGTAACAATAGACAATGATGCAGGGTTTTTCTTTTATAGTTATGAAGAAAAAAACAAATTGCATATGTACATAGATGTTGTGTAACTCGTTCCTCTATTTTCAGCTTCAATAACTTCTTACTGAATGATGCAGAATTTGGTGCAACTTGAAGGTGATTTTTGTCAAACGATATAGTTTTTGTTCTTTTTGTCTCATTCAAGTGAACTTAAATTCTATAGTTGATGTATGAATTTTAGAATATCGCTTTAATGTCATTCTATAGTTGATGTATGAATTTTAGAATATCGCTTTAATGTCACCAGTGAATTAGTTATTGAACCAAACATCTTTTGTAGATTGGTCTGTAACTCTTCAACATCTTATGTATTCGGTATTATATTAAATAGTCTAATGCTTTACTTCATATCCATTTGTCTCCATTTTTTACATTATGCAACTTCAATCTAAATTTTCATCACATCACTGACACATCTCTTTGCCTTTTGAACCTATTTTCAATTAAAACCAAGTCATAACTAAGAATGTTTGGAACCACCACACCTTTGAGTGGTGAGAGTCTTTTATATATATAGTGATGTACAGATCGTATAATGGGGTGATTGCACATAAATGTTGATTACTAAATATATGGAAGGAATTAGCTAAACAAGCTCCTGTAATTGATATAATTGAGGGTTTATGGATGCACATATGGAATGCCTTAGATTAAGCCAGAGAATCCTCAACACTCCCCTGCAAGCTAAGCGTCGGATTTGAACAGACATGGAGCTTGGAGCGGCAAAAGTGAAAGAGAGGCTGAGGCACAATTATGGTGAAGATATCGACAACCTGTAAGTGAAAAGGCACATACTGGGTGCGAAGTTTGCCAGCAACAACAAGTTCACGAAGAAAATGGTAGTCTAACTCAACATGCTTGGCCCGCTTGTGAGAGACGGGATTGGAGCTCAAGAAAATTGCACTTTTGTTGTCACAGAAGAGAAGAGAAGAGGCTGATGCGGGAGAGAAATTTGAAAGTCACAAAGGAGATGCGTGAGCTAAAGAAGTTCAACGACAGTGAGAGCGAGCGAGGGTACGATACTCAGACTCACAGCTTGAACGAGAAACAGTAGGTTACTTTTTAGCACTACAGGAAACCAAGTGTCACCAAGGTAAATAGAATAATCAGAGGTAGAACGATGACTGTTAGGACACCGCGACCAAAGTACCAGGAGCAGCAGATGGATGAAAAGTGAGGCCAAAATGCAGTGTGCCCTTAACATAGCGAAGAATGCGCTTGACAGCAAGAAAATGGTCTTCAGTCGGGGAGTGCAGGAATTGACTAACAGAGTTTACATCATAGCAATAACAGGATGCATGATAGTGTCAAATACTGAAGAGCACCAACAAGAGATCAGTAAAGAGTGAGATCCAAAAACATAGGACCATCAGAAGACAGGTGCTAAGAAACAACCATGGGAGTGTGAACAGGCTTATTATCAAGTAACTGAGCTTATGTGAGAATGTCCCATGCATATTTGAGCTGATTAAGAAATAGACCATTAGTGGTGGATGTAGCTTCTAGACCAAGAAAGTAATTGAGAGAACCCAAATCCTTAGTGGCGAACTCAGAATTAAGCTTACGAGTAAAGCGGTCAAGAAGAGAGGAGTTGTTGCCTATAATAATGATGTCATCAACATAAATGAGCAAATAAATAATGTCAGACTTCCTGTGGAAGACAAAGAGTGATGTGTCAGCACATTGTAATAAAAACCAAGTTGAAGGAGAAATGAGCTGAATCGCTGAAACCAGGCACGAGGAGCCTGTTTGAGGCCATAAAGAGCAAGATTTACTGGGTGGCGAGGTTTGAAAATACCAGTTTTGGCTCATGTAAGCATGGGATGAGAACCCATCGGAGTAGCCGCAATAGGAGTAGTGATAGGCAGTTCAGTGGTGAGCTCAAGAGAAGCAGGGCTTGGATCCGAGGGGTTTGAAGATGTTTCTGCAAAGACTCATCCACTGGATCAGTACAAATACAACACGGGTTAGATCCAGATTGTGTAATATGCTGAGAATGGGGCACATGGGAAGAGGGAAGCATGTCTATAGGGGGAAGACTGGGTTCCAGAAAATTTGAAAATTGGATGGAGGAGATGGGTTGAGCCTGGGAGGTATCGAGAAAGGGAAAGCGAGTCTCAACAAATTGGATGGAAGAGGAAAGTGATATATAGCCTAGAGATGATGGGGTCAAGACAACGGAACCCTTTGTAAGAGGAGCTGTATCCCAGAAAAATTACAAGGAATGCTACGGAGGGAAAATTTGTTAGGCATATAATCACGTAAACAAAGATAAACACGACAACCAAATGGATGAAAATTTTCATAATTTGGAGAGGAACCATATAGAAGCTCAAAATGGGACTTACCTCTAAGAAGTGATGTGGGCAAACGGTTGATGATGTAAGCTGCAGTGTTAAATGCGTCAACCCAGAAGTGAGGAGAAGTATGGGAATGAAAAAGCAGGTCCAAATCGGTGTCAGTCACATGACAGTGTTTTCTCTTTGTGTGACCGTTTTGGACGAGAGTATATGGACAAGAGAGTTGATGATGAATGCCAGAGGTACAAAGATGAGCTTTAAAGCAGTTGCTAGTAAATTCTGCACCACCATCACTTTGAAATTTTTTGATACGAGTAGAATGTTGATTTTCGACAAATTTTTGAAATTAGATGAAGGTATCATAGAAGTCAGATTTTAATTTTAGTGGATAAAGCCAAGTGAAGTGAGAATAATCATCAATGAATAAAACATAGTAGGCAAAATCCAAATTTGATTTCACAGGTGAGGGACCCCAAATATCGCAATGAATAAGATCTAAAACATTAGAGGATCTATGTTCATTACGAGAATAAGGTAAACAATGATTCTTCGCAAGTTGGCATGTATCACATAATTTGGGATATGGCAATAAAGATGTAAGATAAAGCTGTCCTTTTTTATTTAAAAAAGAGATAACAGAATGATTTACATGTCCAAGGCGAGCGTGCCATAAATCATATGAAGCATGAAGAGATTTATTTTTAAGGACGGAAATAAAAGCAGAATTTCCGCGCTCTAGCACATATAAGCCTTCATCTCGTCTACCGGTTGCCACTACCCTTCCTGTTTGGCGATTCTGAACAGTGAAAAAATTATTAGTAAATGTAACAGATAACGGAAAATCATGTGTTAATTTACTAATGGACAAAAGATTTTTAGTGAGGTGAGGGACAACCAAAACATCTAACAGATGAAGATTTGGGGAAGGTGAAATTTTACCAGTGTGGGTAATGGGTAGGGATGCACCATTCCCTACAATTACACAATCCTTACCCGTGTAGGTGGTGGGCTGGTCCAAAGTAGAGTGAGCTGGAGTCATATGGGCCGAAGCCCCTGTGTCCAAGAACCAATCTGAAGCTTCACTTCCATAAACAGAGCATGAAGTTGTCTGCACCGATCAGCATAGGGATGGCAAAAATGCTCGCCGACTCGGGCTCGGCCAGAAAAAATCTTGAGCTCGAAATCGAGCCTAGGCTCGGGCCGAGGCAGCCCGTAACTAATAAAAAAATAAAATTAATTAAAAAAATTTTAAAAGCTGCCTGTAGGCAGCAATGCTTGCTCAAAGCAGGAAATAGCTGTCACTTTTAGCAGGCAAATAAGATAGAAAAAAATAAAAAATAAATAAATAAGTGAGCCGACTGGGCTTGGCCTGCTAAGACTCGGGCCGAGCTCTGCTCGGCTCGGGCCCGAAAAAAGCTCGACCAAATAAGCTCGAGTAGAGCCCGAACTTTTTTCGGCTCGGCTCGACTCGTTGACATAGCTAGATCAGCATAGTGGCCTTCCAAATGACAAATCTGGCACCGTGGTGGAGAGTGACCTGAAGTGGGTTGGGCACGGCTCTGTCCGTGACTAAAGAACTCATGGCTGGGGCCATTTTCGCGGCCAAGTTCGAAGCGAGATGAGCCACCCTCGTATTGAGAAGAGCCACGGTTAATAGTGAACGCTACAGCTGAAGGCACCGGAGTCTCAAGAGACTTTTGAAAGAGTTCAAAACTCTCAGCCTTGGACACCAGATCTGGAAAGCAGTGAATAGGTGTTTGTGCCATTTGGGCAGTAGGAAAACTAGAGAAATCGGACCCTAAACCACGAAGAAACTAGTGAACTTTATCGGTTCCATCAACAGGGCGTCCAATGGCACGAAGCTGATCACATAAGGTTAAAGGCACGGGGCGTAGGTAGTGACTGAACGGGTGTCGCGCTTCATCAGTTGGAGGTCATCTTTGAGGCGTATTTTACGGGCTTTGGAGCGGTGGCTGAAGGTATTTTTGAGAGCAGTCCAAACCTCGCAGGATGTAGAGAGGCCGACGGCTTCAGCCATGGCTTCGTCTATGAGAGAGGAGAGGAGAAGGCTTAGTAGGCGCTGATCAGTGGCTTTCCATGCCAGATGTTTGTCATTTGGGGTCTGAGAGGTGGGAGGATCAAATGGAGGTGGCGGCACAAGGGTACCGTCCACATGACCTAGTAGGCCTTGGCTCTCGAGAAGTGGAAGAAGTTGGCTCTTCCATAAGAGGTAGTTGGAGAAGGAGAGTTTGATGGTAACCATGTGAATCATGGTGTTGAAGGGAAAGAGAGTAGAAGAAGAATCAGAGGCCATTGGGGATAGTGGGATGCTAATCTAGAAAGCTCTGATACCATAAGAATGTTTGGAACCACCACACCTTTGAGTGGTGAGAGCCTTTCATATATATAGTGATGTACAGATCGTATAATGGGGTGATTACACATAAATGTTGATTACTAAATATATGGAAGGAATTAGCTAAACAAGCTCATGTAATTGATATAATTAAGGGTTAATGGATGCACATATGGAGTGCCTTAGATTAAGGCAGATGATCCTCAACAATAACTTTAAATGCAGGCTGAAATTTCAAACCAGTCCACGAAGAGATTCTAAATTTCAAGACATCATCTAATATCCAAGACCTACAATATTAATGTAAAATATTTTGAATGAAATGACTTAAATATTAATTATAACTCTCACTCCCATTCACACTTTCAACTGCCCAAGCATTCACACTTCCACCTACCAAAATTTTCAACAAAAAATCTCTTACCAATTCATTCTCATTAGATTTGCAAAAATTTACTCACCAATTCAGCATAGCATTCTCATCTCTAATTAATTTTAGAAGTTAAATATTTAGCACTAGACAGTGCAATAAGCATTTAGAAATATTTTTTTATGAAATATTAAATATGTGTAAGTTTATAAAACGAGAACTATATATATGGAATCAAGTTGTGTTTTTCGGTGGAAATGGCCATACATATAAGAAAATGAAGTTCTTTTTTTTTTTTTATAATAGAATTGAATGTTTTATAGAATTAAATTAATTTGTAAATGAATACGAGCTTTTGTAATTTGTATAAATGTTTTTGAATTATTAAATTAGAAATAAGTGAAATTATATTTAGTTTGGGTGAAATGTAATCAAATCTTATCACCTAAATTTAATTAAGTACAACAATGAAACGTTTATTTTTGGTAAAAGAATAAAAAATTAATCAATAATTTCAAAAATGTAAAGTTAATTTTTTTTTAGGAAATTACAGCGTGGAGTCGAATTTCGCAAAGTGAAAGGAATACACCTTCTCTTAGCAAGGAGTACTAACACCGCTCTATGCGGAATGAAAACTCCGCACGGTGCGGAATACTACCCTCGAACCCCCACGAGGGGTGTTGCCCACTCGACCCCCACTAGGCAGGTCAATCCCGCTTTTCAGAGTCACTGCCCCCGAGCCCCCTCGACCCTTGTTGATCCTTCAACCCCTCGATAACTGTGTTTTTAACCTCTTTTATTTCTCTCTATATACTTGTAACAATTAATATACAAATGAGTATACCTGTCAATTTTTATCCTCTCTACACTTTTCATCTATTCTTCTTATTAAGTAATTAAACAATTAGGTAGAATATATGTTAATTTGACAATAAAATATGATACAAAAATTGAGATTACTTGTTTATTTATGCCATTTTTAAATTTCACTCTGCTTGAATACTTTATTATGAGCAATTGCATTTGATAGATAGGTCTTGCAAGTTTTTCTTGTCTAAAATTGTGTTTTTTTTTTTTTTTATTACAGGAATTTCGAGCTTTCTCAATTACACATAGAGAAGGTAAATTTTAACAGCATTATGATTATACATATTTATTTTCCGAATTTATGTTTTTCCTATTTATTCATCTAATTTTTAATAAATATAATCTGCTTTTCATATATAAAAGAATTGTAATAGTAAGGCATTAACATATATTTAGATTACATGTTCTATGACCATACGTTATTCCAAATGGGTTACTCTAATTATTTTATTACCCAACGTTTTATCTCTTTTATCTATATATAATTTTGACTTTTCTCATATACAACTTCAATTTTTCATCAAGACGAAATGTTCATTTTTCAAGCTATGCACTAAAATTCATGAGTTTATAAACCACAAAAATACCTTAAAACTTTTAGCATTTTTATTAATCCATTTTTAATATTATACATTTTGCTCAATTTCTATAATTAGATTTATTTTTTCAAATACCTACAATGTATGGACCCTTTCTCATGCGCAGTTCGTAACAAGTACTATTTGTAATTTCATCCTGCAACTTATAACTTCTTCAACGTCAACTTAAACAATTCAAATGACAGCGCAATTCTAATTTTTTACTCCTCAATACGATTTTCTGTTCACTAACTAAACAAAACAAGTCGCCTTCTTTTTGTAATTATCTATAAAGATCACAATGGTTTTGCTTAAGAAAAAACTATTGTAATATTTATGACACCCGTTAAATGAGGAAAAAAAGCTTGAAGCACACTTTTTATGGGTCCCGTGTCTTCATTTTCATATGCTTCCGTGTAGTTCCATTTCATAATTATGATTCTAAAAAGATGATTTCTTTTTCACTTACGTACTGTTTCATCTATATTGTTCAGGCTGTGAGATTATATTATAATGATTACACAATGAAAATGGTTCATGCAGTACTTAATGAATCTGAATGCACTAATTTTCAGTCCGATCAAATTTTTCCAAACATATATTATTTGTGGTTTCTCACATTAAATATGTTTATATTTTTTTTCAGTTTCTTTTGTTGGTTATTTGTGCAGATATCTTTGGAATATATATTGTCTCCAAACCAATGATTTTCTGCTACGATAATTCAATATCCAAATTATCAGTATCTTAAAGATTTTGTTGAGGTTCTCGATGCAGATCACCAAACATCTTTAATGTGTAGCAATTTCTATGGATTTATATATGGATTATTTATAGAGCGGAAGATGAACAATAGTTCAACAACAAATTAATTCATGAATTTATAATGAGACACGTCAATTGTGGCCATGGCAATGGCAATGAAATTTGGGTAAAGTTTGATGACCATTTAGCCCGCTTCGGTCTGCAAGAGTTTTGTCTCATCATCGACTTACCTTGCCACGAAGTATCTATGAATCTTGACTTCAGCAATGAACGGTTTCGAAATCAATACTTTAATGGCAAAAAAGAATTAGTATGCGAATGCTTTTAAAACATTCCATCTATGTGAAGATCAAGAAGATAAGTTGAAACTCGGACTGGTAATATTAGTAGAATGTGTTCTAAAACCTACTAAAAGGTATATTGATTATAGAACTCTAGGCATGGCTGAACACCTTCATGACTTCCTTCAATATCCGTGGGGCCATAGAGCATATTTTGTTTTATTTCTCACTGCGAGAACCCCAACTGGAACGAGTATAGAGAATGCAACAGAATGAACAAAACAAATATAAATATTCATTACATGTATATCCACTTGCATTCCATGTACTTTTCTCTCTCTCTTTTATTACTCACCAATCTATATATAAATTACTTTACTTGTATAAATCTTATATACCTAATATTTATTTTCATTTGTCTTTCAGTACTAAATATACGAAGCATTTCCACATATTGGCCTAAAATTTGGACGCTGTAGACATAAAACATTACAGTGTCCAATGATGCATAAGTGGAAATCAAACAAAATATTATCCGAGAAAATAGTTAAACAATTCTTGACTATACAAGAGGCAATTTAATTATTTACTTATATTCATTTATTACATTATATTGTTCATTTAATTATATTTTTTTGTCCTTTCCCAAAACAAATTTATAATAGCTTATTGAAGTATTTCATTACAATTACAGATTGAAGTGTTTGCAGTACTACAGCCTACAGAGGAAGAATTGCAGGCACCGTGGTACGCAACTCTTTCATTGCCACAAGACAACTACCATAATATACTAGATAGCATTGTAACTGGAGAATTGAACAATGTATTTCCACAAATCCTAGAAGACACTGATCACATGCAGACAAGTCCTGGTACTTCAAGGACATCTGTTTCAATTGGAGCTGGGTCAAATTTTACTCCTATTGGCTCCAATTATGTAACTAGGGAAGAAATGGAACAAATACTGAACATATATAGGCAGCATATAGTTTCAGATATCTCGAATTTGTGCGACAACTTAAAAAGATACAGTCCTCGACACCATCAACAAATTATCCTTTGGAAGGCTATTCTATCGACATATACACTACAGTTAGAGATTGAATAACAAAAAATTCATCAAGGTAATCAATCTAATTCTACTTCATCATCTTAAATATTATTATTTTAATTTCATTTATTTCAAACTAAATGAAATTATGTTATGCAGCACATACTGGGATGATGGATCTAACAATATGTACGAAAGAGACTTAATAAAAGCTATAATGGACACAACACATGATATAACTACCGCGGTTAGTAAAATTCATTCATCATAATACATTTAATTTCATAGGTAATATATTTAATTTACATCTATTTATTCTATTAGAATCTTGATCTAGAGTTAAAATTGTTGCGACGGCTCATCAATGACGATTCCACACCCGTTTCAAAAAAATATGCAATTTTAGACTTCAAATATGAGAACGCATGTGCTCATCAAATGATGGTGCAATTAGAAATTCGAGGAGGGAATGCCACTAGAGATTCAGGGAATTTACCCATTTTACAAGAATACGTAAATGGCAATTTGCCAGTAGCTGGTCGTCCGTGGATAAGATGCAAGTATCTATTAATTTCATGTTCGTACCCAGGCAACACTTGGTATCTCTTTCTTGTGAATATCCCCAAATAGAAATTTCAGATATACGATTGTAGCCACAACGTTCATACGCTAGAACAAGTCAAGGCACATTCAAATGCAGTGCTTGATTTAACTCAAGCATTATTAATGTCTCCAGAATTTTCTACCTACAGACACTATATAAGGAAAAATACAAACAGAATAATGGAGGTAGCATATCTACCTTGTGCAAATAATATGTGGGTATTTAAACTATTTATTGTTTACTATAATATTTTGTTCTCTACTTAATTTAATTGTATATATATGATACTAATTTAATTTAACATAAAACTATTTCTTCCGTAGGCCAAACTGTGGAATTTTTTTTGCTCAAATACATGAGATGCTTCATTCTAGGATATCTAATAAAATCAGTTTTTGCAGATAAGATGACTTTATACAGACAAAAGATTGCAGTTGATATTTGCTTTAATGAATACTTTCTACGTCCTAGTTGATCATGATACTACTGGATAATCATATCCTGCAAACAAAATGCTGACACTGAATTCATACTTAACAACACAGTTGAAGGAAATCTTATGCTTAAAAACACAGAGGTACATATAAATCAATTATCCTTTATACTTATGCACATGATAAATGTTCACCTTTTGAACCACATTTCCAATTATGAATTTTTATTCATTGTACCATTTAATAATTATTTTAATAAATTGCTATTTGTAACTTCACTCTTCAAATTTCTGTAATAGTCACTTCAATAACTGAAAATGTTTTAAATTTATTTATTTTCATGTCTATATATTTTTTCCATTTCTTGAAGACGATGTACAAGAAGGATCCCTCTTGACGGCCCACACAACAGAAAAGGAAGAGTAGATTGAGCGCACAATTGAGGACCTCAAGACCAAGGTCACTTCCCTAAAACTTTATTTTTCGTTTTTTCTTTCCCCTTCCCTCGAAGAGCTGCCCAAAACTATTGATTAATGAATTTCATAAATAGAGCCCTAAACTTTTCTTGCAAGATCTGTTCGAAGAAGCTAAAACTTGAAATAATAATCGAAACAAGGTATTTTCATTATTAAATTTCAATTTTTTTACTATAAATAAATGCATAATTTGCCAGTAACTCACTTAAGTTCTCAACTTCTTGAATTTTTTAGGTAAAATTTTCCTATATACCGCAGAATGAAGCAAAAGATTAGATGCGATACTGATGTAAAGACTGAAATTACATATCTAAAACCTGAAGGTACTTTTCTTCCCTCTTACTTATAAAAGATATTTTTATATTGATCCAAATTGGAAATAAATGAAATGTTGAACGTGCGTATTGATATTTTGTGAAAATTTCATCTTAAAGTAAGCTAACACACTTCAAATGGAAGTTGTTCAAATAGAAGGAGTTGTTTAATATTGTTTCCATTCGAAGTTGTCGAAATGGAAGGAGTCGCTAAGTTTTTCCGTGTTTGTGGAACTGATTATTTGGTTTGAATTGCGTTTAGTTTCATAGGGTTGAAATATTGTGAAGTTATTGAAGATGGTGGTAAACTGAAATTGTCAATTGAGCCTCGAAATAGGTTTCTCGTGAAGGAGAGGGACCATGGCACCAAATTTTGTTGTGTTGGCGTGATCTCGAAGTAAACTATCAAGCTTTGATTTTCCACATTTGTTAGCCTCTATCTTCCACAACCAGTCTCTCGTGGCTAATTGTATGTAGCATTATCAAGAGAAAAAAAGTACCTCTATTAAAGTATTACTGAAACCCATACACATAGACCGTTTACACAACACATGTATTTGCACAGCTTCCTCGTATAATTGTAGAAATTTCGTTTTTAAGTCTCAGAAAGTCTAAAATTGATGTACCTTCTATTATGTGAAAATTTGTTGTTATTTACAGATATTCAGATGAAGAGACTGATGAAGTTTAAGTTTTTTTTCTTCAACTAGGTGCTCTTTTCACTGTGTCAAAAATACTAACAATGAAAAATATAATATCTTCTGAAGAATGATAACATTTTGCTTCAAATAGGTGGGGAACTTTGGTAAATTTTGTTTAACTATACTTCAATGATTTGAAGAGATTTCTGCAAGTGCATATTTTCAGTTTCTTTTCAATTAAAGGAAATTGATTTCTTCAAAATGTAGAATTTAATAATGAAACATTTTCCTTTAAATGCATATTTTTTTGATTTCTAACAGAGATGAATTGATTGAGAAAATGCTTGCGCTGAATGGACATATGAGGTAGGTATTTATTATGTGGATTATCATTTACTTGGTTTTGTTCATAAAGAGTGATTAAATTAACTAGATAGAATTATTATTTTTCATCTTCATTTTCTTTTATGATATTCTAACTTTTCCAAAGAAATGATTTAAGTGTGTGTTTGTCTCCCATTATTGTAGAAGAAATGGAGTAATGAATAGTATTTTTGAAAAATGTGTGGTGGAGAATCTTATTATAGAAAACAATGTTTTGAAATAATGGGAGACAAACGGGGCCTAAAATTAGAATAGAACATTAATGAAGAAATGATGGCAGTGATATAGCATTTAGTGTTTAACATGGCTAAACCTGGTATGAAGGCTCTTTGTTCCATGAGAGAAAAGAATTTGGTTGGTATCAGTGTGTTCATCACAACAAAGCTCTATCTATCACTCTAGCTTTTAAGAATCTCAACAATCTGAAACAGAACATTTCATGCTAGCATTTCTTCCTTCAATTGATCTAAAAAACATTTAGTTTTCCATTTATGTTTTTCTATTAAATTATTGTATACCGTTGCTTTGAAAAAGTGTATGGAAGCTAATTCTGATTATTATGCAAGCTGGGAACGTGGCTGAGGTGGAGGCTGTGATGGAATTTGAAAAGGAAAAAGAAAGGTTAAATAGCCAACATGACGGTGAAAAATCTAGATTAGAAGAAAAAGAGAAAACATTGGATGGTTATCAGCAAAAGAAAGAATCTTGAATTGAGAGTTTTGGATATGCTATTTTAGTTTATACCTTTTAACTTTTACGGATTGAATGTTCAAGGTTTTAGGAGCATTTTCTTGAGGTAAATTAACCAAAAAACTTGAGAATTTCTGATAGAAATTAATATATGCTGAATAATTGTATTGGATGACTTCCATTTTATACAAGTTGATCATAAATGATAGTTACATGCCTTACTCTGCTGAAAATCATGGTTGGCAGATTATTTTTAGCTTGTGCAGTTTGGTACTTAACTTGGTTTGAGATATTTTATAATTTAATTTGATGAAGTGTAATAATGCAATGCTCCTATGTTATGGTATTAAATGGGGAAAATGTGACGTCTTCAAAATATATGTTTTTTTCTAGTAGTTATAAGTTTTATAGAAATGAAGTTTTGCTAAATGTATAACATCTTTATGGTGGAAAATAAAATAAGCACTTTTTTAGAGTTAATACACTACGTAAATTTACTTTGTTAAATAAAGTTCATTTTACTAACTTCATTGAATGTATATACAACGCTAACATAACCTTAAAAATAACAAAACTCGTGCATTGCACGGTCCAAAACTAGTATGTATATAAATGAGGATAAACTAAATAAATGTAAACATTTATCAAATTCATCATCTACTACAAGGAAAACTACAAAATCCATTTCATATTCACAAAACCTAAGGGTCTGTTCTCTTTAATGTATTGAGGCCATTTTCAGTTTTCGAAAACACTGAAAACACGTTTACTTACCTATTTTCAAAAACGAATTTTCAAAACTAAGTTTACAATTTACAAAGAAAACGAAAAACGCTAAAAAATGTAATTTTGGCTGTTTTCAGTTAAAATCAAGTCAAAACTTCATTTTTTTTATTTTTGAAAACAATTTTTCAAAATAACAAAAAGAATGCGTTTGCAGCAATCTCAAACTGGACATCCAAAATAAAAAAATGCAAAATGAATTCAAAACTAAAAACTGAAATACGAAGAGAACATTCCCTAACATTCTCTTTCGCCGGTGACTGGGTCGTTTCGTGTGGTTGTCGACGCCAGTGGCTTTGAGAGACTTTTGTTCGGTTTTGGTCAAGGGTATTTTTGATTTTTTGTTTGTAAAGGTTATGTTTTAACTTCTTTTTTTAAATTATATTAATGAGTCAAAAGCCATTGTGGAAATATGATCCAATCACAGGCAATTCCCCACTATTTCATCCTTCACCAATAAATTAAACTATAAATAAAAGCAATACTTTTACAAATGTAGTAAATATCATTAAAAAAAAAAATTCCTTTCAAGGTTACTCATGGGGTTCATTGAAAAATGGCCAGGTCAAAGGAGGAAAATTCCACATTGAATTTTCCACAAATCAATAATTTCAAAGTAGCCTAGGGTGTTCAAAAGATAAAAATGTCCTTAAATGAATAAAACAATTACAAAATATAGTTTTGTTAAAAAGACAATACTACCATTTTAGTTAACAAATAAAAACCAAACACTCCCTACATAAAATTACAGAATTAGCTCAAACACAGATAAAAACTCTCTCAACTTCTTCGCTCTGAAAATCTCAAAAATATCCATAGTTGAAGAAAAAAAATGCTTTATATTAATTACTTTGAATCGGTAAGTATAAATATGTATATTTAATTTCGTTTTCATTAAATGTGTATACGTTTTTACTTGATAAATTAAGATTCGAGATAGGTTGTTGGCAGATAAATTTTTTAGAAGATTTATAATTTTTTTAAGCATGAACGAAAAAAAATTCATCTGCACAACTTTCTGTTGGTCCGCCTTCTATTACGAAAAAAACAGACGGACAATCGGTTGTTAACAACGAAATTTTTAGGCTATTAACAGCGGAACATTTCGGCTGTTAAAAATTATCAGCTGTTAACACATTCGAGATCTCCTTGGCTATTAAATCGACTGTTTTGTTTTTAATAAGTTTATGTTCCCACTGTAAGTTGAAAATGTTTACAAATTCTGTTTTGCCATGCACAGATATGAGGATTATACTCCTGATTTGTTATTTTGATGATTTTGAATTGGATTAAAATAATTGATGTGTATGAAAATTGACGAATAACATACCCTATAGTATGACAACACATAACAAAGACTATATCGTATTCAGAACTGTACCATGATATACAGAACAAGCTGAATGTCGATTCATCTCGATACAATATAGTACTGAGATATCAATTCAGAGAGAATTTGTCATATTTAATTCTACCTTTAAATGTTACATATAATATTTAAGTGAATTATCTATTTGAGTTAAACAAAGCACAAGCGACACCGATTTTCGTAACTTTAGTGAGGAAGGACGACGCGGAAGGTATAGAATTTGATTTTGATCAAATAGTTCTGTCAATAATTGTTGAATTAGAGTTGGACTCATATTTAATTAAAATTTTATTTTGATTAACTTGACCCGCTAATTTATTTAATTGGTTAATTTGATTAATTCATTATTTGATTATCTTTGATCCATTTATCTAAATTAGTTTAGATGTCTATTATTGCTAGATTCTTGAAACATGTTTGCATATAATATTAAATATTATATAAGAATGTATTTATTTGATGAATATTTATTTAGTGGATGTGTGGAGTGGTTAATTTTATTTTTGTCATTTTATGGGCACGCGATCTCTTAATTTGTTTTGGACATACGAATCCGTTATTATTGTTGTTATTATGGGCCTCCATGTCCAATTTTATTTAGGCCTGCATGTCAATTAGTATATGATACAGGTTGTAACTAGACTAATTAAAGATGCAAGAAGATGAGGTAGACATGGAGATGGTGCATGGATACTGATTCAATGCAATACCCCATAGGAATTGACCAACTAGTCTTCATTTTGGCTCGGGAAGGCTAGATAGAATTGGTCCATAATCATCCACACTATTATATGTATGTTTATTTACATGTTTGATGCGTGATAAATCCTTCACTAAAATATTTATCGTTTCAGTATGAAATACACGCTGATTTTCATAACGATATAGACATTGTTACTGTGATAAAAAACGACTTCAATATTGTTTCAGTATGAAATACACACTATTTCATTGAGTTTCATAATGATATTGAAATCGTACATGTAACAAAGTAACAACGTCCATATCGTTCCAGTACAAACTTGTCGAGTTGGAACTCGTTTCAGTTAACATCGTAACTAGAACGACATAAATGTCGTTTCTTCCCATATAAAACGACAACTATATCGTTGTAGTGTCAAACCCACGAAACAAAGTAACGACATATCGTTTTAGTACAAATTGGCGAGTTGGAACTCGTTTCAGTTAAAATCGTAACTAGAACGACATATATGTAGTTTCTTCTCATATGAAACGACGATAATGTCGTCGTAGTGTCAAACCCACGAAATAAAGTAACGACATTCATATTGTTTCAGTACAAATTTGACGAGTTTGAAATCGTTGCAGTTCAAATAATAACTAGAACGACATTGGTATCGTTCTTTTTACAGAAAATGAGAATTATATCGTTATGCCTAAAAACGACGATTCGATCATTCATGGCCACCTGAAATACATTCTTCGTACGTAGGACAACAAAAATAGGTCATCGAGCGAGTTTAATCTCACTCAAAAGAAACTAGGGGAACATTTGTGTTTCTATAGTTCCCTATCACCTTCGAATTATGTTGATAGAAAGAAAGTACCTCCGTTCGCTCTTTCTGAGCCATTTGAGTGCTATTAGCCCACTTGATACTCTCTTTTTGTCATCATACGTATGTCAAAGGTATGTCGAATGATCTGGACGGTCGAATCATCGTTTTTAGGTATAACGATATAATTCTCGTTTTCTATAAAAGAAACGATACAAATGTCGTTATAATTACGATTTTGACTGAAACTAGTTCCAACTCGACCAATTTTGTAATGAAATGACATATATGTCGTTACGTTAGTTTGGGAAGCTGATACATAACGACATTCATATCGTTTCAGGGCAAATTTAACAATATTGATATCGTTTCAATTGAAATCAGCATGTTGTTTTAGATTACACAAAACGATAATTATATCGTTATGTTTAAAATGACGATTCGATCACCCTTAACCACCCGATATGCATCCGCCATACGTATGACGACAAAAATAGCTCATCAAGTGAGTTCGATCTCACTTAATGGAAACTATGGGTACATCTGTTTTTCCATAGTTGTCCACCACCATCGAAACGTTTCGATATAAAGAAAGAATCTGCAGCTGCTCTATCTGAGCCATTCGGGTGCTATCAACCCACTAGATACCCTCTTAAGGTCATCATACGTATGTCAGAACTATGTCAAGTGACTGCGGATGGTCTAATCATCGTTATTAGGCATAACGATATAGTTATCGTTTTGTATGAAAGGAAACGATATATATGACGTTATAGTTACGGTTTGCACTGGAACGATATGGAGGTCGTCAACTTTGCACTGAAACGATGTGTATGGCGTTATAGTGACGATTTGAACTAGAACGACATCTAAGTCGTTGTCAATAATACTTAAATGACATGGACGTCGTTTTGTGTTTCCGTGGCATGCGTCTAAGCCTGTTAATCAGTGTGCTTTTAATACTGAAACGATATGGAAGTCGTTTTGTGTTTAAAGAAACGATTTCGATGTCATTACGAAATCAGTGAAGTAATGTCTTTAGTACTGAAACGATATGGAAGTCGTCGTGTTTAAATGAACAATTACGATGTCGTTACGAAAATCGATAAAGCGTGCCAACTTTGTACTGAAACGATATGAAATTCATTTTGTGTTTAAAGGAACGATTTCGATGTTGTTACGAAAATCGATGAAGCAGTGTCAAATTTGTACCGAAACGATATCGATGTCATCTTGTATTTCAGGAACGATGTCAATGTCGTTACGAAAATCAATGAAGCAGTGTCAAATTTGTACTGAAACAATCTGGGTGTCGTTTTGTATTTCAGGAACGAGTTCGATGCCGTTGTTACAATAAATATGTTTTGTGATAGGACGATATCAAATATTGTGTCACATACGATATTCATAATAAAAACAACTCTACAGCCAATTTCAACAACTCCAACAAAATCATGAACATCAATAAATAGTAACAACTTCATGCCTAACAACAACGTCACTACCAACATCATTATCCATAATCATGAAAATAATAACAACTCCAACAAAAATAACATAACTAAACAAAGGGAATTCAAAACATCAATAAATGTTGCAAAACACAATCTACAGCTCGAAGTTGTTTAAGGGAATTCAAAACATCAATAAATGTTGCAAAACACAATCTACGGCTCGAAGTTCCATGCCAACAACTATGCAGCCAATTTCTTCCGCCATATGGGTACGTAATCCAAGCGAATTGCATTTACATCAATATTCGCTTGTAGAAATTCTATGTACTTCAGTGTCAATATCCCGAAATCAGATCTACAAAATAGTTATGTTGCTTTTGTATTAGTTCTGAACATTTCAAATATTATAGCACTACCAATTATGAAATTACTCAATCTTACCCTTCATTTGTTGGGGAACATCTTTAACCTTCACGAATTTAAACTTCTCCGTGTTGTATTCTTCTTCACTTGTCACGTTAAATTTTATTAGCAACGGAATAATCTCCTGTAAAGGTAGAATGTAAGCTTCTAACTCAACCCTACGAATGTGACCCTTTAGGCTATCGAACATGAAAATTGTTATTTTCTCCAAGTCGATTTGAATAGCAAACCAATGGTTGCCAGTATAGCAAGGAACATACAGATATCTGCAGTCTTTCCAAGGTTTACCGAACTCTGGAGTAACTCATTTCACGTAATTTAGCAGACTCTTACTGAACTAGAGCTCTTTATTTCGTTGCAACTCCTCATGTGCATTCAAAACAAATTGGTGGAAGCGTTCAAGATGCTACAGTCTTGCTGGAATAAATTTTTAAACTTGAGAGCCCTTTCTCGTACTTAGTAAATGGCCTCATTGATAATCTGCACAAACAACCAATTCATATAAACTAAATTTATATCTAACGTTATTGTAAAATCATTAAAATTTGATCACTTACACTTCCAGTAAGCCAACCCTCTGCATTCAACAGATCGATCAAATTTTTTGATAGGACATCATAAAATCGCAAAGTAATAACTTCACTGCGTATACAACAAAATCAACACAAAGTTATTTTTATGTAATAATATCATTCCCTTCATATGTACTTGCAACTATTGGTAATAACTTACGCTTGAGATCTAGTTTTCATCCATTTCTGAAGAGCCCCAACCTTCATAGGATCCACCTCTCTATAAGGATCATATACGTCGACATAAGACAATTTTCTCTTTGTCGGGTCTGTGAAGGGAGAATACAATAATCAGGCTTTTCTCTTTGAACGACGCTCCCGTCCTTTTGGTGAATTACACCCTACCTCCTCAATCTGTATATTGTCGCATATGTATTGCAAATACCAACAATTAGAAATCTAAAATTGATTTAATTAGGATTTTGTAATGGCATGAATTTGTACATCAAACTAATTTTTACGTATCTGGAATGGATTCATTCGCATCCACTTCGAGTTTCTCGAGCATCACAAAATCAGCGGAACATTTCTCCATATCGAGATGCTCATCATCTACCATTGTTTCTTTTTCAACATCATCTTCAACCATTTTTTCATTTTCTTGCTCCTCCATATCATCCCAAAATCCAATCTCGGTTCCCTTCCCTCCTGCAGTCTCTCATCTGACCTCCTCTTCCAACTTTGAGTCATTCACAAGATCTTCCACATTTCTTTCATCTACAGGCACATTCGTCGCATCATCAAATCCAACCTCATTTTCCAACCCATCCTTCGGTTCAGCTTCTGGAACATCAACTGTGCTACTAGTGACACCATCAAACGCACTAGTCCCTGAATGAAATCGACCTGTTACAGCCAATTCAATCAACCTGTCAACCTTTTTCTCCACCCCGATCAAGTTGAGTTGATATGACTACTTGTAGCCTTCCCTCGAGTTTTTGCATTTCGATTCTCAAAAAATCCACTATGTTGAGCTCATGAGAAACATGTGGGGGTTGAGATGCACTAGGAGAGTGCTGGTAGAATGCATGATGTGGCTCGACATCATGCTCAACCTCTTCTCATTCGACATGCTGTGAAGCATTATCATCTTCTTCTACAATTGGGGTCAACGTTTTCCAAAACACCTCCTCCAGTTCGGTTTCAGTAGGAATCAATGTAGAAATAACATCTAACTGCAAATATTAAATCGTGCAAATCATTATTCATTTGCTAAGCTAATTCGACAATTTATTATCACTATACTTTAAAAAAAAAAAAAGGAAATTTACCTCTTTTGATTCCAACACATTATCAATGGCGGCAGATGCTAACCTCTTCAGCATTTCCCAAGCGACCATTCTTGGAATTGTATTCGGATATTTCGTAGCAAACTTCATTCCCAATTTTGGAATCCCTTCAAATGCCCAAATCTATTGTAAAACAAACATTATTATCTCATAGCACAAAGTTTGTACATAAAAAATAATACAAGTCATGTGCGTTGTTTTTTCATACCATTATAGCGAGTGGAAAGCCGTGTAACGAATACCGACAACCTGACTCTCCTCCGACATCCGAACTTTTTAATTTACCTCCCATTTCACGTTTGAAGACGTTCATCGTGTATTCAAATGAAAATTCTCCCCAATGGTACTTCTCAAACCTGTCCAGATGATTCACCAAGTCCAGCCACCATAAATCGATGTAGGTGTTTTCCTCTGTGGCCCATATGACGTACCCCAAGATTACGATCAATCCCAATTTATATTTGTCGCACTGCAAGTTATAAAATTATTACAAATATTAAAGCAACTGATGACGGTAAAACATATACGAACAAGATGTATAAACCAAGTTGAGCATATAAATTTTCGATAAGAAAATAGAAATTCTGTACAGATTTCAAACACCGTAGTAATTCACAACAAAAGCTCATACTAACATTCTACTAATACAATTACTAGATCTGCAACCAAATGTGAAATTATTATCGAAGATTATGCTTCATTTCACATATTATTTGATAGTTTAATGAGAAGAATTGAGTCCATTTCCAAGTACAAACTCCTAATTTCAATTCTAAAAACTTAGAAGACATAAAAAAATAAAATCAAGAGAAAAAGTTAAACACAATTAGCCTCGAGTCACTCTTGACTCACATACATAATTGGAAAAAAGAGTTAAAGACAATGAACTCGTTTCCTAAATATAAAACTCCTTTGGACGGAAACATGCTAAAACATTCTCAATCAGCAGGCTCATATCACATCTTTCAAATTGTAACCAGCTGCTTCAAAGCTTATTTAACTAAACCAATCTTTTGAAGTAACATGAATAGCAGACACTGCATAAGCTCTCAGTTCATTTATATCTATTCTTGAATAATCATATTTCGTAGTGTCAGAATCTTCATTTTTCAAACTTTCACTACTAGAAAATACGGCTCCAGTTTTGGATATTTTCATCGTTAAATGCAAGTATTTTGCAAGTAATCATACTTATCAACAGAATTTTTTTTTTTCGGTTCAGTGAATACTGAATATGAATGTCCAGCCGGTAATTTTCCAATGTTAACATAACTGGCGGTGATTAACGACAGAATTACATATACGTTCAATTTTATTGGATATACCAACAGATTTCTATGAAAATTATTAGCAACCGTTTTAGCGATGGCTTCATTTGATTGAAATTATTGATATGTAAAAATTCATCTGCAATATTAACACACTTATATTAAACTTCTTTCACTACACCTTAAACGGGAAGGGAAAGAAGCAAACACAATACAGAGTTAAGAGCGTGCGAGAGAGTACCTGAATATGATTCGACAAGTCGCTGCGAAAACGAAGACGGAGATAGAGTTTGTGGGGGCGAAAAGGGAGATGGAAATAGAGTTTGTGGGGCAAGTCTCAAAGGTGAGATATGGAGACAAATTGGGTTTCCTTTGATTGATTGTCTAAAACTCTAATTTGGGGAAGAATTGGAACTGTCTGTTATGTTCTTTAATTTGGGGGAAGTAGGGTTTCCATGTGTGAGTCAATGAAGGGGAAAGCAAAGCCAAAATCCTTCTTTTATTTGGTAATGCAAGAAAAGGCCAAATTGGACTTTTGAGATTTTTAAATAACTAAAATTTCTTTTCTTTTAAAGAATTTAGTCAAAGGCCATTTGAACAAAAAAACATTCAGCTATGGCCATTTAAATTCGTTAACTGCATAGACTGAAATCTACATATTGTCTAACATGTAAACCTCAAAAAGTCACATTATCAAACCACAACAACTTTAGACCATAAAGGAAATCCTTCCAATTCATGGGATCATCACGTTTGCATGTCTTCCAATAAATTTAGAAAAACAATAAATATTATGATAAAAACCTTCTAAAGAAACTCATGCCAAGCCCATTTTTCGAATGAAAAGAAAATAAGTAGTTCCAATATTTTCAATAAAAGAACTTTCAAAATTTGTGTCTTGAAAACATATTAATATATAGGAGGCATACCTTAGAAATAGAGTGCGAAGATAGTAATATTTCCTATACCGCCCATACCAAGATCACACATTCTTCCACCTATCTCGCTTTGAGCAATGTCATTTTCCATAACAGTTTCCAAATGAAGCACTGAGTCATTCGTATTGAAACAAAATTTGCCCTCGACAATGAGTAAATTGCCAAGCCTCCTGAAAATGATGAAAAGTTGGGCCATTTTCTTCTTCGAGAAAATGGAATGAAACTAGATCTGGATCAGAATTCTCTTTCTATGGTAGCAAAACCATGTTGCTTGGGTAGTAGCCCTTTTGAGAGTAGTGAAGTCAACAGATTACAGTGTGATCAGCTGTCCATCCTGTCAAAATAACAAGTCAGGTCATTGGTATACTCGTTTAATTAAGATTAAAACACCAACTGAAAGTAATAAACTACTTATGAGTAAAATAAGCAGTAAACTTTATCAAGTTTTAATAGGAAATTTTACACAAAAAAATAAAAATAAAATCCAATTGTACTGCTAAACAAAAACAGACCAGTTTCCCCACAACTGGCTCGCGTCAAAATAAAAATAAAACACAAGCACAGAATTAGCAGTTTATTCATTTCAATCATTGTTTCAAGATCTATGCTATGAGTACCCAAAGAAGAAAAAAAATTAAATGACTGCTGACTGGATCATAAGGTATAGAGCAAGAAAAGATAAATTCCAAGAAATTCATACCAGATGTCTAATACTATGAGTGAACAAAATTATAAAGCTTATATGTATAAATCTAAAATAATTACACCTTTCTAATACTCATAAAGAAGATGAGAAAAATTTCAATTCATGCTACCCATATACTTCTCCGATAGGTGGGTAATTTTTACCTGATTTAATGGAATTGAAGCCGACGGCGGCGTTGAAGACAGTCAGGGTTTGAGGATTGAGGCGTGAGCTCTATTTTTTCTGACTTTAGGATTCATCTCCTTTTAACAATTTTATATTACGGTGCGTTTGATTGCAAGGGTTGAAAGAAAATATTTTACAGGGAAAAAATTTGTCTAGAAAATATTTTGGAGGGAAAATGATTTCAAGTGTGTTTGATTGGTATAATTTTCCATCCCGAAATTTTTTTAAATTTTCTATTTGTTTGGTTTTGTTTTACATGAAAATTGTCCATTAAAGTGATATTTTTTTCCACAATTGGTTATAAAATTTGTTTCTATTGCCAAAAAGTAAAAAAAAAAATAAGGGAAAAAAATTTGTTTCCTAAAAAATCATTTTTTTTAATCAAAATTTAATGTTCGTTTGATTTTGTTTTACATGAAAATTGTCCATTAAAATGAAATTTTTTTTTTTACCATTAGTTATGACATTTGTTTCCATTGCCCAAAAAAAAAAAATTTACAGCCAGTCTGAAAAATATTTTCCCACCAAAAAGGCGGGAAAACATTTTCGCGGGAAAACATTTTCATCAAAAACCCGGAAATTGCACACGTGTGGGGAAAATCCGGAAAATATTTTCCGTGGAAAATTTCACCTATCAAACAGCCAAAAAGTGAAAAGTGAAAAATATTTTCCCACTTCCCCGAAAAATGTGGCCTATCAAACACGGCCTTAGTTCAATAGGCATTGCACTATTTTTTCTTCACAAACCACTAGCTAAAAAGACGCATGACTTGACATTCAACATTAAATCCATTAAAAGGGAATTGACGAGTGTTTGATTTACATTTTCTTCGTAAAAAATATTTTTCAGACAATTGTATCTCTCTCATCTACCTTCCCCTTTTCCATCTACACACCATTAAAAGCAGGGACGGATTTAGGGGAAATTAAAGAAAATGCCCAAAAATTTTGGATACCCTTTGACCATTTTAAATTTTGAAAGTACCTAAAATACCCTCAATTTCAAACAAATCATTCTAATATAAAATAGATTTCATTTTGGTCCTTAAAAATTTGATTTGATTCATAATTGTTCGATTTAATTTTGTTTCTTTACACAAACCCCATTTTATTAGTATCAGAGCCATAGAGATCATAGAAATTGAAAACACTGAGGATTTAGAAACCGAAGTATATGAAGGAATAAAAAGATATGCATTTAAAAACAAAATTTGATTGAGAAAAATTTAGAAAAATCAATAAAGCAGAATTAAATCTTAAACCACTAGGTGAAAATAAATTATTTAATATTTTAGGATCAGCTTTTAGAAAAAAGAAGTTAGTCATTAATGAATATCATGAAATAGAACAGGCCATAGATATCAAACAGATACAAGGAAAAATAAAATTAAATCTAATAACAAAAAAATGTTAATGAATTTTTAGGAAAATTAAAATAAGAAAAAAGAAATAAAATATCTTATGTCTACCTTTTTAGAATACAAATAATAATAAAATCGTGTTTTAAAGAAGGAATTAATAGTTCTATAATACTTAATTTACAAGATGAAAGATGTATAACAGCAGAAAATGAAATTTAGGAATAGTTAAAGGAAATCTAGCCTATGAAAAATTAAAATTTACTTGTTATCCAATATATTGTGTGCATATAAAAATTTAGATGATTGTCTTAGTTTACATTTTAAAATGACTAATAAAATATTAAATGATGATAATAAAGTTTTTACTATACTATACCAAGAATTATATTGCTATACAAATAATAATTATGGAAATATATATAAAGAAAAATCATTTATAGAGATTGAAGAAGAATTTAGAGATATAGGAGAAGCAATTCTACCTAAAGAACAAAATATAGAGGAAATAAAAAAAAAAATTGAGATAGGACATGATGATGCTATAAGTATTGATCAACCTATAATACCAAAACAAATAATTTATAAAGAAAATAAGATAATTATTGGAGAAAATACAACAAGATATGATATTTCAAAAATAAAACAAAATAAAAATAATAGTATTTATGGAATCAAAGGAAAATTCTTTAATGGAAATAAATGGATAAATGAAAGTAAAATACTTATTGATATAGGAGCAAGTCAAAATCATATTTGCTCTCTTATTGATGAATGAATTAAAAAGAAAAAGTTGACCCCTATAGTTATAGAGACTTCGAAGGAAAAATAAACTCTTGTGATATCATAGGACAAGTCCAAATCAAACTTGGAAATTTATTATTAAGCATAGAATGTTATATAGATAATAACATGAATTTTGATGAACATCCAATATTTTTAAGAAATTCATTTTAAATAGTCTTGATAATTACAAAATAGACAATTAAGGAATTCTTATTATACATCAAGAAATAACTACATATTGCTCTAAAGAAAAATGAGTAGAGAAATAAAATTTCCAATAAGTGTTACATACAAATAACCGTATTCGAATAAAAAATAATTACTTGTACTCTAATTGACACAGGAGCTGAAATAACTGTCTTTAAAGAATTTTTATTGCCAAAATGGATTGAAAATAAATAACAATTAACTCTACAAGGAATAACAAGAACAAGAGAATCCTTAAAATACAAAAATGAAAATATAGAAGTCATCACATGATCCAAAATAGTAACCATAAGAAATGTTTAAAATATAATATAAATGATTGTGATATTATTCTAGGAAATGACTTTTTACAACAGTTTACTCAATATAGTTAAAATATTTATACAATTCAATTAAAAACACCATGTGGACATCTACTGAAAATAGCTAGAGAATTTAAACTATTTAGAGTTTAGCCAGTTCAGCGCGGTGAAAAAAATAGAATTTATACCAAAATTACTCAAATATTCAATCATAACAATCACTCTTGATCAAATAAAAGATCTTTTAGCAAAAATTATAATGAAAACCCACTTGAAAAATGGGAAAAATAAAAAACAACAGTTAAAATAGAACTATTAGAACCAACAATCATTATTAGAGTCAAACCTATACTCTATAATCAAGAATATAAAGAAGAATTTCAAGTACAAATTCAAGAACTTCTTAATAAAAAACTTATAAGAAAAAAGTAATAGCCCTCATAGTAGTCTAGCCTTTATGGTTAGAAATCATGCAGAAATAAAAAGAGGAAAATCTAGAATGGTTGTAAATTATAAAAAATTTAATAAAAATACTAAATTTGATGGATATTATCTACCAAATAAAAAAGTTTTAATAAATATTGCTAAAAATAAAAAATATTATTCAAAATTTGATTGTAAATCTGGATTTTGGCAAATCAAGTTTGAAGAAAATAGTATACCATTAACAACATTTAATACCCCTCAAGGACATTATGAATGGATAGTTATGTCATTTGGATTAAAAAAATGCACCACAAATTTATCAAAGAAGAATGAATGAAGTTTTTAAAAATTATAATTTTCTTATTGTTTATGTTGATGACATACTTGTTTGTTCAGAAACATATGAAGATCATCTTAAACACCTTAAAATCTTTACTATATTTTGCTCAAAAGAAGGTATAATACTTAGTCAGAAAAATGCAGAAATAGTAAAAAATGAAATTGAATTTTTAGGAATGATAATAAATAGTGAATGAATAAATTACAACCTCATATTTTTGAAAAAATAATTTTATTTCTTGATAAACTTGAAAATAAGCAACAAATTCAGAAGTTTTTAGGATGTTTTAATTATGCAGAAAGATTTATAGAAAAACTCGCATAAAAAAAATAAACTTCAGAAACTATTAAGAAAATCAAATAAGATATGACAGAATGAAGAACACACTCTTTGTGTTAAAAACTTAAAAAAAATTGTAGAACTTTACTTAAATTTAGACTTCCAGATGAAAAGGATAAATTAATTGTACAAACAGATGCATCCGATTTATATTGGAGTGCTTTATTAAAAATCGATTTAAATGAAATTTGTAGATATACTAGTGGAACGTTTAATAATGTTGAAGTAAATTATTCAACCAATGAAAAAGAATTACTTGCAGTTGTTAAAGGAATAAATAAATTCAAAATGTTCTTGTTATCCAAGGAATTTATTGTTCAAACTGATAACACTCAACTTAATGGATTAGTAAATAATAGATTACTCAATTCACCTTAACATATGAGATTGCACAGATGGCAAGTATTATTATCTTTTTATAATTTTAAATTTGAATATATTAAAGGAAAAAATAACTTATTTGCTGATTTCTTGAGCAAGAATCATGATTTTGGAAAAGATTGAAACATTTACAAAGGAATTGCAAGATCTTTTAACAGATTTTAATGCAAATTATCTTGTTGTTCAAGAGGGTCATCTTGATATCCGACAAACTTTGTGCGATCTATCAAATAAAGTTGTTGAAAGTGGAAAAAAGATTGATAAATTAAATGAAAATAAAGAAAAAATAGTGGAAAATTGACGGAATGTTTAGACTTTTTTGTAAGTTGCAGTCATGAGTACCCTCCTTTAGAAAAATGTGAATACAGCCAAAAGGCTAGTCATATCCCATTTAGGAAGATTAATACATCCACCTCAAGTGGAGATTCGAAATCTAAGAGAAATGACCATCTTACCTCGCAAGAGGAAAATGTCATAAAAAAGGGTCCACAACAATTACATGTCAGTCTTGAGAAATTGTTGGAAAAATTTACAAGTGGAAAAGGAGACACTAAGTCCAGTACTCAAACATCATTATCAAAAGCCCAATTGGAACAGCCTACTGTTATCAGTGAATTCCAAGAAAATAAAAAAAGCATTTATTGGTGACCTTAAATCACCAAAGGGAAAAGTTACTATTCATCACATCAGAACTAATCTACATCCTATGGAGAATGAGTATTATGAATTTTCAGAATGTGTGTATAATTTCAGAGAATGAAATTTTCTATACTTGACGACCCTTCCAACGGCGATTTATCCATGGATTAGTGCAGTTCAATGAGCTGATCCCAATATTATTCGAAAATTGACAACATTTGGATTCTTAGATCGACTCTTCCCAGGAGCAGATCTAAAAGAAATTGAGCAATTTGATAAAGAAATTATTAATTGTGTTAAAAAATTCAGTGATGAGCAGTCAGTTGAACTGAGATTTTACACAATTAGTCCTGAATATAAAGAACCAGAATGGTATGGAGAACATCATCTCATCACTATTCGAAAAAAATAATGGAAATCCACTAAAGGAGATTCAGATTTTTAAAAAGTTACCCACTATTAATAAGAAATAGATGATTTAAAGGAGAGCTCTTGGAATAAAATCAGTATGCTCAACAATGCAGTTCTTTTATGGAGAAAAATACATGGTTTATGGTATGAGCAATAATTGAATTCTTATCCGCAGAGGAGATAATGAATCAAAGATTCTTGAAGATAAGATTTGCGAAATCATCAACGACCAATTTCTTGGAAGTGAAGAATGCATTAAAGAAACTTGCCGACTTATGGGACACGTCCACAAGTAAAGGACGATAAAGAAAGCGACATCACAGACAGCACCATGTGAGCTTTAAAGAAAAAGGAGACAGCTCAAAAGCTAGAATAAAGTAGTCAACAGAGGCTTTAATAATTCATCTACTTTTTGAATTATTGTACCAACACTTTAAAAAAGTGAAACAATTTGATTGGCCCGAAACTTATCGGTGAAGTGAGCGCCTTCTATAAATTGAGACTCTTCTCAAGAAGCAGAGACATCTTGAATGAAAAAACAACGAGCAACATCTTGAAAGATGATCTTTGTATTCATTTTCATTAGAGAGTATAAACCACTCTTCGGAGTTTCAATCTTTGTAAAATCCTTGTATAATAGCTTTCAAGCTATCATCAGATCAATAAATTCTTTGAGTTTGAAATAAATCTTTTATTTCGCTTTGAGTGTTGTTCTACACAGAGAGTCGGTTTGAGAGTTTTGAGTGCCTTTCTGTCCGTTTTACTGTGATGCTATCAGGACTTTGGCCGACTCCTTTGACGAAGGTGATCAAGAACATATAAAATTCTTGTTATTTTGTGAAGCATGGTAAGACCCTTATTTTAAGCTAAAAGGAATTTTATTGTCTGAAGATTTGTATGAAAATTATTATATAAGAATTTTTAGAAGATTGCATACTCCGGAGAACTTTTCATAATGGAAAATTACGATTTTTTTTTATATAGAATTGTACCTTTTAGGTATGCTGATAGCATTGATTATAGTCACATAATAGAAATTCCAGAAACCTATGATAGTTATACTAGAGGAATTAAATTTCTTAAAAAGAGATATCAGATATTATAAAAAAATGTCTTACATATTGCATCATTTGCGATGTACATGTAGCACAATTGAATTAATTTTTTGTTTTTATTACTTTATTTTGAAATAGAACATCGCTCAACTCCTGCTTGACCCTTAATTTTTTAGAACTCATTTTTACAATTTTTCTTTTTTTGAACCACACATTTTATGTAATTATCAGTTTTTAACCACACATTTCTTCAATTCTTATTCAATTAAAATCTATTAAATACTTGATTTTCAACCTAAACGAACGGGGGCTTAGCCTTCAATGCATCTACAATATTTTAGGGTTGTTCCCTGTCGTCTAAACCGTTACTTAATTAATGGTTAATTCGATGTATAAGAAACCCCGTTCTTTCAATATCTCAGGGGATCTTCAATAGAATACAGCGACTCCCCATTTGTTTTCGTTATTCTCAGTGATTGTCTCTAGTAAGTTGATTATGAGGAGAAATATGATAAGATCTCAAGCAAAGTAATGGATTCTGATGAGTTTTTGTTATAAATATTCTAGTTGCAATACAGTAAAGTGCAGAAATAAAAACTTATCAACTGATCGAGTCTCATGACAGTACGATGTCATAAAGCGAAATTGTCTGTCGATAACTGCTGCGACATCTATAGATAATCACCTCCAGGATACAACGATCAAATAAACAAATTGTGTAGCAATCACAAATGATTTTCAGAACTCTCAAATGTACTCCAGAAAATATGTAAAATAGAATATAATATTTTTTCTGAATACATGACGATATCCTAAAGCGAAATTGCCCGTCGATAACTGCTGCGACCTCTGTGAACAATCACCTCCAGGATACAACGATCAAATAAACCAATTGTGCAGCAATCACAAATGATTTTCAGAACTCTCAAGTGTACTCCAGAAAATATGTAAAATAGAGTATAATATTTTTTCTGAATATGAAGATACAATTTCATTTTTGTTATATATTTCTAATGCCCAAATGTGTGTTTATATAGGCAGAAAAATGATATAACTGCCTCCACCATGATCCATTATTTATTTGTAATTTTTATGGCTAGTGATAATGCGTTGTTAATATTGAACAGTTAAAAACTGTCATATTTTACTGGCTAGTTGACCCATTAAATAATTTCGAAAATGATTAATAATTTATTATTAGAATCAATTTAGCTCAAGGCCCCAAGACCCCAATCAAAGACTTTTAATATAATGTGTGAGGTGTGACTCGAACCTCCGACCTCCCACACAAATTCCACACTTTTCACCAATTGGACACTTCATCTGAATTAGTTATTCATTTCACATATTATATTTATAGTATAAATATCTAATAGTTTTATCTTCTTCCAAATTTAGGCCCTATTCGGTGCACATTATTTTTTTTATTCTCATTTTCAACCATACATTTTTCAATAAAATAATATTTTCCATCACATCAATAACTATTCCTTCATTTTTAACCACACATTCTCCATCAATCTACTATTCAATAATACATTCTTTCAAAAGAATGTGTTCCAAACACACTCTTAACTTGCAAACAAGAAATGTTACTGGTTTCAAATAAGGAACGAAACAAAAACTGGGTTTTTTTTTTTTCCTTGGAAAATGGAAATTGATGCAAGATTTGTAGGTGAGGGGGACTTTTGGATGCATTTCAAAAAGAAATTTGTTTGAATTAATTTGTGTTCGTGTATTATCTTCATCTAGATTAACGGCATTGGATTAGAAGTACATTACATGATTGACACTTAAAACTAATTTTATATTACAATTTTTTTAATTACGATTAAAATGTCTTTTTATCTTTCAAACTAGGCAATGTGTTAAGGTTTGGTGTTTCATCTTAAAATGTCAACATTATTAAAAGGAGTAGCCTAAATTCTTATAAATTGATTCATGTTTTCATCTTTATTTGATGTGAGATTTTATCCCTTATGGTGGCTCGTTTGAGCAAACAAATCTTGAAATCCGTGTGCTCAAATTTTTTTTGAGTCATAATCGGATCGAATTGTTTGTTGGAGTTTAATGATCTTTGATACCACGTTAATGTTTGAGGTTCCATTTTAAAAGATCAACATTATTAAGAAGAGTGGTCCATAAAAAATTTACAAGTCACAAATTATTTCACACTCACAAATCGAAAATTTTATAGGTCACAATTTTTTCATCGTCACAAATTTATAAAACTAATAAGTCACATGTTATTCATTGGTCACAAATCACATCACAAATTATTTTAATATCACAATTCAAAAGTTTTATAGATAACAATTTGGTCATCGGTTACAAATAAAAAATTGAAATCTCACAATTTATTTATAGATCACAAATCACAAATATTAAATATCACAACTTATTAGACAATCAATCAAATTATCGGTCACAAATTAATAATTTTTTAGATCACACATTATGTTTTTTTATCACAATTTATCTTTTTCATTGGTCGAATATTGTTTATCGGTTATAAATTAATCAATTTAATGATCACAAACAATCAAATAATCTGTGACCACCACAAACACTTGAGACTATTACCTCTGACTGCTACCAAAGCATGACAACCGAAACCCTGTCGTCGGAACCACCACCACCACCACCACCACCACCTCTTGACAGCAAATCATCATCTAAAAATATCGACATAACCACGACCACCACTATCCACCCACAACCACCGCCAACCACCGCACATCTACCACCACCACCACTAAAACCCCATAACCTCCACCACCACCAACCCCCAATCCCACAACCCAAAAAAAAAAATCCCCAACTCTACCATTATCGTCGTCACCGTCGTCGACCACCACCAACACTGCCACCATTTACACCACCCAACCACAATACACCATGGCACCAATCGAAAGCAACATCACCACTTCACCGTCTCCGCCACCACAACCTCCAATAAACTACCACGTTCAACTTCAAAATCACCACCACGACCACTAACAAATCACCACTAACCACCGGATCCACCACTGCCGCCACTACCAAAACCAACAAATCCCATCAAATCTACCGCCGATCCAACAAAACCACCACCACAGCCAAATCCACCACCATCGCCACCAACAAAAACCATCTCCAAATCACAAAGAGCGCACAACCCACCATCATCCCACCGTTGCTGCTATCGCAGCAGCGATTGGGAACCATCAGCCATAAATCACGACTCCACAGCGTCCATCAACCACCACAAAATCACGACTCCTCCGCAAAAATTGTAAAAAACTCGGAAATAAAAAAAAAATGCAACGGCGATTCGCACGAAATAATTGTTTTTTGGATACTAAGACAACAATGTTGCTATACTCCGATTCATTAACGATGATGGGTAGTAAATCGTGCATTATCACTACCCAAGCTGGGAAGATGGACGAGAAGAGTATCTCGGCCATGCAATTTGGTAAGAGTTTCAAAAGAAATGAACCCTCATTTTTATGCACTCTTCGATTAGAGGAGATCGAAGAGGCAACTGATCCTATTCCAAAACCGGTCAGAAGGCTTATTAAGGAATTTGAGGACATCATGCCGGATGAGTTACCAAAGAAGTTACCACCAAGGAGGGCAATCGATCATGAAATTGAGCTTATTCCAGGTGCCAAACCTCGCGCTAGGGCACCCTACCGTATGTCTTAGCCGAAGCTTGAAGAGTTTCAGAAATAATTGGGAGAAATGTTGGAAAGTGAGATTACCGTGCCTGCGAAATCACCAAATGGAGCTTCCATGTTGTTTCAGAAAAAGGCCAATGGTTCTCTTAGAATGTGCTGTGACTATTGAGCCTTGAACAAGATCGCTGTAAGATAATAGTTATCCTATTCCGATTGCTTCGATCGACTGAATCGGGAGAGATACTATACAAAGATTGATCTCAGGCCCGGTTGCTGGCAAGTTCAGATCAAAGAGGGAGATGAAGCATAAACTACGGTGTTAACTAGATATGGAGTCTTTGAATTTAAGGTGATGCCTTTTGGCTTAACAAACGCTCCAGCAACATTTTGTAAGATGATGAATCAGGTACTTCATGGGTTCTTGGACGATTTTATGGTGGTGTACTGGACGACATAGTCATCTATAGCGAGGCATTGGAGGAACATGAGCAACATGTTAGGAAGGTTTTCAATCGGCCACGAGAGAATGAACTCTACACCAAACCGTCTAAATGCCCATTCGCTCAGACGTCTATCAGTTTCTTGGGTCACATCATCGAACAAGACAAAATACATATGGATACAAAGAAGGTTACATCCATCAAAGATTTGCAACCACCAAAGAATGTCCACGATGTACGTTCATTTCTCGAGTTATGCAATTACTACCGAAGATTTGTAAAAGGGTACTCAGAAATTGCATTGCCACTTACTGAATTGACGAAGAAGGATAAGGATTGAGACTGATCGTCCCAATGCCAAAATGCTTTCGAGAAGTTGAAGAAATCGATGTGGATGAACATGGTGTTAGCCTTGTCGGACATGGCTAAACCATTCGAAATGCATACCGATACTTCAAACTTTGTACTTGGTGGAGTCCTTATGTAAGAAGGACATCCGGTACAATATGAGAGCCGAAAGCTAAATCAAGCAGAATGTCGTTACTCAGCGCACGGAAATGAGTTGTTGGCAGTAGTCCATTGCCTTAGGGGATGGTGTCACTATTTACTTGGGTCTCCATTTATTGTGAAGACAAATAACACTGCAGTTAGTCACTTCATGTCCCAACTGAAATATCAAGCAAAACGACTTGTTGGCATGAACTTCTTTCAGAGTTCAATTTTATGCTAGAGTATCGTCCCGAATCTAGTAATCATGTGGTCGATGCTCTTAGTCGCCGGGCCGACTTGGCCACCATTTGCTCTATGACTGCTCTTTCAGGGAACGCAGTTACTACAAACACAAGGGACCAAATTCATGCACTTTTGGATAAGGACTCGGCTACTCAATATTTGGTTGACCTTATGAACCAGGGCAAAACTTGTCAGTTTTGGCTCGATGGTGGTGTAGTGAAAACTAAGGAAGATCGCCTATATATCCCTAAGGGCGGAGATTTGAGGAAATTACTAAACACATAATGTCACGACACTATTTGGGCAGACATCCCGGAGAGGAACGCACTGCTGCACTACTACAACGTGAATACTACTGACCTCAAATGCGGGACGACATTGTAACTTATGTGAAAATTTGTCTTGTTTGTTAGAAAGATAAGGCGGATCATAAAAAAAAGACAGACTTGTTGGATCCCCTTCTCTTCCCAACTAGACCATTTGAGAGTGTATCAATGGACTACATTGTTGGTTGTTATTATTGTGGTAAGGAAATGTTATTATTGCTTGACATTCTTGGCGATGTAAATTGTGCAAGGTCTCTAAAGTCTTCATGAATTTGAATGAAGTCTCCTAAGATCTTATTGATTTCTTTTTCATGTGTAGTAGTAAATGCATATAAAGCTTTACAATGTAAAGTTACAGCTTTACTTCTTGGTGGCATAATTAATCTATCAATTTCGTGATATAGATTTAATCCTAAACTTAAGTTTTCATCTAATAACGACATGGCAAATCCAGGTCTTATAATGAATATGATTTTTTTGTAAACAAGGTTTCCAGAGACAACTCTTAATAAGGCGTTCATAGGATCATGAAGAATTCTATTATCCATTAAGTATATTTGTATAGGAATATTCATTCCCTCTCTAAAATATCCTTTAATCATGATTTAGATTCCTCCAATCACAATATTTTTTAATCTTTCTATAGTGGTTCTTTTTATATTAGCTAATTCTCTATTAACACATTCTCTAGTTATTAGAGGTATAGTGGTGTTACCTTTAACATTTTTGATGTTAATAGGTACTTCATCATATTTAGCAATATATATAGTTTTGTTGAACCAAGATAGTATTGGTCTAACAAACACATCTTTATCTCTTAAAGATATTTTTCTTTTATTGCTCCATATCTTTCTTCATCAAACACAACTGTTTGTGAAGTTCTTTCTTCAGTATCTAATGTAGTTTCAGTAGTGTCTACAATCTCCTGGTTCATGTAGATTTGTTCATATTTTGGTTCTTTAATTTCTTCTATATCTAGCTCATAGATTAAGTCTATTTCATATATTTCATCTAAGTCTTCAATTATCTCATATTCTGAATCGTATTCTATCTCTTCCATCAATCTAATAGATTTGTCATTTTCTTTTTTATTTTTATTAGGACAATTAGAAAATATATGCCATATTTCATTACATGTAAAACATTTACATTTTTTATAAAACTCTCATTTAGATTTTTTCTGAAGTTTTCTATATTGATTAAAATCATTTTTCCATGATTTTTTCTTCTTAAAATATTTCTTATGGCTCTTAAATCCTTTATTTTTCTTTCAAGGTTTAAGATATCTATTAAATTTCCTTTTATAATATGATTTCTTGGATGATTGGTGACAACCAAATTATGGTACTGCTGCTATTTCTACACAACAACATAAACTATCTTTCTTACCATATTTCCTAAATAAGTGTTGATACATTGATTTTTTACACCATTCAAATATTTTTCTCTTAACAAATGAAGTTCTCATTCTTAGAGTATTTGTTCTATAGTTAGGATCTTCCCATTCTATTTTATTCCAATAGATTTGGTAATCTTCAAATAATTTATGACCTCATGGCCAAGATAATTTAAGAAAATATCTATTTAATAATTTTTTATCATCCTCAAATAGATTCCATTCTTTTACAAATTTGGATGTTTTGGTATATATTTTTTCGAATTTCTTAGTATATTCATTTAATTCACACATATCACAGATTTTTAATAATTCCATTTCTCTTTATGCTTGTAAGGTTTATTGAGTAATCATATCAATCTTAGTTTCTGGTATAACTTCTCCTAATAGTATTTGTCTAAAGAAATTTTCTATTCGTTTTAAAACTTCTTTAAAATTTTCAGCATCTAAACTTTCATTGATATCTATAGTAATAGTAGATTTTTCTCCATATTTAATTTTATTTTTGGTTTCTTCAAAAGTTTTTCTCCAGATATCTGAAGTAATTCCTCTAAATGTGTGAGTTATTAATTTGTTTTACCTCTTCACTTAGAGATTTAAATTCGGCACTTAAATTTGTTGCTAATTCTTGTAATTTAATTCTATTAGTTCTAGTTAATATATTAATATTTTGTAATTTTTCTACTAAAATCATTTTATCTTTTCTATTCATCTTAGAATATACTTCTAAAGTTCTAAAAATTTTCTTCAATTTCGTTACTAGGCTCTGATACCAATTATGGGGTTAAAATGCGGAAAATAGTTAAAATTTAGAAGTAAGGATATAGACAAAACACACATAAGATGACAAAAAGCTGTCAAACTTAGGGGTGAGCAATAGGTCGGATCGTGTTTGACCCAAACCCGACCAGACCCGATATACACCGGTTTGGGCTCTTTCACAAACCGACCCGACCCGACTCCTATCCTAAACCGATCCAACCCGAATCGAGTCGAGTCCCATTTTTTTAATTTGATTTCTCAGATTCCTCTACAAAAGATTAACAACAGAGAATTAAGAGGACGAACAGAAATAGAGAAGGTCCAATACACCTACTGTGACATTCCACGCTTAATGTAATTAATATTTATTATCTTAAAAAAAAAAAATTTCCTTATCTTTTTATTCTATTATATTATTATTTTTGAATCATTTTAGGATTTAAAAATTTATACTTAGACGAATCAAAATAAAACCAAAATATATCATGACAATTAAATTAATAATATAAAGAGTTTAAAGAACCGTCAAACTTATATTATAACCAAAAGAGGGTTTACTTTACAAAATACAGTTAACGAGTTAGCTATATGACCATTCAAAAGAAGTGTCTGCTAACTTTCAAAAGTATTCCATATATCTAATCTATAGCATGCTAATAGGGCGGTATACGCATGTCGGCTAACTCATGCCATATTTACTACATTCTTTTACTATTTTCCATCACCCTACTTTACATCACTATCTACTCTACAGATAGCATAATATTTACATATCGACCTGTGATCAGGTCATACACATCAACCATTACCAACACAAAATCCTTATACTCTTCAAAAGTTTCAATACCTTCATCCTCGTCAACAACCATATAAAAGCGTGTGTAGTGAGTGCGCCTATATATAACATGTATAGCCGTTAGATCTTTAGTAATTTCGGCATGTCTGGTAGTTCGGATAACCTCAGTTGCCTGCAGAGCCATCTACAATACAAAATACAAAGCGTGAACAATAAAGTTCAGTAAATATGATGGTACGATGATGTCAATCAAACACACTTGGGCCCGAATCCTCATTATAGTGTACCGTGTGAGCTCACAATAACATAGCCTTTACTTATGCACAAATCAATACCAAAGGATCCGTCCTTGCCCACCGAGACTTAGGATACCCCATCAGAATATATATAATATGAATTAAGGCCTGGCCCCGTGCCTATACGCAGTCTTAAGGCCACCAAGGGACCTCCTGACACTGCCTGTATACAAGTGCCGAACTCCAAATACCCTATCCTGGCTACCCTTAGTGACCGTTAGGAGCCTCAAAGTGATATATTTATTCGGACAATAGTACGATACATCTATAATGAGATTCTCATTTAAAACTTTCAATCACACACTCCACGAGAATGACAACATAAGTATGCATGACCATGAAAACGTATTATCCCTACGTTTTCCGAATAAACTCAATGCACAATTGTCACGCCACCATATCACATAAAGAATACAAGCAGATATAAACACATAACTTCACATATTCAGGTATTTTGTACTGTAATTAAAGAACATCAATATTTACCTTTTTCACGACCTTCTTGCTCAATATCTACATTAATAACATAACCTTCACATTAATCCTAACTTATCCTGTTATTTCCATGTTATCAAATCTAAACTAAACCTATATGATATATTTTACTTAATAGAATACCCCTTGTAGCAATACTAATAATGATCTTACTTTATTACCAATAACATAAATGAAATTTTCTTTATTGTTATAAAAGAAATTCCATAACTTCTAAAATAAAATTAATAAATAAAGACACCATGCTAGCAATACACTACCATATTATTTTTCATTTCATGTTTGGTCCATTTTTCATTTCATCTATCACCCAAGTGTGTGTGCGTTTGTGTTTATATATACTCATACCTACTAATTAATTTTTTATCAAATTCATATATTATAACATTTTACTTCTCATCTTGTCATGTCACCAACTTAAAATAATCTTAAATTTAAGCTTCAAATGCTAAATATTTTATCTCCAATTGATCATGTCCACATATATATACATATATTAGTAACTCAATTTCCATAACCAATATCATTATGATATTATCAATTATTATAGTAAATCATTTTCTATCTCTACCTACTTTCTTCCTTAATTATTTCCCATCATTTTTCCTCAATTTCATCCTTTTATCATCTCTTCCCCAAATCTCTTTCACACGATCCTTGATTTAATTAATTAAATTTAATTTCAATTTTCTTTTCCTTCAATTATCAAGGAACCCCAAAACAATAATTGTTATTTCCCACTCATAAATCAACAAAGTACTTAAAACAAATAATTAATTAACTTATTATCTAAAGAAGTAATTAATTAACTCAACAATTAACTAAACAATTAGCTAATTAATTAACTTTTATAAAGCGAGAAACTGGACCGTACCAAACAATTGGTTAATTATATTATTAACTAAATAAATAAACAATTAACTCAACAATTAACTAAATAATTAACTAACTAATTAAATTACACAAAGAAAGAAAGATAAACATACCTTTAAAAAAAAGATGGGATGTGCCCCACTTTCCCAAGTCATCCCATATTTATAGTGGATGCTATGGTTTAATTGTGTAATTTATCAAATTACACTTTTAACCCCTAGAATAAAGATGTCAATTTTCTATTTATTCATGAGATTACACCTTTAGGCCTTGTTTGGGAGGGATTATATTTTTTTACAGTAAATCAATTCTCATTTTCAACCATACATTCTTCAATAAAATAATATTTTCCATCGCATCAATAATTTTTTCTTCTTTTTCAACCACACATTTCCCATCATATCACTATTCAAAATCAATTCGTCCCCCAAAAATCTCTCACAAACAAGCTCTTAATTTTTGGGAAAATATGCAATTATGCAAATTGTAATTTTAATACATATGATAAAGATGTCAATTTTCTATTTGTTCATGAAATTACATCTTTGATCCTTGGTTAGATATGCAATTACTCTATTTTTAATAAAATTATACTTCCAATGCCAATAATACTATTTTAATTATAATTCCTATATAATTTATACTATCAATTCAATTAAGTCCCTAAAATTTTTAAATCCTTTCTAAAATATTAAATTCTTTGCTAGAAAATTCTGGGATGTCACACCTACAACTACAGCTGGGGGTTCCTTGGCGTAGCATTAAAGACACTACTAATCTATGACTACTGCACTGCATCTGGATCTAGCCAAATGATATGGTAAGTTGAGCCTCTTCGAGTGGAAACATGAGGATGTAAACAGGTCTCTTAGTCTTGAGTCTTCGTTGAGCCACCAGCCGAGGCGGCTGTTGATAATGACTGCAGGGAGAGTGCAAATTTGGCTTCCATTGGTGATTGATCCCACCGAGCTAAAATTAATATAGAACAGATGATTGTAAACTTGTTAAGCTAATTATGAAAAAGAACTTTCCATATAAGATAAAAATACTTGTAATTCTGAAAGTAATGTTACCTGTATATTTTTAAAAAGTGCAAATTCAGTTTTATGAACTATCATTCTCTATATTAATGAACCAATGGTATTAATATAGAAGTTTACAATGGTATGAACCAGTTAAACCAAAAGGGATGCCAAAAGAAATAAAACTGAATAAAGTCGTTGACTTGGCTGAGAAAGATGGTGGAATGTATAGAATAGTACTGGGACTGCCGGAATTTTGAAAGATGTTTTGGGCCAAACCCAACCCGACCCACAATTATTTTAAATCTAAACCAACCCGACCCGGAATTAAATCTAAACCGACCCGACCCCTCGGGTCGGGTCGGATTTTCGGGTTATGGGTTTCAAGCCCAGTCCTAGTCAAACTTAGGGGTACTTGTGAAAATGACCTAGTTAAAGGTCCCTAATTCCACTTTGACTTTTCCAATAGACAATAATCCCAAAATGACCCATTTGCTATAAAAAGACGAAAACACCATTAAATGACAAAAACAATTACAAAACATGTTTGTGTTAAAAAGACAATACTACCATTTTAGTTAACAAATAAAAATCAAACGGTCCCTATTCAAAATTACAAAATCTGCTCAAACAGATAAAAACTCTCTTGTCTTCTTGACTCTGAAAATCTCAAAAATATCGATAGCTGAAGAAAAAATTGTTTTTGGTCCATTACTTCAATTCGGTAAGTATATTTACATATGTTTAACTTTATTTTCGTTAAATGTGCATACGTTTTTACTCGATAAATTAAGATCGATATAGGTGTTAGACAGATCTAACTATTTTAGCAGATGTATAATTTTTTTTCAACATAAAAGAAAAAAAATTCATCTGCATAATGTTTTTCGATTCTATTTACAAATTTCGGCTGTAAAAGCAACATTAAATTGTCGGCTGTGAAGATTAGGCTGGCAACAGACGACAAATCTAACAGCCTATTTTCGGCTATTAACAGCCGAAAAATATACCTGACAAACTTTCGTCATTAGCAGTGAGTATTCGTCATAATGTTCTAACATTTAAGTTTGATTTATTCGCTATTAACAGACGAACAACCGAATATTAGGTCGTTATGACCTATTAATGTCGCTAACGACCTATTTTTGGTCTCGTTAACAAATTTCAAAAATAAATGATAAGTTAACAAAAAAGGCAAGCAAAAAAATAAATTTGTCATGACCTTTTTAGTCGTTTGTTGCCCAAAAAATAAGTCATTAATGACCAAAAATAGGTCGTTAAACAATTTGAATTTTGCTGATAGTTGATTTTTCGGCTTTTTTTTTTGTAATAATTTTTGTTCGGACTGTAAGTCGATTTTTTTTGAATATTCCGTTTAATTTTCTTTGTTTCTATGCCTGACAGATATGATTATACTCCTAATTTGTCATTTTGGTGATTTTGAATTGGATGAAAATAATCGATGGGAATGGAAATGGACGAACAATATAAAAGGTAGTATGGCAACACATATAACAGAGACTACATCGTACAAGGAGTTGTACCATGATATACAGAACAAGTTGAACGTCGATGAATCTCGATACAATATGGTATTGAGATATCAATTCAGAGAGAATTTGCCATATTCAATTCCACCTTTAAAGGTTACATCTGATATTGAAGTGAATTATCTTTTTGAGTTGAACAAAACGCAAGTGACACCAATTTACGTGAGTTTAGTGATGAAGGACGACGCGGAAGGTAGAAATGAACATTCGGATGGAGCCGATAATAATGCAAATGATTTTTGGGATACAGTGGAGATAGCTCGCGAGGATGACGCTAATATTCCCGAGACAATTGTTCCCCATCGTGACATCACCGCGACGCACATAATTCAATCGGTAGTTCAGCACAGCGATAATGTAAATGAATTTACAAATGAGGATTTAATTGCTTTATCTCGTCAGAGACATGAGTTGGGTGGGAGCTCAGGGGCCGGAACGAGCGGACCTTCATCTAATTCTTCACGCGTGGTTCCCGATGATGAAGATTTGCACATTGAGCAACTGTTTGAAACGAAGAAAGATTTGCAGGAAGCTTTGCACAAGCTAGCATTGAAATTCAATTTTGAGTTCAAGGTAAAGAAATCAACCAAATCCTTGTTGACAATTGCTTGCATCGATGACAGTTGCCGTTGGTCTTTGCGAGCGACTAAGATGGATACGAACGAGTCATTTGTAGTTCGCAAGTATACACGGGAACATACTTGCGAATTGGGGATTCGTCAAAACAATCACAGACAAGCTCGGTCATGGTTTATTGGTCGACAGATAATGCACAAGTATCAGAACCCACGGACGATCTACAGACCATCGAACATCATTAATGATATTCGACGAGAGTACGGAGTGGTCATGAGCTACCATAAGGCTTGGAAGGCCAAAGAATGCGCGTTTGAGAATCTAATGGGCTCGCCCGAAGAGAGTTATGCTAAATTGGCCAGGTACTGCCATAATTTGGCGACAACTAATCACGGTTCTACTTTTTCCATTAAGACAGGGCGAGAATTGTTTTAAGTATTTTTTCATGGCACTTGGACAATGCACTAGAGGATTTAAAAATGCGATGCGACCCGTAATTTTAGTCGACGGTACAACTCTGAAATCGAGATATGGTGGAAAACTGATTATTGCTACATGTCAAGATCCCAACATCCAGATTTACCCACTTGCATTCGGCGTAGTCGACAGTGAGAATGATCTGTCAATGCGTTGGTTCTTTATGAAGCTCAGGGAAGTGATCAACGAAGTCGAGGATCTTGCCTTCGTAACTGATCGGGGTCAGTCTCTAATAAATGCTATCGCCGAAGTTTTCCCCGAGGCACATCATGGGTACTGCATGTGGCACATACAGGGTAATCTGAAGACTAGATACCGGGGCCAAGACATTGTTTCATTGTTCAGGAAGGCGGCCGAAGCTTACAGTGTCGAGGAATGTAATAAGTTTATGGTCGAGATAGGAAATAAGTCGTTCCCGGCATGGGATTATCTTACAAAAATGGGGATAGAACATTTGGCGCGATCACGTTTTCCAGGACATCGGTACAACTTGATGACGTCGAACAATGTGGAATCTCTGAATGCACTGTTCAAGAAGGATCGAGAGTTGCCAATTCTTGCAATGATCCAGAACATCCGTACCAAGCTGCAGCAATGGTTTCATGAACAACGTACGGAATCGCAGAACTGCTCGAGCTGGCTAGCCCCGGCTCAAGAGGATAAACTGTTCAAGGCGGCAGAGGATGCGAGGAGGTTGATTGTGAAACCGCTAGACGAGTCCCGTTTCTCCGTACACTGTGCACGTCATGTGGCATACATTGTGGACCTGACCGACAACATATGTACCTTGTGCTCGATTTCAGTTGGAGAGTTTTCCATGCGAGCATGCAGTCGCGGTAGCTATAAACAGAGGCTTTGCAGCGAGAACATTATGTTCTCCTTATTATACGGCCGAATACTGGAGAGCTGCGTATGCTGAGACTGTATTTCCCCTACCGAACGAATCTGAGTGGGAAGTTCCTGACAACATTCTTCCGCTTAATAGTTTGTCCCCACCAATAGTTGAACCGCGTGGCCCTGGACGTCCACGAACTTCTAGAATACCCTCTACTGGAGAGTTTCCTCGACCGCGTCGTTGCGGCAGATGTAAAACAGTCGGCCACACTCGCCAAACTTGTACGAGTCAGATTCCCCTGCATGACAATTAGTGTAGTATATAATGATATTGCTGTTTAATAAACAATATTTGGATACTGATCGTTGCGCAACTTTATTTGCTAATTCGATAAATTATATAAATCATACACAAATAAATGAACACAATTAAATGTACAATATTACAAGTATAAATAAATGATATTTACAAGTACAAATAAATGAATCAAAAAATAAATGTACAACGTTTACGGGTCACACTCGAATTCGTACAAATCAGCCGCCAATTTATTCCTCCAAATTTGTATCCATGACTGGTTGATTCCATCAACCTTATGTCCTACACTCAAAAATTCGATGTACTTTATTGCAAAAATGCTGCAATCGCCCCTATAAATTGAATAATAAACGTGTTAGTTCAAAAACGTGTTAGATAAAAACTAAGTTTCCAATTTAAAAACAAAATATATATACTTACCATCGCGATTGTCTCGCCGTCGTCTGATCTCGTACGATGGCTAGCCTGTTATTAACAATAACACTCGCTCGGGCAGCCATCAACGGAATGATCACTGCAATCGGCTCCAAGAACTGCTCGAGCTGGCTCTGTGTCAGACATAAATGGTCGGAGTCGTACACATACATCGTGGAGTCAGCAAAAACAATCTCCACGGCAATAGTATGATGATTCACGATCGTTAGAACATATATATGTGTGCAAGCCTCCCATGCCTTTCCCCCGAGAGTTGGTAGCATCCCAACGACCCATTCAGCCATATATTCAGGAAGCACATACTCACTACCAATGCGTTGCAGCTACTGATGCTCAATGGTAACGGTACCAAAAAACTCAATGCTCAGTATGAGTCGACCGGGCATGTCGAATGATCGCGGATATCATCGAGCTCGATCTCGCAACAACTCCATGGCCAGATCGATGTGCTACATCATGGGGGGTTATTTAATTTCATAAAATAAAAAATAATGTTTACAACATAAACGACAATATGACTATTTTACTTACATCGTCGGCGAGCCACGTTCCCGAAGTGGTGATGTCGTGAAACCATTTATAGGTATATTTGATCGTCCTCCCCCCGACGATGCGGCTATGTCTGAAAAAAATAAGATAAATGTTAAAAAAGATATATGAGTTAGCATAGCATTCTTTATTGATAGAAATTTTAAAATAGTTACCCCGACTTAATTATCCTCCACTCCGTCTCGAACGCTTTCCATTTGGCTGCGTCCACCTCCCGAAATAGATTGGGGTACGTCCCATCGATGAACGTCCTCCTCTTTGCCTCGGCTGTGTAGGGAGAAACGACGTACTGGGAAGGCAACCTGACCCTCTTGCCGACCACCCCCTCCGGGGTGTCAACAGCATGCCTTTTCCCTGCAAGTGTATGCTCGTCGTCTACCACCACGACCTCATCTGGGGACACCTCCTCTGTACCTCCCTCGGGGGCCACCCCCCGTCCTACCACGGGGACACCCCCTCCGTCCTACCAGCATCCGGGGCCACATCCTCTGGGGCCACTGCCTCCGTCCTCCGCTCCTCCGGGGACAAAAGAAATGAAGCCAACGTAGCATCATCCGCCCAGAAATGACCCCCACCGTCACCCCTTCCCATACCTCTTATATCACCTCGGAGGGCTGCAATCTCATCCTGAATATCTCCCACCTGGCGACGGAGAACTCCAACGTCATTAGATAAATCATCGACCCGTCCCCTAAACTCACGTGCCATCTCTCCAATCTGTTCCGCCAACTCTCGGCGCATCTCGTCCATCTGACCCACTATAAATACTGTCAGGCGGTCATACAGATCAGTGGACGGTGGAAAATGTGACCTGATCGGAGGCGGTAATGCCCATGCCGGCGGTGACGACATCGGAGGCGGTGAGGCCCTCAATTGCGACGGCGGTGACGGTGAGGCCCCCGGGCGAGGCGGTGATTCTCTTGGAGGTGACAGTGATGCCCTCGGTGGAGGCGGTGATGCCCTCGATCGAGATGGCGATGCCCTTAGAGGAGGCGACGGTGATGCGCTCGGTCGAGGTGAGCTGCGATCTATTGGACTTCGCTCATACACAAATTCAAACATTAAAAATAGTTATATTTAATGAAAATTGGCTAATGGATTCAAAAATAGTTATATTTAATAAAAAAATTATACTCAATTCACGTACCTCATCCCGATTTGCTTCGTCATGCGGAGCGTCCAATTCACGCACATATCCACGACCCTCCTCCTCTATCGATGGCATCAACTCCGTTATGACTTGAAGCTGGCATACCAACATTTCGACTAGTTAATGATCAAGTCATCATATTTTGGAGCTATTTATCTAACCAGTTACTGATCACGTCATCATATTATCTAACCTGAGGGTCGTCGAAAAGAACTGATAGCTTCTTGCTAGTCGGACATCCCTCTGCTCGGGATACTCGCCAATGATGCATCCGAGGGCAGCGTGTCTCCCCTCGCCTCGCAAACTGGGTACCTAGGAGGGGGACAGTCTCATACGCCCAAATCTGCAATACATACAATTATTATATTTATATAATAACAATTTTTTTATAATAAATTATGTTAAACATTTACCTGCACGGCAAGGGGCAATCCGTACGCATCGTATTTACGCATGGTCCCCTTCGGCCTCGAGTGTGTTCTGGTGAAGACGTGCACCGTGTCCTCAAAACATCTCCGGCCCCACGGATATGTGTTGAACACATCAAGATCGTCGACGATCTGTAAATGGAATAGGTCGATTCCAGTCCTCCGATGGTGACATCGCAACACGCTCTCAAGGATGTAGACCAAGCCGAGCTTCAGTCTGTCCAACATATGGTCACACCGCGTGATTGCGTCCATCATATCCGATAGCAGGACTGACCCCTGTCCCCCAAAGTACGTATCGTGTAGTCTGCCTCTCTGAGTATCGGCACGAGCTGCATCATCCCCAGTAATCTTTAATCCAGTGATGAGAGCAAAATCGAACATGGAGAAACTGGCGACCTTACCCCCAAGTTCGAAGCGGAGGGCATCGTCGTCGACTGGACTACGCAACCGACACAGTAGGGCATCGAGGATTGGCCCCGAGAACTGTACCTCTTTCAACTCGTACAAGGGCCAAAGAAACGAACGTCGAAGCATATCTGCATGCTGCTCATCCAACAACTCCAACACGGTACCGAATCGCCAAGGTTACCGTTCCTGTAGCCTTGCCGCCCGCATCTGTCTCAATGTCAGCTCTAAATGATACTCCATGCTGAAAAAAAAAAAAACTCATTACACATCTGCACTTCAAACATAAGATAATGAAGATCATCTAGCATAATCTCAGAAAATTAAGTTAACCGAATTGTAACAAGTACACAACAAATAATTAAATTAAAAAATAAAAGGAAACAAGAATTTGCTAATTCTATCAGTAATTATCAAATTCAATTTTATTATTTAATTATATAAATGTTTTTCAATTACTAGAATTATTAATCAAATTTAACGGAAAAAATTAGAAGTTGCTAATATGTTAAAATACAAAATTTAATAATTAAAATGATTTATTTAATGATATTAGGAATTATCAAATTAAAATCAATTATTTAATTCTATAAATTTTTATTTCATATTCGATTTTTTCAATTATTAATAAAATGTGACGGAAAAAAAATAAGAAATTACTAATATGTTAAAATTTAATAATTAAAATGATTTATTTAATTATATTAGGAATTATCAAATTAAAATTAATTATTTATTTCTATAAATATTTATTTCATATTCGATTTTTTCAATTATTAATAAAATGTAACGGAAAAAAAATAAGAAATTACTAATATGTTAAAATTTAAAATTTAATAATTAAAATGATTTATTTAATGATATTAGGAATTATCAAATTAAAATTAATTATTTAATTCTATAAATCTTTATTTCATATTCGATTTTTTCAATTATTAATAAAATGTAACGGAAAAAATAAGAAATTACTTATATGTTAAAATGTAAAATTTCATAATGAAAATGATTTATTTAATGATATTAGGAATTATCAAATTAAAATTAATTATTTAATTCTATAAATTTTTATTTCATATTCGATTTTTTCAATTATTAATAAAATGTAACGGAAAAAAAATAAGAAATTACTAATATCTTAAAATGTAAAATTTAATAATTAAAATGATTTATTTAATGATATTAGGAATTATCAAATTAAAATTAATTATTTAATTCTATAAATTTTTATTTCATATTCGATTTTTTCAATTATTAATAAAATGTAACGGAAAAAATAAGAAATTACTTATATGTTAAAATATAAAATTTCATAATTAAAATGATTTATTTAATGATATTAGGAATTATCAAATTAAAATTAATTATTTAATTTTATAAATTTTTATTTCATATTCGATTTTTTCAATTATTAATAAAATGTAACGGAAAAAATAAGAAATTACTAATATGTTAAAATATAAATTTTAATAATTAAAATGATATATTTAATAATATTAGTAATTATCAAATTAAAATTAATTATTTAATTCTATAAATTTTTTTCGATTATGTAAAATATTTAATTCTATAAATATTTATTTAATGTTCGATTTCTTAAATTAAGTACAATATTTAATTATATAAATATTTATTTAATATTCAATTACATAAATCATTTATGTAATTATATTAACTTTAATGAAATGTAAAATATTTAATTATATAAATATTTATTTATTTTATTAAATTATATAAAAAAAACATAAATAAATATTTGGGCCAGTACATCAATGCGATGATAAACCCAGATTCGTCATCATAATGTCTAAACTGTGGCCAGATTACATTCGGTTAACAGTGAAGCATGGAAATTGTCACTGGGCAACGGCCACCCAAACGGTCGTGCCCGTATTCGACAATTAATGACCGAATACGGCCGCAAATCCGATTTTCTTCTTTGAACACAAATGCGACGCGCCGGCACATATTCCCTCGCCGAAAATGGCCATTTCCGGCGATTTAAGCTCCAACAATCCAAATACTTTTAAATCATCTTCACAATCACACAATACTAAATAAACTAACTAAAATACATGAAATTCGACCTAAAAATTGGAAATAAATTATGAAAAATCCATTTAATGACAACCACCAACCTTTCAACTCGCCGGTGACGACTTCGCCTATTTTCAGGTGGTCGGTTTTGTGATTTTCAGTTGGTCGGTCAGGGAGTGAGATGTCGGTGAGAGCTTTCCTTTTGTGGAAAATGAGGGTATTTTTGGCTTTTTAAAGGTTAACCTATGTTTTGACCCTTTTTTTTTTTTTTTTTAATTCTATTTTCTAGTCAAAGATCATTTTGGAATTAGACAACAATGGGAAGGTCATTGCCTCCTATTTCCTCGTCAAACTTACTGTGAAAGAGATGGTAAGAGAAGCACTATTCTTCCCACTATTTCCTCCTTCACCAATAGATTAAACTTTAAATTAAAGCAATACATATACAAATGCAGTAAATATCATGAAAAAAAATCATGACGGTTTCTCATGCCAAGCCCAATTTCTGAATAAAAATAAAATAAGTAGTTATAGTATTTCGCTAAAAGAATATTCTAAATTTCATACCTTGGAGATAGAGCAAGAGTAATATTTCCTATACCGGTCATACCAAGATCACAAAGTCTTCCACCTATCTTGCTTTGAGCAAGATCATTTTTCATAACAAATTCCAAATGAAGCATCAGGTCATTCGTATTGAAACAAATTTTACCCTCCACAATTAGTAAAATGCCTAGCTTCTTGAAAATGAAGAATAGTTTGGCCATTTTCTTCCACCAAAACAATGAAACGAAACTAGATCTGGATCTGATTTCTCTTTTTATGGTAGCAAAACCATGTTTTCCAGGTTGTAGCCTTTTGAGAATTGTGATCAGTTGTCCATCCTGTCGAAATAACAAGTTTGGATTGTTGGTATACTCGTTTAATTAATACATCACTTAAGAGTAAAATAAGCAGTAATACTTCATTAAGTAGGGGTGGGCAAAATACAGATCTGAGCATCCTTCATTTTATTTTTTAACAATCGCAAGGCTGGTTGAACCAGAACAGACCATTTTGGTCCAGTTCTGTTTTCCCCACAAGTGGCTCACTTCATAAGAAAAAGTAAAATAAGATCCGAGCACGATATTAGCAGTTTCTTTACTATTCCATGATTAGACCAAAAAAAAAAATGACAGTTGACTGGATCATAAGGTGAGGAACAGATAGTACAAGAGAACGAAAATCCTTGTATCAGTTGACTAATACAAAAGAAATTCATACCATACCAAATCTGTGATACGGGGATCGCACAATATTAAAGCTTATATGTATAAATCTTAAAAAAAAAAAATCACCTTTTTAACAGTCATCCAGAAGATAAGAAATATTTTCGATTCATGCACCTAAATGGGAAAATTTGCCCATATATTTATCCAATAGATGCTATGGATGCTTTTTTCACCTGATTGACTGGAATTGAAGCCGGTGGCTGCGTGCAAGGTACCTTGGGGTTTCAAGGATGAGGCGTGAGCTTTATTTCTTCTTTGGATTTAGGGTTCTCTCTATTAAACCATTTTATGGGCTTGAGTTTCAATAATTTTTTTCTTCAAAATGCATTTTAAAATGGTATTTTAATAGACAACGTGTGATTAAAAATGAAGAAATTTTTTTAATTTACATGTAATATTATTTTATTAAAAATAATGAAGATAAAAAAACGAATAATGCTACGTGTATATTCCATGTGTTACATCTTAATGTGCATTGTATGAGAATTAAAAAAGTATTGGATGAGAAAATGTGTTTTTTAAACTGTCCAATCATATATCAATACATAACACAATTAAAAATAATATAAAAGACGATTTACATGTAGTCTGATTCATCAAACAAGGGCTATATGGGCAAATTATATTATTTACATGTAGTCGAAAATCTTTACACCACATAGCATTTTAAATTATTTAATGCTTATCTTGAATGGAATGTCATATATGATAGAAAGTAACGAACTGGACGAACATCCAAAGCATTGAAAATAAGAATTCTTAATGATGCATAGCATTATTGCATCTGTTTATGTGGTATTACAATAATATTAAATCAAAGATCTAATTAAATGGGTCTTATATCCTTACTGTACCGTTTGACTCCATATTTGAGATTATAATTTTTGGAATAGTTTTTTTGGTTAAAGAATGTGGGTGTACATTTAATTTGATTTATCATTTAAAGACAGCTGTAAGTTGGTACTAAATATCACTTGCATTAAATATTATTATTCTGAATATAGAGGATATTATCAATAAAATCACCAGGGATCCTACTGGCATTCAAAATTAAGATAGGAGAAGGTTTGTTCGCCATTTGATGAATATGAAGTAATCGTAAATACATGAGCCCCAATTTATTGTAAGAATTCATTTTGGAATGGTAGATTGTTGAAGAATACGTGGTTAAAAAATAAAGAAATGAATTAAATTTTCGTGTAATATTATTTTATTAAAGAATGTTTGATTAAAAAAAAAAATGTGTTTTAGAAATAACAGTCCCGTTCTCCTGCCCGCGACGGGCAAGCTTATAATACCCATTCGTAGAGAACCCAACATGGGGTTCTCATATTTGGAGAGAACCCCACGTAGGGTTCTCCTGCCACATCAGCAGGTGGGCAGGATAAGCTTACCCGTCGCGGGCAGGAGAACATTTTCGTTAGAAATAATAAGATCAAACGAGGGTTAAGAAAGATATGAATAACAATCCAAGTTAGACCTTCTCGGCTTTATGTTGACATTGTTTTCTTAAAAGTATTAAAGTTGAAGGGTCAGTTGCAAATTCGACAAATTGCTTTTTTGATAATTGGGCGTGCCTTTTTTATTGGAAGCAAAAGATGAGCCAAAAAGTTCGGTTAAGTGCACACGTTGTTACCAAACTTTTACAGGTTGTGAATACTGAGACTTTAGGTAGCTGATTTTATGGAATAGCTGATTAAGTTTATGTTTTCTTTAATTTATTTTGAAATTATTTTATTTATTGAGTCAATACTAGTTCCTCAAATCTAGGAATATCAGTAGCAAATAAATCTGTCGATTAAGATTTTCAGTTAAGATTTTTATGCAGAAATATCTGTAAACATGATCTCTTTTTCTTGTATTTAATCAGCTTTATCAATAAAAGAAAACATCTTCCACATAAAAACTTTATTCTCAGTTCTTTATAACAATTTTTCTGAAATTTCTTTCTGCAATTTTTTCCTACAATTGGTATGGGTGTCCATAATGGACACCCCCACCAGCAAGTAGGTTAATGAACTTAAATAGCCAGCAATCAGTTCACCAAGCTTCAATTTAATAAAAATTAAGTTACTCCGCTTATATCTCATTAAATAACTTAACAAAAGTTTTTTAACATCAACGTTAAAACTAATGACGATTGACTTAGCCTTTCACGTTGACTATCCTAATGCATATTCACATCCACGCCAACACCAAAATAAAAACTCAATACTACCCCGATTATAGCTCTTTTATATAGAAGGGGGGAGGGGGAATCTATTCAAATTCACATAAATGAATATATAAAGCTAAACATAGAGAATATAAGCATATGCGTAGCACATAGGCAAAATAAATCTGATACGAGAGACGGATGGAAGGCAAGATTGAGCTACAACCAATATCTATTTTGGAATTAATTTTCTTTTTACATGTAGCTCTTGTAAAAAAAATAAAAAAATAATAACAATAAAAAATAATAGCTCCTATCCAAAAATAAAAGGAAAAATTAGATCCACTGTCCACAGAAAATAAGATATTTGATTAACACCTTAAATTTAATTAAAACTATAAAATAGTATTAATCACGTCCAAACCCAGAGCAGATTGGAGAGAGCAGAGAGGAAGTAATGATGATAGTATCCTCATTTTTTATGGACAATTTATCTTCATCTTCATTACACTCTATCCTCCACCACCACTCCGATGCCGCACAATCAAACAATGTTAACCCAAATTCAAACATTTGCAAAACTCCACTTCTTTCCACAACCATCTCCTCCACTGAGTAACCGCATTTTTCATCTTATCCATGTGTTGTCGCCTACCTCTTCTTCATCATCACCAGAAGTTTTCAATCACTCCATGTGCCCTTCAACTCACCAATTATTAGAAAGGATATTGAGTCTAACTCAACCTAACAAAATCGACTTGTTAGGGAGCCATCACATTATTAAGTAGATCGTGTAAATATCACCAGCTAATGTGAGATTCTAATACGTCCCTTCACGTACAGCGTAGACCGTGCCAAACAACTGTAAACAAATCGATATTGGGTGCACACAACATTGCAAAATTGGGCATACTCTGATACCATATTAGAAAGGATATTGGGACTAACTCAACCTAACAAAATCGGCTTGTTAGGGAAAGATTGTCCTCACCTTATTAAGTGGATCGTGTAAATATCACCAGTCAATGTGTGACTCTAATACTAATTGTATAAATTCGAGAATAAATGATGAACTTGAAAGTGCCCAACCAATATTCGGCCCAAAAAGTTTATTTGATGGATAGGAATTTGGAATCTGAGTGAAAACACACACACACATATATAAGAACAATTTGGGGGAGTTTGATTTTGGTTATGTGATTTTGGTGGGATTTGGCTTCTATAATTTTAGCGCGATATACAAATGTTCCTAAAAATTCTAAGTTCTCGGAGGTTCTCTTTCGGGGTATTGTGGTTATCTCCATTTTTACAATTTATAATCAGTGCCCTGAATTTGGGTTCTACTATTCTGAGTTCGATTTGTATTGCAATTTTGAGTGCTTACGTTGGTGGAGCCTCTAAGTGCATGCAACTAATGAAATGCATATATGATATGTTGATGAGGTACATATGAAAATGTATCTGATGAGGCAATGATAACCTGCAAATGGCATTGCAAATGTTCGATGATAAATGATTTATATATGATTGACAAGCTCTGATTAATAATGATGGATGTTTATACAAATTTTTTTTTGACATCTGCATTTTTTGACCTTTTCGTTAAAAAGTAACATAGCACGTTGTTTCACTTTTTAATTAAAATGTCACACTATCAATTTATAATAGAGCAATACATTTTTTTTTGTTAAGCTTTCAATTTGTTTATAAGATTTATTTCTAATTGTTAATTTATTTGTTGTTATATTAAATGTTAATTAAGCTTTAATTGTAGAGAAAGTGACATTGTAAGATTAAAAAGTGACAAATATCACTTTTAATTAAAAATAATGCGACTTTTTAATTAAAAAAAGTGACATACAAAATCACTTTTTAATTAAAAAGTCTCTCTTAATTTTATACATCATTTTTTACTTCCAAAATACGTTTCATTTGATTTTTTAAAAAACCTCTGGTTTTAGCTGTAAGTCCCCAAAATAAAATACAGTCTGGATTTTAAATTAATTGGCCTAGGTCGTAGCCTTAATCCCAATCCCACCTAATCTATGTCTTATCCGCCAGATCCATAATCCAATTGAAATTTGAAATCTAATTTATTTCTAAATCATCCCCATACGAGATTTCCCCCACTCTGTTTCAGCAATGGTTTCAAGATTTTTCAACAGTTTATTAAATTATTACATGCTAAAAGTATAAGGTTCGATATGTAAGTTCTTTCTTTAACCCCATCTCTTTAATTTCTCTATTTGGATTCCAAGAAAAAATCTATAGAAGATGAAAGAGAAGTGCCTATTTTTTTTTAATTATTTTGAAGCTTATTCGTATTAACTTGCTGAAATTTCTTGTTCTTTATATTCTCTCTCTAAATGTAATTTGCAATTGCCCCCAATTGAAAAAGTAAAATCACAATTTCATGGTTGCTCATTGCTTTTATTGGATTAAGTAGGATATTGAACCATGATTTTTTTTTTTTCTTTTTGCTTAAAAAATAAACTACTTGGTATGCTCGTTGCTAGACTGCTAGTGCCTGATTGTTCCACACTCGATTTCACGTAGTTGGGGTACAAATTTAACATTTACTAGGTAATATATTTGTCATCACTAACTTCTTTCAATTAGCTAATTGCTATTGTGTATTGATAACAATTTATATGGAAATGAAATTGTGAGATTATTGTTCTTGTCGACTTATCATTAGATAATTTGAATTGTTGTCCCCTTGACAGTTTATTGTTGGATGTTCTTGTCTTGCTATCTTTTTGTTGGATTTTTAGGTTTTGTTGAAGTGTATGATTATTGTTAGATTGTTATCCTACCAAAAAAAGTGAGAACTTCTTCTCGTTCATTTAAAGAGTAGATCAACATTGAAAGTACACTCTCCATCGAAAATAACTTCAAGAAATAGTATAATTCAATGACTCTTTATGTCATATATGAATTTTGTTATGTTGACTTTTTGAAGTTCCAACTCCCTAAATGATTTTTTGGTCCGTTCATGTATAATACTACCGACGTAATTGAAAAGACATCCCTATTTGGACTTATTTTTCCAAAAATACGTTTTTTCAAAACTCATTTTCAAACTATACATTCTTCCATAAAATAATGTAATGATTTAGGGAAACTTTAGGGGCCGTTCTCTTCGTGTTTTAGTTTTGTGTTTTGTGTTTTGAATTTGTTTTGTATTTTGTGTTTTGAGTGTCTGTTTTGAAATTTTTGAAAATATGTTCTTTTTGCCATTCTGAAAAACAGTTTCCGAAAACATAAAAATGGAAAACGCGTTTACTTTGAAATTTTGAATTTTTTTTTAATAATATTTTATTCAAAAAAACTGATTATTCAATAAATTGTAATTGTTTAATGTAAGCCCCCATTTGACACACATTTTTTTCTCATTCTCATTTTTTTTCCCTTTCTTCATTTCAACCACATTCTATTAATAAAATAATACTACACAGAAACCTAAAAATTCTCATTACTTTTTAACCACGCATTCTTCCATCAATCACTATTTCAAAATTCATTTTTTCTCCAAAATGGGTGTCAAACAGGGAGTAAATATAATATTAAATAATATATACATTTGAAAAATGGTGAAACGTATAAATTTTTTTCAAGATATTAAAAACACAACATAAATTACATTTGATGAAACAGTTCAATTGATACAATTAGAAGTTTCCACACGTGTCATGACAACATAAGCAGATACTGAACTACATACAAAATAAATCAACGAAGTCATGTAAGTTCTTATCGTGTCAAGAATTCAACGTTTTGAGAGAAAAAAATAATAATATTTTAAGCCATGCATATGGCCAAGAAGGATACCTATAGAATGATTCCATTGCAGGTCATTTACAGAGAGCAGTCGACAAGAAATAAACGAGCCCTATGGTTTTTCTTCCCTTCATAGGACATGTGAGATATACATTACTGAATATGATTCGATAAGATTAAACAATACAAAGAACAAGATTAACTTATCGTAGCCAAACATTTGATTGTTTGCCCTCAAATAACTGAAAAACCATTTTGTTCATCATTTCAAGAAATGGAATTAACTTGAAGTTCTTCATGCAGAAACTAAGGAAATCTAATCCTGCAAAATTCCATATAGTCTGCCTCAGAAAAGATCATAGTTATATATGTATCATATATTGAGTTTATAAGTGATATAACTCCTCCCATGTATACTATTTTTTCTGCAAAACTCATTGTGGACATCTATGCATCGTCTCTTCCACACAAGTGAATGTGACTTTTCCGGCTGTAGCTCTCTGAATTTTCATCATCTTCGTCTTCCATGCTATTCCCTCCGGTCATGGAAGTCCCTCGAGACGATCTAGGTAACTGTAGAGGACCCTGAGGAGAACCCGACTGGGAATTGCTTTTTTTAAAGGATTCACCATGCTGATCATGGGACATCCATTGACCTCCAAGTACAACGGGTTGATTCGATGAGGTGCTTGTAGTTGGAGGAACTTTTCGAGTATGAAGCCGATATTTCTGAAATGACAAAAAGAAGAATTATGATAATTCAAAGTTCTCTAGGTCTATTTGAAACTGCCCCGGAAAGCTCCACATAGCAGTTTTCGAGGTCCATCTACAAATAAAGGATACTAGAGAGAAGTATGCTAAATCAAAGTTCGAACCCCACCTGCAGATGACTCTTGACTTCATCATTTGTGAGACCATCAACTTGCATAAGATCTCTGATCTGCTTAGGAGTAGCAACTGCAAAGAATTTAAGAATAAGTTAGAGGCTAATATAAAGGAGGATATCCCATATCAGGGCGTTAGTCTCTATGCGATGAACCAGTTCTTATTTTTCCCCTCGGATCTCCCCCATTTTCGATGAGATGAAGTCAAAAAAAACCCATCTTGGATATCAATAAAAGAAGCTCAAAGAAGTCATTATATCATTTCATTACATGTACTCTGATTCTCTTCCAGGCATTAAGCATAAATTCGTAGTGTGAATCCAGTGTAATCAGGAAATCTCATATACAAGAAAATGTTTAATTCTTGGTCTCAAAAGCTTTTCGAATCGAACTTTCTACAACTTCATAGAACACATATAACCAGTGTTTGGAAATTATAAACAGAAATAAAGTCAAACACACGCCTCACTCTAATTGCACCTTGTTTCCATATTTCTCATTCAACCATTGATTTTTACTTTATAACTTAGATTCAATTTCGAACCAAAATTTTGCAATCTTTAAACACTTAGTCAAGACCTAACCTTGTTTACCTCCAAGTTGTTGCAGAGCATTGACAAAACGCCGATGCAATTCAGGTGACCAGCATCTCCTCTGCTTTCTCTGCTGCCTGGCCCTCGAATTCAATTGACAATTAGCTGCAGAAGAAGAACCTGATCCACTGCAACTGGATATCGAATTCAAACCACAAGACTCCATATCGTCCCTCGAAAATACTATTAACAATTCCACCTCAAACAATTTCATTCCACCTCAAACACCACAAGAAACCGAGATCATCACAATTCCAAAAACTGTTCAAAAATTGCACCTCCACGCCCAGCTCCACCTCCAGCACCAGCTCCACCTCCATTTTCGCACCAAGCAAATAAAAAAACAGAGGGCAAATCGGACCCCCAACAACTCACAAATGTAATAGCAAGCAAATAACTAAATTAGCACAAGCAAAGAATCAAAACCTTGATTTGAGGATTGATTCAAACTGCCCGTCGTTTCAAGCTTCGATTCGGGGACACCGGAATAAACAGCCCCAAAATTCGAAGATCCCGTCGAACAATCCTTCGTCCCCGGCCAACGTGATCCTACTTGGTTTCAGTTTTTCGGATGGGGGTTTGCGGCTGGAGATGGATTTGCAGAGAGAGGGAGAGTGACGGTGAGAGGGAGAGTGAGAGAGTTGAGAGGGAGAGTGAGAGAGTTGAGTGAGAGGAGAACCCGTTTCGCGTGTTTTCTAATTTCAGTGGGTTTGGGCTGAAATTTTACAAAACGATGTTTTCATTGTTTTCCATTTTCAGTTATGTTTTTTTTTTCATTTTTCAAAACACGTTTTCGAAAATAAGATAGAGAACGCGTTTTCGCTGTTTTGAAAAATTAAAAACAGAAAATGGCTGGAAAACGACAAAGAGAACAGGGCCTTAGAAACTCAAACAAGAAACACAAGAAACCAGCAAAAAATAAAATCTTGTGATGATTTAGGAATTTTGGTTGCAATTGAATAAATGAAATGATTTGGTGCTTTTCCCTTTTCTTTGTAAGACCCAGCAAAAAACCCAACTTGAATCTTTGTAAAAGAACACTAATAAAGAGTTTCAACTGTGTATTGGGTTTTTTACTTAATGTTGACGTGGATGGAATGGGTACATTGGGATAGTCAAGGTCGGCAACTTCCATCATGTTGTCTTACATCGTACAAAGGGAATGACTTAATTGGTGTTAAATCGAAGTTCAATAACCTAATTGTTGATGGGATGAAGGTTTGATGGCCATCGATACAGTTTTAGTAGCATTAGAGTTTCTGCATGAACTAGGAAAATCATAAATTTTGAAGCGTTTGGAGTAAATATTGACTTGTACGTACCAGACCTATTGGAGCTTTCTGAATTATCACCAAACTGATAGTTTTTGCCCTCGCCTTTAATTGAATAAAAATTGATATTAATTAAGAATATATTTCCTTGTATCGATTTAGATAATTGAACAATATTTAGAGGAAAAACAACCAACCAACGAACTAGGATACATTACGCATAATTCTTAAAAAGGCTAGAGAGTACTAACCAATTTTGCTAGGATGAGCAATGCAATTGTATCCTCCTTGGTATTTCTCTTCTTCTCTTTCTTATCAAAGACAAAGTAAAGGTGAAAACCACATTTAAACATATTCTTTATTTGTCAAGTTTATTTTCACTAAAAGGAGTGGTATATAAGTGCACTTGAGTTTGGGAAGATGAAGTGATTGATATTTAGATAAAGTAATTTGCTAGATCGACACTCAACTAGCTTGGTCCCTCTTTGAAAGTTACGAGTTCAATTTTAAAATAACCTAGAGGTTGGTGAATATGTGAATAACTCGAAATTAAAAATTACCAATTAAAAGTAATAAGTCACATTTTCATTGTTCAAAATGTTTAATCAATCAAGTCAATTTTATCATATATTGAACTGTCACAATAGTAAATAAAACAGTAAATAACACAAGATTTGTTAACGGAGAAAATCCTTTACATGATTAAAAACTTTGAGAACAAGCCAGTAATTTTCACTATAGACAAAAGAACTTACATTATAATCCAACCTAGAAAATCCACTAGACTTGTTAATCTAATTCCTGCAATTTTCAAAACTCGTTGGAACGTGCTTCACTCACACCTGCTCTCGATCTTCTTGAATTGTCTATCCCTCGTGGATCACCAAGAACACCATATTCTTGTACTTTTCAAATGCTTCTGGTCCAACATCTCTCAATTTTCAACAACATCTGAAAGCTATTGAGAATTTACATTCCTGATTATATTTAGGAAGTTGGTGTTTTGGATTAGATGATTTTGATTTTTTTCCCAACTTGTGATTGATTGATCTCAAGATGTAGAATTGTTGGTTGGTCTCCAGAGGATATTATGAAGGTAGAAAAAAACGACCAACCACCATTTTCACGAAATGGGGCTTGAGTATTTATAATATGGAGTTATTGGGTAGTATAAGTGATGAGAACCACGTAGCAACGAACACTACGCAACCCACAACGAGATTGAAGATCCCAAAAAAGCCCAAAGAATAATCCTGATTTTGAGTTTAAACCAAGAATTAATGAACCAAGCAACCAAACAAAAACGAAGTTTGAAAGACCTTTTGATTACACAACACGTAATCCGCACTTGGTGTTGAACGCCACAAGAATCCTCTTGATAAGTTCAGAATGTTCTAAGAAGAACAAGGTTTGAAAAAAACACAATACCCTCTCGAATATATCTCAATAATAAATTTGTCTAAAGGTCCATACAATAAATAATGACCAAGTATTTATAGGGCAAGCGTAAAACCTTAATTGTACCAGAATTAACTTACTAAAATAACAAAAGATTGCAATAAATTAGAGTCCTTGTGAAATAAGGAAAATTCGGAAAAAGTAAATTTTGGCTCCCCAAAATAGCCATGCGACCGCATGGTGTTTTTCTATGCTGTCGTATGGAACAACTCGATTCCAAACTTTGCATTCGGTAGACCTCCATGCGGCCGCATGGTATTTTTCATCATGCGATCGCATGAATTTAATTTGAACTCCTCTTTTTTCTTGTGTAGAATTTTGTAATGATTCCGGAATGTACTCATGGGCAAAAATCCGACACCCGAACTGAAAGTTATGCACACTTTCATCCACGCTGCTCGTTTGCTGCTTGAACCGAGGTGATCCATTTGGTTTCTTCTTCCGGGCCCCTTGTTTCTTGACTTGTTAACTTTAACACTTCGTCCACCATAGCTTGAGCAAGCAATCCCATCGACTCTTTCACGTCTTTACCCTCGAACGTGTCATCGGGCCTCCTTCGATAATTAACGGGTCTCGTCCTAGACTCAACTTCGTTGGGCTCGACTCTTGGATCATATCATCCGCTCTCTCTTCAAAAGGATTCAACCTCGAATCTGTACCTACATCGAAAAGGGAGAGATCAGACACATTAAAAGTTGCTGAAACATTATACTCACCTGGAAGGTCCAATTTGTATGCATTGTCATTGATTTTCTCCAAAATCTGAAATGGACCATTCCCTCGTGGTTGTAATTTTGATTTCCTTTATTCTGGAAAGCATTCCTTTCTGAAATGTACCAAACCCCAATCTTCGGTTCGAATGTCACGCTTCTCCGGCCCTTGTTTGCTTGCGACTCGAAGTGTTTATTTTTACTCTCAATTTGCTCCCTTACCTTTTCATGGAGTGACTTCACCAACTCGGCCTTTCTTTTACCATCTAAGCTACCTCGTTCATTCACAGACAAATGTATTAAATCCAAAGGTGTTAGTGGATTAAAGCCATAAACAATCTCAAATGGTGAAAACGATGTAGTAGAATGCGTGGCCCTATTATATGAAAACTCTATGAAAGGTAAACACTCTTCGCAACTCTTCAAGTTCTTATTGACTACAATGCGAAATAGTTGTGTCATGGTCCTATTTACTACCTCAGTCTGACCATCGGTCTGTGGATGACAAGTTGTTGAAAACATAAGTTTAGTGCCTAACTTATCCCATAAAACCCTCCAAAAATGACTCAAAAATTTTACATCCCGATTAGAAACTATGCTCTTAGGTACCCCATATAAATGCACTATTTCCTTAAAGAATAAATTTGCAATGTTTGCAGCATCATCAGTCTTATGGTAAGGAATGAAGTGTGCCATTTTACTAAATCTATCTACCACCACAAATATAGAATCCCGTCCTTTCTTAGTCCTAGGTAAACCTAAAACAAAGTCCATAGAAATATCAACCCAATGTTCACTAGGCACAGGTAATGGTGTATATAATCCTTGTGATAAAACCTTAGATTTAGCTTGCTTACAAGTTATGCATCGACTACAAACCCTTTCAACATCACTTTTCATCTTAGGCCAATAAAAATGCTCCCCCAACATTTTCAAAGTCTTTTTAATCCCAAAGCGTCCCATCAATCCACCACTATGTGCTTCCCTCACTAAAACCTCTCGCATTGAACAATTAGGAATACACAACATATTTTCCCGAAACAAATATCCATCATGCTTAAAGAACTTATCTACAGAACCTTTAGTATATGATGCATAAATATTTGAGAAATCTAAATCACTAACATACATGTCTTTAATATACTCAAAAACTAAATAATTTAGAACTAAGAGAAGTTAATAGCACATACCTTCGAGACAATACATCCGTCACCACATTTTCCTTATCTTACTTGTACCAGATGACATAAGGGAATGTCTTTACAAATTCCATCCATCTTGCATGCCTTTTGTTTAGTTTACCTTGACCTCGCAAATGCTTCAATGATTCATGGTCCGTATGTATCACAAACTCCTTAGGCCATAGGTAGTGCTGCTACAAGTGAATATAACTCCTTGTCATAAGAAAGATAATTGAGTGCTGCTACATTTAGCTTCTCGCTGAAATAAGTTATTGGTCTTTTGTCTTGTATCAAAATAGCACCAATACCTATTCCTGACGCATCACATTCAATCTCAAAAATTTTATCAAAGTTAGGAAGTACTAAAACCGGTGCCTTACACAACATATCCTTAATTGTATTGAATGCATGTTCTTGTTTATCATCCCAATGAAACCCCACACTCTTCTTAACAATCTCTGTAAGTGGTGTAGTGATTGTGCTAAAATCTTTCACAAATCGCCTATAAAAACTAGCCAATCCATGAAAACTCCTAATTTCAATTATGCATTTAGGTGTTGGCCATTCTTTAATAGCTTTTACTTTCTCCTCATCTACTTCTACGCTGTTAGCAACCACTACAAATCCTAAGAAAACAATCTTTTCCATGCAAAATGTACACTTCTTGAAATTAGCATAAAGTTGTTCTTTTCTTAAAACCACATGTACACTTTTAAGATGTTCTACATACTCATTTAGGTCTTTGCTATATACTAAGATGTTATCAAAATACACAACAACAAATTTACCTATAAAAGTACGTAAGACATGATTCATTAATCGCATGAAAGTGTTAGGTGCATTAGTGAGTCCAAATGACATTACTAACAATTCATACAAACCATATTTAGTTTTAAAAGCAGTTTTCCACTCATCACCTTCCCTCGTCGAATTTGGTGGTATCGACTTTTAAGATCAATTTTACTAAACAAGCAAGCACCATGCAATTCATCCAACATATCATGTAGCCTAGGAATAGGATGACGATACTTTACCGTTATGTTGTTGATGGCTCTACAATCCACGCACACCCTCCAAGTTCCATCCTTTTTTGGCACAAGTAATATTGGAATGGCACATGGACTCATGCTCTCCCTCACGTACCCCTTGCTCATCAATTCATCTACTTGCTTTTGAAACTCCTTTGTCTCCTCGAGGTTACTTCGATAAGCTAGTCGGTTTGGAATGATAGCTACAGGAACGAAGTCAATTTGATGTTCACTGCCTCGAATAGGTGGCAACCTACTAGGCATGTCCTCCGGAAACACATCTTCAAATTCCTGCAATAAAGAGATAGCCAAACTAGGGAGGGGTGGGTTAGGTTCCTCAAGATTGAGGAATGAGTCCTTATAGACCAATAATATCATTTGTTGCCTCTCATTCATCGCCCTTTCAACTTACTCCCTTATGCAAAGAAATTTACTTTCGACTTTTTTCTCCTCTCGGAAGACTCTTTTTCTTTTCTCTCATGTGGCTCCTCACTTTTTTGCTCTCTACTAGCCACCTCAACATTTTCTCTTGTACTCACAATCTCACTATTTTCTCTCATTTTTTCTAACTCTTCACTATCATTTCTTCCTCATTTTTTAGTTTGATTTGATCTTCATACACTTGTGCCGATGTTAATGACATAAGGGTAATGGACCTCCCATCCTTAACAAAACTGTAACAATTCTTGTACCCATCATGAATGACTTTCCCATCATATTGCAATGGCCTACCCAATAAGATATGCCCCGCATGCATAGGTACCACGTAACATATGATCTCATCCTTATATCTACCAATTGATAAATTGATCAACACCCTTTTATTCACCTTAACTTTCCCACTATCATTCAGCCATTGTAGCCTATATGGTCTAGGATGTCTCAATACGGTTAATCCCAATTTTCCTACAAGATTTGTGCTAGCCACATTGGTACAACTTCTCCCATCAATGATCATGCTACATGCCATATTGTTAACGTGGCATCGTGTATGGAATATGTTTTCCCTTTGCTGCTCCAAGTCATCTGTCTTGATTTGAGTATTGAGAGCTATCTTCGTTACTAGTAACTCTCCAACAGCAAATTCAGTGTCATTTCCTTCACTAACCTCCTTCAATTTCGGCATGCCTTCATAATTTTCCTCACTATCACTAACCACATCTCCATTGCGCACGATCATCATCCTTTTGTTTGGACATTGAGAAGCGGTGTGTCCAGTTCCCAAACACCTGAAGCACTTGATATCCCAATTTTTAGTGGATGTGGCTCTGTTTTGGGAGTTGTTCTGCTAGCTCCATCATCTTTTTCTTTTGATAGTTCAGTCCTTCCTTTTGCTACAGGTCCATCACCTTTTTTATCGCATATCGGTTTCCAAGATGAATTAGAACCTGAAGTACCCATTGGTTGCCTAGCTGTCCACTTCCTCTTCAACTGTTTTTCTGCCTTCATGGCCACATGCAACATATCTTCAATCTCTACATAATGCTGCAACTCCACGACATTAGCAATGTCTCTGTTCAACCCATTTAGGAAACAAGCCATGGTGGTTTCCCGATCATCTTCCATATTCGTCCAGATCATCAAAATTTCCATCTCCCTATGGTAGTTTTCCACATTCTTCGACCCCTGGTATAAACCTTGCAATTTTTGGTGCAGCTTTCTGTAATAGTGACTAGGCATGAACCGCTTCCTCACGATAGTTTTCAACTCATCCCAAGTATTAACTACTCGCTCTCGATTTCTCCTCCTTGATGTAACCACTTGATCCCACCAAGTTATAGCGTAGTCAACAAACTCAAGAACTACAATTTTCACCTTCTTCTCCTCCGAATAATTATGACAATCAAATATTAACTCCACCTTCTTCTCCCACTCTAGATAAGCCTCGGGATCGCTCATTCCCTTAAACGGTGGAATTGACATCTTAATATTGCCCATATTCCCATCCACTTCATCTCCATAATGACTTCTACCCCTTCCTTCAAACCTAGATCATCTACTTCTCATCCTACCCATATCACCCACCATCAATGCACCATCATCCATATCACTACTAAATCCATAATCATCATGTACATCTATCTTAGGCTCCCGCCTACCCATTCTCCTTGCTTTTGATTGTCCCCTATGAAGATTTTCCACCGATGTATCTAACCTATCAATCCTTTTACTCACATCCCCAAGCACCTGCTTAAACCGCTTTATTACACCATCTGCCATATGGTTTTGATTCGACTGCCTGTTTAAATTGGAATCATCTCTGTCTGATATCCTAATTCTATTGAAAATCTGTCTCACAAATGATCACTCGTGTATCACTCAATTATTGTCTTTTTCCCTCTATTAATCTCGCCACTATGCCTTTTACCACTCAGTGCTTTCGTCCAAGTAATTCAAAGAACAATGTGAACTCAACCAATGTTGTATTCCCGTGGATCTAACCGATTATTGATCACGAATTATGATAGGAGAAATAAAAGAAAAAAAAGGATGAAGAATAACTCAAAGACACGAAGAAGTGAAAAGAAGAAAAACGAATTCAATGGACTATTCAAGAACGTAAAAATGGAATAAATTTTGAACGATCCTTTTTTTTACTTAAAGCTGAAATTTAAATTGCTGAAAATTCTCGGTAATATCAATATTATATATATATATATTTTTTGAAATTTCAGATTTTTTTCTACCTCGAGAATTCAACTAGAAATCCAGCAAAACAAACGAAAATTGATTTGGATTTGTAAATAGTTCGAAAAATAACTTTGACTCTTTTTTTATAATTTTCTGGATCAAAGCTCAAGAAACAAGACGGACTCGAAGAACGCGAAGAACAATGAAAAAAAACAAGATTCAAAACAAGAAACAAAAGATATAACCTTGATTATTTTGGAGTCTTGCTCTGATACGAACTGATGAGAACCACGTAGCAACGAACACTACGCAACTCACAACGAGATTGAATATCCCAAAAAGCCCAAAGAATAATCTCGATTTTGAGTTTGAACCAAGAATTAATGAACCAAGCAACCAAACAAAAACGAAATTTCAAAGACATCTTGATTACACAACACGTGATCTGCACTCGGTGTTGAACGCCACAAGAATCCTCTTGATAAGTTCAGAATGTTATAAGAAGAACAAGGTTTCAAAAGCACAATAGCCTCTTGAATATATCTCAATAATAAATTTGTCAAAATGTCCATACAATGAATAATGACCACGTATTTATAGGGCAAGCCTAAAACCCTAATTGTACCGGAATTAACTTACTAAATTAACAAAATATTGCAATAAATTAGAATCCTAGTGAGATAAGGAAAATTTGGAAAAAGGAAATTTTGGCTTCCCAAAATAGCCATACAGCCGCATGGTGTTTTTCTATGCGGTTGCATGGAACAACTCGAAATCAAACTTTGCATTCTGTAGACCTCTATGCGGCCGCATGGCTTTAATTTGAACTCCTCTTTTTTCTTGTGCAGAATTTCGTGAAGATTCCGGAATGTACTTTGGGCGAAAATCCGACACTCGAGCTGAAAATTATGCACATATTTTTCCACGCTGCTCGTTTGCTGCTTGAACCGAGGTGGTCCATTTGGTTTCTTCTTCTTGGTCCAACATGAAACTTATTTCTTGACTTGTTAACTTTGACACTTCATCCACCATAACTTGAGCCCTGCTTTGCCCTCGAACATGTCATCGGGCCTCCTTCGATAATCAACGGGTCTCGTCCTAGACTCGGCTTCGTCGGGCTCGACTTCTGGATCATATCCATAAGATAGATAGAACTCTTAAAGATCGCGAACTAGAATTTCTCGAAAAACATCATCGCTCAAGCGCCAGAGTAGCGATAATAATTATGTTTTGGACGCTCAAGCGCAGGCCAGGCTAGCCGGGATTTTAGGCCTAAATCTCTCATGTAAGGATCTAATGATTTTTCTGACAATTTTAAGTTTAGGAATTTTCTCACCTAGGTTGAAATTATAATTAACTATGTCATTCAAGCTCGCATAGAAGTCATCGAAGGTCTCATCATCCTTCATCTCAATTTCTTTAAACCTAGTGGTCAACATCTGTAACTTAGAATTCTTAACAGCCTGAGTTCTCTCATGTATGGTTTATAAAATATCTCAAACCTCTTTAGCAACCTCATACACATAGACACACACCTAAATTCTTCCAGAACACAATCATAAATAAAGCATGTAAAGTCTTATTCCAATTATACTCATCTAAATTAGTCTTCGACCAATTAGCTACAGGAGTGGGGGTGACAACATCATTAACGGTGCTAGAACGGACAGTCCAACCATTCACTACTTTCAACCAAATACGCTTATCCATCGATTTTATGACGACTCTCATTTTAACTTTCTAATAGATGTAGTTACTACCATCAAAATATGACGAGACAGATAATGAACTACTCATCTAGAAAATTAGGGTCAAGAATCGAATTTTATTTTCTGATACCATATAAAAGTTATGAGTTCGATCCTAAAATCACCTAGATGGGGGTGCATAGGTGAATAACATTGAATTAAAAATTACTAATTAAAAGTAATAAGTCACATTTTAATTGTTCTAAATGTTTAATCAATCAATTCAATTTTATCCTATATTGAATTGCCATAATAGTAAATAAAACAGTAAATAATGCAAAATTTGTTACCAGAGAAAATCTTTTACAGAACTAAAAATTTCGGGACCAAACCTGTAACTTCCACTATAAACAATGAGAACTTATAGTATGATCCAACATAGAAAATTCACTAGACTCGCTGATCTAATTCCTGCAATCTCCATGACACCTGGAACGTGCTTCACTCACACCTGCTCCTGATCTTTTGGAATTGTCTATCTCTTGTGGATCACCAAGAACACTTGTTCTTATACTGTTTTCGTGTTTCTGGTCCAACCTTCCTCAATTTTCATCAACCTCTGAAACCTATTGAAAAAATACATCTCCGATTATATTTAGGAAATGGGTGTTTTTGATAAGATGATTTTGATTTTTTCCTAACTTGTGGTTGATTGATCTCAAAATGTAGAATAGTTTGTTGGTCTCCAAATGATGTTATGAAGGTAGAAAATAATGATCAACCACCATTTTCACGAAGTAGGGTTGGGTATTATAATATGGAGTTATTGGGTAGTATATGATAGATAAAACTCTTGAAAATCGCAAACTAAGGTTTCTCGAAAAATATCTTTGCTTGAGCGACAGGCGGGCGACAATGGTTCTATTTTGGACGCTCGAGCATTAGCTTGGCGCCAAGTTATCATAAATTTGGCGACTCTTTCTTCATATTCCATACTCAAACCCAAAGACTCATTGTTTATCTATACAATACCTCAAAAGACATCTTGACTTTTACAACTCTTTTATAATAATAATTTTGTCTAAAAATTGTGAATACAACTTAAGATCCAACACTCTTTAACATCGTGGTCCTATGTTAACCTGCCAAATAAAGACTCACGAGCAAAATAGAATGAAGCAAAAGTTTGATTTTATCTGAAATATAAGTCCAATTCGGAAAGAAGAAAAAGATCGGAGTTAAGTGCACGAGTGGATCTATGCTAACGAATAGCCGTTATTTTGGTTAGAATTTATGTTCCTTTCTTCCTCTTTAACTTGGGTTAAGTCTTGGTTTGCCTCTTTAACTTTTGATGAAAATAAATTTTAAAAGGGTGTTGTTATATCTTTTCTTTTTATTTTGTTTTACATTATTGCTCAATGTCAAATGGAACTCAAAGAACACCTACTAGCTGGAGAAGCAAGAGGCTGACCGAAGAGTGCTGAAATGAGGGACCAAAGGAGAAACCATCTGGATGTATTAAGATCTAAAATGGTGGGGTTGGTGTTGAAAATTTAAAATTTTCAAGTATTTTACCAAACGGCACGACATGTGCTCAAATTTCATTAACAGCTATATACAGTACAGATGCGTGGCTTCAACGGAGGTAATGAGACCTGATGGTCGTGTGCTGACAATGGGATTTGGCCCCCCGCCATCAAAATTTATGGAACAAATCTGTGAATGTGAACTGGATCTCAACTATAAAGAAATATGGGAGAGATTAAAGAAGATTCGTTATAAGTCTAAATGTATCATTCAGTGTATTATTCAATTGTTCATGGTTGGATATATATTTTACTAGTAAGACATCGTAAGACATTGATCGATCCACTTCGCAAATAAATGCGGTTTCCAGTTAGAAAATCATGTTTATGTTCCAAGAAGACGAGATTTCTGGTTTTAAATTTTATTTTTTCTTACTAAGAAGTTAGTTTAGAGTCTTCAGGAATGCAAAACACCAATTCTCAATGGAATTTGGGTCACAATCCAACAATTGGGATCTTGCCAGAATGAATATCTGAATTTAATTGGTTCACAAGTGTGACTACAATTCGAATGTCCTAAATGTTAAATATTTGCTTAAGCTTAATGCTGAATCGGACAAAAACAACTGAACAATGTATAATTAATGTATAGGGCCGTACTTGTGTTTCGCGGGGCTTGAGGCGAAATTCAAAATTTGGGCCCCTAAATCGTAGCAAGTAATCAATTTTTTTTATTTTTTTGTGCAAGCAACGTGCAATGCACGTTTGCCTAATTTATATTTAATAGTTTTGTTTAATAATTAATTTGTTATTAATAAAGGTATAATTTTTTTGGTTAATTAAATAATTAATGATGTAATGTTTATGTAATTGTTAAATAATTAGATGTGTGATTTTGATATTGTGATGTAAGTTGGTGAGATCAAAGAAAATAAGCAAAAGTTGACAAATTTGGAGAAATGACTAAATTGTAAGGGACCCAAAGTTCGGGGACTAAAATGTAAATACTTAAAAGTTGTGCCGAACCTCACGATAAAGATTTGAGAGTGTTCGGAGTCAATTGGATAAAGGAAGACGTCAATGGAATCAAATTTAGTCAAAAGCTGATCACAAATCAACTTCCAACCAAAAAGTTATGCTCCGATATTTTAGTCTCATATTGAGACCTATTTTTGGCATAGAAAGTGATCGAATTGGAGAATTATGTCTGAATCAAAGTTGTAGCCAGATGAGTTAGCTTTCCAACGCATTTTGAATTGCCTCAATCGGATATCGGAATACAAAGTTATGATAAAAACACTGAAAGAAGGTGCAGCTGCCTATTTAAAATAAGAAATTCCGTTACATAGTCCGTTAAAACAACACATTCCGTTATTTTTTCCGTTAAAAACAAGAAATTCCGTTATATAGCCACTTTTAATATATAGAAGATATATTACAATCAAATAATAATGCGAAAATATTTTAAACGATCACTTAAATACAACTTGTCCTCCAGTCTTAGACACAAAAATATTAATCAATTTTAAATAGTTGAGTTGTTCAACCATTTCTTTTTCAATAGATAGCATGGTCAATCCATTCAATTTTTGCTGTGACAAAGTTGATCAGAGATAAATCTTAATTAATTTCAAGTTGAAGAAACTTATTTCTGTTGATGCAATTGTAATCGGTATGGTATTTAACTTACTTGTTTGACCTTTAGCTGCTTTCCTAAATATTCAATTCCACAAGTACAAAATCAAACCAAATTTTTTGTTTCTATTCTACAATATGGTTGTAAGATATCTATGAAGACAAATATGTGAGAAAAAAAGTGTCCAAACAATCTATTAACAGAAAAGGAAAAAAAATAAAAATAATCAATGATTATCAATGTTTCTAACTTAGCTATGGTGGGAGAACATTTCCTTTTATTACACATGTATGGTAAATACACTTTGCACTCATAATAAATTCAATTTCACATAAAATAGGAAATAAACTTCTTATATGTAAAAATGGTTAAATTTTACACACTTTCTCACTTTGCACAAGGCTCACAACCTTTGGAGAAAAAAATTGTTATTGCAACAACAATAACGATATATTATCTAATGTCAATATTTTTTCATAATGTAACAGTAAAATGAAAAAAAATTAAACCACATCTTATTTAACAATATATTGCACTCAATTACCACATAGAAGGCACAAATTCACATTAATTAATAACGGATTATAGATCGAGAAAAGAAATTCAATCCCACACACAAATCAATGATCCGATCAACAGGATATTGAAAAAATGTAATTGAATTTAGAGACAAAACTATACAATAATCAATAAATATATAAAATCTATTAGTCAAAGCAATTTTAAAAATTAGGGTTAATAAACAATCGGATCAACAAAAATGTGTGCAACGATGCATAAATATATACCGAGGGATGTTACACAATGGAATGAGTATTTCAAATCCGGACACTAATTATATGATTTACGATATCATTGTTTAAGAAGCCTAATTATTTGGAGCAGTCGAATAAGGGTGAACGAGTATAGCTGTATAGACGACAATGAATTTTTAAAATAAAGAAGGAAGCAAAAAAAAAAAGTTTGCGTCCCCTATAGAGCTGGGCTTGAGGTGACAGCCTCTGGAGCCTCTCTTCAGGTCGGCTATGTTAATGTACTCTTTGCTTTCTTTTTTTACGAGCTCTGCTAACTTTCATGTTGTTTGTTGATTATGTTTTAGTTTTGCCGTTTGGAATTGGATACTTGTGTTGTATAATGCCATTGAAGATCCCATATCGCAGTCCTCTATTTCTAGTCGGTTTCTAATTGTCATAATGCCATTTTGTACCTCTTTTACTAACGTGACAGCATATTCAATTCAGCAATTTTCATTTCAACTCTTCGACTTCCTAAAATTTTGAAACAATGGTTCGTGCTCGTTAGTCTTTCCCAAATTCATGTGCAACTTAATGCCGCAAAATTATTCCAGCTTATAAATTGGATACTAACTTCTGAACTTCAATATTTACCAATAGATACTCATGAAGTCATATTTCTTCAGATTTCTGGCTCAGAATTGGATAAACAAGAAAACTGATGTTAAATTATTTTTTCATAGATATTGTAATGGTTTAATTTTGTAAAGAGAATTTTTTGAGTGACAAATTTTGTTATTTTTGAGTTATGAAGAAATGATTAGTTCATTCAGTTACATTGCTCGTTTCACACGTAACATTCTTGCCAACATCCATGAAACAAATGTGTAAAAACATTCCACTTTTTAGAAAGAAAAAAAAAAGAGTTGTTACAGTGGAAATTTGCCGTTACAGATTATAAAACTAAAAAAGGACATTTACCATGGCACTATTTATCATAAAAATCACTATTACAAAATCTATTATCCCAAAAAATTAGGCTCAAACAAGTTTAAAGAAAGACTAATCTTGCCTCCGGTAAGTATCAATGTAGAAACTAATAATTGAAGACGAAAATCTTATGATCAATCTGCAATACAAACTCACGATCCATGCCTCAAATTTCAGGTAAAACAATAGTAGAGGTCTCAACCTATTGCTTTTGTCAAATTTTCATCCGAACCTTTAAAGGGAGCAGTTTGATCCCCAACATTACATTTCTATTACACAAGTCCTTTCTACCCAAGTCACCCTTAATAGATCACGTAGCTCTCACTTATTTTTTCAAGGGTTCTATCTAAAATTAAAAAGAAATAAACTTGTAAAAGATAAATCTAAGGGATCAAGTGAATGGTTTAATAGAGGGCGGGCATGGAGGCCAAAAGGTCTCGAGTAAAAAGAATTGAAGTGGTTTCACACAGCTTGCATCTTGATACTTGAATGAAAACTCTGTCGAATCAATGACAACAAATCATTTACATTATTTATCATTAATAGGAGGACTAAATAGAAGTTCAAGAAAAAAGGGGGAGCTATAGAGAACTTACTCTTTGATCGACAAAAGAAATTCCTTCTGCGGTTATTCTTAAGCACATGTCGGCGATATATGATAAATAAATATTACAAGCTTTGATTCCACCATCATATCTTCATTTTGGTAACCGGTCACATGTACATCATGCATATTGATAATTGACTGAAGAACCTTGCAGACATCAATTAAAGAACCCTGGAAACACATCGACGACAACATAAACCTGAGTGACATGATTAACACTAATCCGCAGGTAAATAGAAGGGAAAGAAAAAGGAAAGCAAAAGGTTTAAATAAAGAACTTACTACATCACCATAAAAGACTTCCTCGTTAAACTGTTTTTAAGCACGTCTTGCAATATATCATTGATACTTTTAAGTTTTAACTCCACTGTCATACCTTCGGATTTCCTTTTTTGGCTATTCTTAAACACACTTGATGCAATATTATCATTCATATTACATCTTTTGACTCCACTATCATAGTTTCAAATTTCCTTCTTTAGCTATTATTAAAGACATGTTACGCATACATTAATATTACAAGTTTTGACTCCACCATCAGATCTTCTCTTGGCAACTAAAATAAAACTAATATCCATTAGCTTCATTAGAAAATCCGATGCCAGCGTCACATCCTTTAAGCTCTTATGCTCTACTTTCTTTATGAATCCTTCGGCTATCCACAGCAATATCCATTTATTTGACCACGAGAAGTCAATGCATTTTGCCTACAAAGATAAAATAATCATAATCAACTGACTATATAAAATATGTAATGGAATTAAGATTTAATTGTAATTACATTAATGTGTTTAGACTTTGTTTTCAGCTTGAGTGCACAGCCGAAAACCTCTAAAAACGAGGGATCCTGATCCAACTTGTGCTATATGATATAAATTAGAAACCACCTACCCCTCTAACATATGCATATCAAGATTAAGTATAGACAATTCCATCATTTTCAATATCTTTGACTAAAACAACCCAAATGCACATGAATACAAAAGCGGCTTGAAATTTAACTACATAAGAAAAAGCATGGGAAAATATACGAGCTTGAAACTCAAAAAGTGGAGAGAGAAATATTTATACTTTTCCAGTCGAAAAATCTGGACTTTTCTATTATATAATAAAGAAGCTATAAAATCTCATAATTACTTTTGAAACTAAACATTATAGAATTCTTAAAATCCATTATACTTTATACTTATAATGTAACACTAAAATATAAAGAATCTTAAAAATACTTGACAAAATGACATCTAAGTATAATATAAGCTGATATTTAAAACTCATTAACTGCATAGACTGAAATCAGCATATTGTCTAACATGTAAACCTCAAAAAGTCACATTATCAAACCACAGCTACTTTAGACCATAAAGGAAATCCTTCCAATTCATGCGATCATCAAGTTTGCATGTCTTCCAATAAATTTAAAAAAGCAATAAATATCATGATAAAAAGTAAAAACCTTCTAAAGATACTCGTGCCAAGCCCATTTTTCGAATGAAAAGAAAATAAGTAGTTCCAATATTTTCACTAAAAGAACTTTCCAAAAATTTGTCTTGAAAACATATTAATATATAGGAGGCATACCTTAGAAATAGAGTGCGAAGATAGTAATATTTCCTATACCGCCCATACCAAGATCACACATTCTTCCACCTATCTCGCTTTGAGCAATGTCATTTTCCATAACAGTTTCCAAATGAAGCACTAAGTCATTCGTATCGAAACAAAATTTGCCATCGACAATTAGTAAATTGCCAAGCCTCCTGAAAATGATGAAAAGTCGGGCCATTTTCTTCTTCGAGAAAATGGAATGAAACTAGATCTGGATCAGAATTCTCTTTCTATGGTAGCAAAACCATGTTGCTTGGGTAGTAGCCCTTTTGAGAGGAGTGAAGTCAACAGATTACAGTGTGATCAGCTGTCCATCCTGTCAAAATAACAAGTCAGGTCGTTCGTATTCTCGTTTAATTAAGATTAAAACACCAACTGATAAGTAATAAACTACTTATGAGTAAAATAAGCAGTACACTTTATCACGCTTTAATAGGCAATTTTACACAAAAATAAAAAATAAAAATAAAAATAATCCAATTGTACTGCTGAACCAAAACAGACCAGTTTCCCCACAAGTGGCTCGCGTCAAAATAAAAATAAAACACAAGCACGAAATTAGCAGTTTATTCATTTCAATCATTGTTTAAAGATCTATGCTATGAGTACCCAAAAAAGAAAAAAAAATTAATGGCTGCTGACTGGATCATAAGGTATAGAGCAAGAAAAGATAAATTCCAAGAAATTCATACCAGATCTCTAATACTATGATTGAACCAATATTATAAAGCTTATATGTATAAATCTAAAATAATTACACCTTTCTAATACTCATAAAGAAGATGAGAAAATTTTCAATTCATGCTACCCATATACTTCTCCGATAGGTGGGTAATTTTTACCTGATTTAATGGAATTGAAGCCGACGGCCGCGTTGAAGACAGTCAGGGTTTGAGGAGTGAGGCGTGAGCTTTATCTTTTCAGACTTCCGGTTTCATTTACTTCTAACCATTTTATATTAGGGTACATCTTATTGTAAGGATGAAAAATGGATGGAAATAAAATGTTTTATACAGAAAAGATTTACCTAAAAAAATGTTTTGCAGTGAAAATAATTTCAAGTGTGTTTGATTGGTATAATTTTTTATTCGAAAAATTTTTAAATTTTCTATTCGTTTGACTTTGTTTTACATGGAAATTGTCTATTAAAGTGATTTTTTTTTCCCACAATTGGTTATAAAATTTGTTTCCATTGCCAAAATGTAAAAAAAAAAAAGGAAAAAAAATTGTTTCCTAAAAAATCATTTTTTTATCAAAATTTAGTGTTCGTTTAACTTTGTTTTATATGAAAATTGTCCATTAAAATGAAATTTTTTTTACCGTTAGTTATGACATTTGTTTCCATTGCAAAATAAAAATACAAAAAAATTCAGCCAGTTGGGAAAATATTTTCTCACCAAAAAGGAGGGAAAACATTTTCATCAAAAACCCGGAAATTGCACACGTGTGGGGAAAATCCGGAAAATATTTTCCGTGGAAAATTTCGCCTATCAAATAGCCAAAACAGTGAAAAGTGAAAAATATTTTCCTACTTCTCCGAAAAATGTGGCCTGTCAAACACGGCTTTAGTTTAAAAGGCATGAAAGGGGCAGCCACTTGCACTATTTTTTCTTCACAAACCACTAGCTAAAAAGACGAATGACTTGACATTTAACATTATTAAATTAAATCCATTAAAAAGGAATTAACGAGTGTTTGATTTACATTTTCTTCGTAAAAAATATTTTTGAAAAGTTGATCGCGTGATCACATTTCTAAAAAAAAATAATTTTTTCAGACAATTCTGTTGACACACAAAATATTCAACTCAAATCAAATGGCCCAAGAGAGAAAACGAACCAAGAGAAGAAGTTCGTCCAGAGAGATCAGGGTAAAAGCACAACCAGAAATGTCATTAAATATGATGAAAGCCCACAAACAAAGGTACGTTGTCGCCCAAACCTGCAGAACGCCCAAATATTGAGCGAATAAAACATCCTATAATCGCCCAGAGCGGAAGATCAATTGTCACCCAAAAATGCCGAGTCACCCAGAATCCCAACAATGACTAAAGCATGTTGTTATCCAAAGTCACGATCTAAGGCACTTTGAGCACATCACAGTTACGCCCCACGATTTGAGAGAATTGATGGCAAGCAGTTATGAAGAGTACGTGGTGATAGGAGTTGCACATGGTAGTTATTGGCCAGTCGACCATGTTGAAAGAAATGGGTAGTTATAAGCAGTTTCTAAACAATCAAAACTGTTCAAGCCGTATAAAAGAAAGAGGAAGACAACCCCGACAAAATTCACTCTCAAACAGAGAACATGTAATTTACTTTTCTTAAATTAACTTTTAGTTACTTCAATTCTCTTGTACTTGTGTGTTTGCGCCCCTTAGAGGCATCTTGTTCGTGTCAAAACTGTAATCTTCATATTCAATAAACATCCCTTTTTGAGACTTTGTTCCAAGAGGTTTGTCCCTTACACAATCGTCTGATCCCTTTTTACTTGTTAGCGAGCAAAAACCCGCGAAACAATTTGGCACGCCCAGTGGAACACTTGGTGTTTGAAGATGCAAAAGGAAAACATTATGCCTCATAAAAGTTCTGAGAAAGCACTAGTAAGTCACGGAGTAGTCTAGTCTGTGATCGAGCGATATGAGGAGCAGCAACATTCTCCTCAGACAGAAGGACAGACTCCAAGCAGTCACAGTCGTTATGAGCCAATGACAGAGTTGAGTCCTCGAACCATGTGTGCATTGCTTGGAGAACCCACACAAGAGGTCGTTGAACAGGTAAATTTACGAAACGTCCATAATATGGAAAAATTTACCCAAAGTGAAAATGTTTACTATGATAACATGGCTAAACAATTAAGTGCGTTAAATGATCTTATGAGCAAATTAGTAGGCCAAGTATGTCAACCAATTATAGGAAGTCATTTCCAGACCAGGGCGGTTGTGGGACACGTTTCACCACACAATTCCCTGGTTTGAACCCAGTTCCAGGTCTAGAAACATTTTTTGGCCCTTCCACCTCAAATCAAGGAGTTAATGGAGCACCAAATTTGAATGGCGATAATGTGACCACCAACCTGGGGGGTAATCCAAACGTAAGGGATAATGTCCTGAATGGTGGACATAATGTACCTCGTGTTAATGAGGGAGTAAATACTCAATATAATGGGTATAATGGTCTGAACAATGGCACTTTCCCTGCCAAGTAAACCAACAAGTGAACCAACCTATAGGAGTCCCATATGATCCAAATGCTTTACAGAGGAATCAAATTGCAGAAATAGTACAAGATCAAATTCTCATTGTTCACTGGTTTAGGAGAAGTATCTACTCTGGAACATATAGGACGATTCACATTACAGAGTGGTGAGGTGACCGACTACCATAAAATGAGACTATTCTCTAGTTCATTAACAGGAGTAGCATTTTCATGGTTTATTAACTTGCCAGCAAATTCCGTTCAGACATGGCAACAAATGGAACAGTTGTTCCATGCTCAGTTTTATAAAACAGAATCCGAGGTTACACTGGCTGATTTGGCGAACTTAATTCAAATGTCAAATGAATGGGCAGAAGGTTTCCTTCAAAGGTTCAAAACAGTTAGGAGTAAATGCTTTGTACCCCTACCTGAAAAAGAATTTGTCAAAATCGCTCAAAACTGTTTAAGTTTTGATTTAAAGAAAAAGTTCCAAAATAGGGAATTCCTTGACCTGTTCCAACTTAGTGCGAACGTGATTAGGTACGAACGTTTGATAAGAGAAGAAGAGCAAGTAAAAAATTCTAGCAAAGGAACTTATTACAAAGACTCACACTTTGGTGTTCATGCCATAAATGATGAATTTTATGATCAAACTGAAATATGTTTGGCCGAATTGATCAAGGAGGATTCATATACTTGTCCCATAATAGCTAAGTCTAGGGATGTAGCTAGAGATAAACCTGTAAAAGGAGAAAACCAAAAGAGCAGAACATTTTCGTTCGACGTGACAAAAGCTGACCTTATATTCGATAAATTGCATAAGGATAAGCAGATACAACTGAGTGATAAACATAAGTTGCCAAGCCCTGAGCAAATTAAGGGTAAAAAATATTATAAATGGCATAATGCATAGTCACATATGACTAATTATTACTTGGTTTTCCGTCATGCTTTACAGGACGCTATTGAGTTAGGATGAATCACGTTCGAAGACAAAAAGAAAATGGAAGTGGATGAAAATCCTTTCCCACAGCCACTTGAAGTGAATATGGTGACGACCAATCTCAAAAATAAGTTGTAAAGATTCAAGTTAGTCATTGATGATGAGGAAGACCCTGAGAAACATGCCAGCGTGTTCGAACGTATTAGGGGATAAGAACCCATGAAGAACGAAGAAGTCTTGTGTGCCAGATGTAAAGGAGAAATGAAAGCAAGCACTGGGAAAACGGAAGTATGATAGAGACATCATCCCCCTGAGTTTGTTCCAAACAGGAGGCAAGGCACATCGTTCAATAAATGACCGCCTTTGAAAAAGCGGTTCAAGCCTGTAAGGCATGAAAGATCGTTCAGACCACAGCGTCGCCAGCTTAATGTAGGCATTCATATCAATATAATGCGAGACGTGTTGTGCCGTTTAATGAAATGACCAGGATTCAGCAAAGACGATTTCAACGGAATTACGGACAAATGATGAGGCAGCAACAAAAAATGCCACGTCCTAAAGCACCAAGAGTACTGGAAATAATTAATCAAAATGCTTTCGAAGATAGTGAAGAGACTCGCACTGGGGAATCAATGAAAGAAATGCCAGAAAGTTCTTCTGGGAGGTCGAAGTTTGATCGAAGCAAAAGAGATGAATAAGATACAGAACCACCTTTTACAATCCAGTTCGGCACCTTACCTCCCTTCATGGCTAATAATTATCTGTTGGCCAATGAATTCAAGAATAAGGAGGAAGAAGGAGGAGATGAAGAAGAAGCATGTGTGTTGGAATGCGAAAGTAGTCAGACGTCTCAAGAAATACAAGGCGAAGAGGATGATGGTATGACTGATATTAAGGAAGAAATCGATCTAGAAGAAGAAAGGAGAAAGAGAGGAGTATCGCGTAACACCTTGCTGAAACAATTGCATCGGGAAGGAGTTCGTGAAGTAGATTTGTTGGGAGAACCATTTGGGCGTTCTTTCGATTTCTACGTACTATATGGGACACCTAAAGGGAAGAAAAGGGTACCTCGTTCTGAGAAGTACGGATCTCCTCCAAGGATACTGCCTCTCCTAACAGGCTGGGTAGCTGCTGGAGACATATTAGAGAATGAATATAGTGCCCTACAAACAAGTACTCAGCCCGAGGTATTGCAAGTTGATTTCTCACAAGGGGATAAGTCGACAGGGGACAAACAGGAGGGGGAAATTGATGCAGCAGAAAAAGTCGTCTTCAAAAAGCCCACTACAAAATTGACCAAGCATTTAAGGCCACTTTATGTGAAGGCTTTGGTCAATGGCATACCCGTGGTGAAAGTGCTTATTGATAATGGGACCGCCATAAATACTATCCCATTACGAATAATGAGGAAGTTCTCAAAAACAGAGAATGACATGATCCCAACGGAAGTCATTCCCACAAGCTTCAATGGGGGAGCCACTTCGGCCAAGGGAATAATGCCACTAGATATAACTGTGGGTACAACTACTAAGACGACTGTCTTCTTTGTCATTCATGGAAGTCGCTGTATACCATCATTGCTCCATCAGTGCTTGGTTTTTTGGAATGACCAATGTAAAGTAGAGGTGGTACAGGCACATCATAGGCCTTTTGTTGCAGAAGCTAACTCAGTGGAAAGGTTCATGTACGAAGAAAACTACAGACCTGTCTGGATAATCCAAGATGGAGAAGAAATTCAAGTCGTCGCACAGAGTGAAGAACCATTTTCGGTAGAAGCACTAGCTGAAATGTTCAACCAAATGAGGCCAAACACAGTGGCCCTAGAAGAGCCAGTGATTGGCAAAATGACAATCAAAGAATATTGATGAATTGGCAACCAAAAGAGCATGTGGCCGAGATCCAGGCCTTTAAAGCCAGATTAGTGGCTTTCAATAAAGAATGTCAGGAGAAAATCAAAAAAGAGGTAGCATTGAAAACACTGGGGGACAAATTGACAGTATTCAAATTGGAACAAAGTGTTGACCAGGAAGTCAATAAGGTAGATTGCCTAGAAAAAGAATTACCTGCAAGGGACATGGACGATGAAGTAATGAGGATCCACAAACCTGGAAACACTCAAGCACAAGACCCTTTGGTCAGGCAGATGCTTAGTCAAGAGGTTAGTACAGCATCAATCGCTTTATTAAAAAAATATAAAGACTGTTTTGCTTGGGAGTATGAATATATGTCTGGTTTAGATAAAAATTTAATGGAACATAGACTGCCAACTAAACCAAATTTTAAGCCCCATAAACAGCCGCCTAGACATTTTGCTCCTAACGTGTTGCCTGAAATTAAGAAAGAAATTGAGCGATTATTAAAAGTAGGTTTCATCAGGACAGCTAGATATGATGAATGGTTATCTAATATTGTACCAGTGTTAAAAAAGAATGGTAAAATGAGGGTGTGCATAGATTTTAGAAATCTGAACTTAGCGACACCTAAAGATGAGTATCCAATGCCCACGGTAGATTCCTTGGTTGATTCTACTGCCGGACATATCATGTATTCCTTTATGGATGGATATTCAGGGTATAACCAAATATATATAGCTGAAGAAAACATACACAAAACTGCCTTTAGATGTCCATGGGCCTTAGGGTGTTACGAATGGGTAGTTATGCCTTTCGGCCTAAAAAATGCGAGGGCGACTTATCAAAGGGCAATGAATCTAATATTTCATAATATGATAGACAAGTTTGTTGAGGTGTATGTAGATGATATTGTAGTCAAATCTGTTAAAGAGCAAGATCACTTCGAACAACTAAAACTCTCATTTGAGCGAATGAGACAATATAAGCTGAAATTGAATCCCTTGAAGTGTGCGTTGGTGTCAATGTCGGTAATTTCCTTGGCTTTCTAGAACACCAAAGAGGAATTAAACTCGATAAGAATAAAGTAAAGACCATTTTAGAGGCCAAACCGCCTAACAACAAAAAAGAATTGCAAAGATTTCTAGGTCAAGTTAATTTCTTAAGGCGATTTATCTCTAATTGTGCAGGGCGAACAAAAACTTTTTCGCATCTCCTAAAGTTGAAAAATTAGGATCGAACTCATCTGGAAAGAAGAATATCAAAAGGCATTTGATAGCCTAAAGACGTATTTGTCAAATCCGCCAGTGTTGGTGTCACATATCCAAGGACGGCCAATGAAGGTGTATATATCGGCTGAACAAGAATCAATAGTTGGGATGGTCGCGCAAGAAGACCAATTTGGTGAAGAAATGGCAATTTATTATTTAAGTAGACGTTTGACGAAATGCGAATGTAATTATTCTGTTATCGAGAAACTATGTCTCGCTTTATATTTCACATGTACTAAGTTAAGGGCCTATTTACGGCCTGTAACAGTTTATCTGATTTCTAAAGTTAATTTAGTGAAGTACAGGTTTTCTCGCCCTATTTTACACCAAAGGATAGGTCTTTAGATTTTGGCATTGTCCGAGTTTGAAATACAATATGTACCACAGAAGGCAGTAAAAAATCAAGCATTGGCTAATATCTTGATCGATCCCGTGCCTTGATATGCTTGAAAAAAATAAATTGGAAATAGACTCATTCAAGTTCAAATCATGGATCCTATATTTTGATGGATCAAAAACTTCCAAAGGTGCAGGGATGGGAATAGCTTTGATAAATCCTCTTGGAATTTATTATAAATTCGCTTTCACATTGGACATAATGTGCATCAATAATCAGGCTGAATATGAAGCATTGATTGTCGGCCTAGAGTTATTAATTGAAATGGAAGTAAAAAACGTGATTATTGGAGGCGATTCCCAGTTTGTGATTTACCAACTCACTGGCGATTTTAAATGTTAAAGCGAATCTGTCATAAGCCAGTATGAAGTCGCCCAAGAATTACTGGAAGAGTTTGACCAAGTAGAACTCCAATATGTCAATAGAATGTACAGTGACATAGCAAACGAACTGGCCCAATGGTTTCAGGTTACTTAAAAATCTTAGATATAGAGCCCACCTGTGAATATGGAACAATTTTGCCCTTTATACAAAGGATGGCAAATAGGATTGGAATTCATTGCATACAAGAAGGAGACGCAATGGATTAGAGGGTAGATATAAAAGAGTTCTTGAAAGAACCAAGTAAAAAGAACAATAGAAAGATAAAGCTACGATCGCTGAATTACACATTGATTGAAGGTGAATTACTTAAAAAAGCCCGGACGGGGTGTTGTTAAAGTGTGTAAGCTTACAAGAAGCTAAGGTGATTATAGCTGAAATACATGAAGGAATTTGTGGAGCCCACCAAACTGGTCAAAGGATGAAGTGGTTAATTATTAGGAATGGATATTTTTGGCCTAAAATGAGAGAAATGTGTGTCCAATATGCATGGGCCAATTCAGAGAGCGCCAGCTAGAAAAATGGCACCTATCATTAAGTCATGGCCGTTTAGAGGTTGGGCGATAGACTTAATAGGGAAGATTTATCCACCATCGTCCAAGCAACATACGTTCATTATAGTGGCAACAGATTTCTTCACCAAATGGGTAGAGGCAATACCTCTAAAAGAGATATCCTAGAAAAGTGTTATAGAGTTCATTCGCGATCATATTATCTATAGGTTTGGAATCTCACAAACCCTGATGGTGGATCATGGGACTTCCTTGAATGGGGATCAAGTGAAGGAATTTTTGAGCGAATTTGGGGTCAAATTGGTAAATTCCACACCTTATTACGCTCAATCCAACGGTCAGGCTGAATCATCTAACAAGATTTTGAAGAACATCGTAAGAAAGATGATAAGTGAAAACGCCAGAGATTGGCACGAGTGTTTAAATCAAACTTTGTGGGCCTATAGAACGTCGCCACGCACAAGTACTAAAGTTACCCCTTTTCAGCTAACATACGGGCAAAGATGCAGCTGCTTCATCCATGGTGGAAGGCGGACGAACAAAAATGGGAATTTGATGAGCAGGAAAAGGAAAGAATGAAGAAATGGAGTTCAGTGTATAAAAGAATGTGAAAATTTCTCTGGCAGATATATATACAGGGTCTAATTGATGAATGAACAACCCATTGCAGGCAACTGACCTAAGAGGAGAAAGTACAGCACCAAGTTGTGAGAAATACGCCCTCAACCATAATTGGGCCAACCAAAGAGGTCCACTGCCTGTAGGGGAGGCATTATTGTTTAGTTGAAATTGGAGAGAGGCCATGCCTCTATAAAGGGCAGCCAAAAGGAATGAACATAAATTTAGGAGTCGGCCACGTGCTAGTTCATATGATATGGGCAAATATCTTGTAGAAAGCTTCAAACTAGGGACGCAGAGAACATATTTACACAGCCAAACGTGGAGGAAAGCTACACACTCAGCATGGTTAGGTTCAGAAACAGAAGCAGTGTAAATGCTTTGCATACTCGAATACGACTTAGTAATTTTCTTGTCAAACTTCGGAGCAGCACTAGTAACCAAGATACTAAGAAATATGGTATCGCCCAAAGGTGGGAGGTTTACTAAAACCCCTACGTCCCTCAGGGTAATGGACATCGGGCCAAGAGGAAAAACGAAAGTATTATACTCTAAAGACCAAAAACTCAGCGTGATTGGAAAAAGTACTGAATCATAAATTGGGGGATGGAGGGTAATCTCCAACAAATCAGAAATCCGCGCACGATCAAAAAGTGTTTTTGTGGGCCCATGTTTTACCAGACGTGCATGCCAAAAACGAAAAGAAGAATCAGCTTTAGGCCAAGTACGAATACCTCGCTCCTGGATGGGCTTCAATGGTAGCGAGTTCAGAAAACGGAGGTTTTCCATGCAAGGGAATACTTGACCCACCGCCACTTTTTCTATCGACGCAGCATCATTAAACATTGGGCCAAGATAAAACTCATTCCGGTCTGGGTTAGCCGGTGCAAGACGAGAAGGGTTTACATACGGCCTGGTGAGGAGGTTCTGGAAGTCTTCGAAACCAAAAGGGGAGTCCGAACGAGTTTGAGAGGTCGCCATTGAATGGAAAAGACGAGTTCGACTAAGTTTGCTTGAGAAACGTAGAGGAGAAGCAAGACGATGAACAGTAAAATAGTGGGGAGAAGACGTGAAGTATGAAGACGTGGTTTAGTGGTGCAACGAAGTGGCGCGATTTTTGGGTTTAGAAGGGTTGTAAAGTCACACCGTTCCAGACAAATAGAAGAAAGTGATGATTGAAAAACATTGGTAATTTCAAACGTTGCTAGAAGACACGAAGATGAATATGGTGAAAATTAAAATTAATTTCGCCATATTGGGGGGTAATTGTTGACACACAAAATATTCAACTCAAATCAAATGGCCCAAGAGAGGAAACGAACCAAGAGAAGAAGCCCATCTAGAGAGATCAGGGTAAAAGTCCAGCCAGAAATGTTATTAAATATGATGAAAGCCCAAAAACAAAGGTACGTCGTCGCCCAAGCCTGCAGAACGCCCAGATATTGAGGGAATAAAACATCCTATATTAGCCCAGAGCGGAAGATCAATTGTCGCCCAAAAATGCGAGTCGCCCAAAGTCCTAGCAATGACTAAAGCATGTTGTTATCCAAAGTCACGATCTAAGGCAGTTTGAGCACATCACAGTTACGCCACACGATTTGAGAGAGTTGATGGCAAGCAGTTATGAAGATGACGTGGTGATAGGAGTTGCACACGGTAGTTATTGGCCAACCGACCATGATGAAAGAAATGGGTAGTTACAAGCAGTTTCTAAACAATCAAAACTGCCTAAACCGTATAAAAGAAAGAGGAAGACAACGAAGACAACCCCGACAAAATTCACTCTCAAACAGAGAACATGTAATTTACTTTTCTTAAATTAATTTTTAATTACTTCAATTCCCTTGTACTTGTGTGCTTGCGCCTCTTGGAGGCATCTTGTTCGTGTCCAAACTGTAATCTTCATATTCAATAAACACCCCTTTTTGAGATTTTGTTCCAAGAGGTTTGTCCCTTACATAATCGTCTGATCCCTTTTTAATTGTTAGCGAGCAAAAACCCGCGAAACAAATTCTCTCTCTCTCTTCTACCTTCCCCTTTTCCCATCTACACACCATTAACAGATGGATCAAGTATAACATTTTCTAAATTTAATTAAACCAATCAAACCTTCTAAAGGTGTGTTCAATTAGCTTTTTTTTAATGAAAAATGTCATTTTTCTCTCAAATTTCTACTTTGGAGTGTTTAATTGACTTTTTATCCCATTAAAAATATTTTTCAAAAGTTGATCACAGAAAGAATATTTTTTTGAGGAGGGGTATATTTTTATTTTCCAGACAAATTACTCTCTCTCTCATCGACCCCTCTCCCCCGTCTACTCACCAATACACTAATAAAATATGGACAAGTATAATATTTTTTCGGTTGAAAATTAAATCAAATACATTTAATTACATTTAATTATTAATAATTTTCTTACAACTTCCCATGTAAATTTTATTCTTGCAATCAAACACACTCTAAATGAAAACTTAAATAAAAATGAAAAGAGAAATACAAACTTTGACCTTTTTGTTTTAATTGAAAATAAGAGTATCATTGAAATGAACAAAATACATCTATTAGGGACTAAGATGTCATTAATTTTAATTGATGAGGATTTAATTAGCCCTTGTTTGAGCAACATTATTTTTTTCATTCTCATTCTTCTACTCATTTTTAACCACACATTCTTCAAAAAAATAATATTTTCCATTACTTCAATAACTTTTCCTTCTTTTTCAACCACATATTTCCCATCACATCAACTAAAAAAATGCATTCTTAAAGCAAAAATGTGCACCAAACATGTGCTAATAATTATATGAAACAACTATCATCTTTTTGTTTTCCGTGAATATCAATATTAGTGAACGTGAAATTTTCAAACATTACTAGGAGAATTTAACGAGGCAAAAATAAACACTTCTCCAAGTATAATAAAAACTCACTAGAGGACATTAAAATCGCTAATCTATGAAGAAGAAAATGGAACACCTTAGCAGCATCTGAATCAAAAGTTCAAGTACCAACTTAGTGAGTTTATTAACTTTATTAAGTTTAATAGGAAATTTTACACACAAAAAAATAAAAATAAAAAAATCCAATTGTACGGCTGAACCAAAACAGATCAATTTCCCAAGCACAAAATTAGCATTTTATTCAAATTAATCATTTCAATCACTCTTTCAAGATCTATGCTATGAGTATCTAAAAAAGAAAAAAAAATACTGCTAACTAGATCATAAGGTATAGAGCACGAAAAGATAAATTCCAAGAAATTCATACCAGATCTCTAATACCATGAGTGAACAAAATTATAAAGCTTATATGTATAAATCTAAAAAAATTACACCTTTCTAATACTCATAAAGAAGATGAGAAAAAATTCAATTCATGATACCCATATACTTCTCAAATAGGAGATAGCTCGTGAGGATGATGTAGTTATTCCCGATACGATACAGTTGTTCATCACCATGATCTCACTGTTGCACACGAAATTTCCTCGATAGTTCAGACAATGAGAATGAAAATGAATTTACAAATGATAATTTGATTGCTTTATCCCATCAGAGACATGAGTCAGATGGGAGCTCACAGGCTGGTATCGTTGCATTGTTTAGGAGAGCTGTATAGACTTACAGTTTTGAAGAGTTTGATAAGTCCATGGTTAAAATAGAAAGTAAATCACATGCTGCATATGATTATCTAACAGAAATGGGGATTGAATATTGGGACGATCACATTTTTTAGGACGTGGATACAATATGATGACATCGAACAATGTAGAGTCGCTCAATGTGTTATTCAAGAACGATCGAGAGTTACCAATTCTCGCAATGATTGAGCAAATTCGTAACAAGCTACAGTAGTGGTTTCATGACTGACATGAGGAATCACAGAGTTGCACAAGTATACTAACTCCGACTCAAGAAGATAAAATCTTCAATACTCTAGAGGTGGCGAGAAGGTATGTGTGGAACCACTGGATCAATTTCGTTTTTCCGCGAGATGTGGACGTAATATCGAACACATCATGGACTTAAATGATAACACATGCATGTGTAGAAAGTTTCAGTTGGAGTGAAAAAGGACCACAAGTGTACAAATTTATGGACATGAGGACCAATATGCATAAGTTTCGAAAGTTAAGGGACCTTGGATGCAATTTATGAAGGGCTCTATTGAAATCAAAGTCAAAATATGAGGATCAACAACTGTAGTAGCGCCTAAGCGCCCACTCGTTGCCCATTTACAGATTCTGGGTGCTTAGGCGCCCACTACATTTTTTTTTCCCTTTTCTTTTCTTTTCCCTCCATTTTGATGCGGTTGTTTGATTTGAATGGACATAGAGATGTAGGTTAAACCTATCAATTAAGATTAATTTTGCTCGAAAAAAGTAATTAACTAAAATTGGAAGATCGAGTCTAATTAAGCATCGACTATACAGTCACAATGCTTACACGAGTTTTACAATATTTACAATTATTTGATAAAAATATGAACAATTAAATATATAATATTTGCATGAGTTTTACAATATTTACAATTATTTCATAAATATATGAACAATTAAATATATAATATTTACATGAGTTTTACAATATTTACAATTATTTCATAAATAAATAAACAATTAAATATTCAATATTTATGAATCACATTAGAATTAATACAACTCGCACATTAATTTATTGTTTCAATTTTGTATCCATGATTGGTTGATTCCATCAACCTTATGTCATATACTCACAAATTCAATTGCAAACATGCTGCAATCGCCCATGCAATTGAATAATAACGTGTTAGTTCGGTACCATATAACTCAAAACTAAGTTAAAATTATAAATACTTACAATCTCGACTATCTTGCCATCGTAACACATGATTATTAGTCTGTCATTCACAATCACATCTGCTAGGACAACCATTAAGGGAACGATTACAGCCACAACTCCAAGTTTAGCTCGATTTGGCCCTATGTCAGACGGGAATGGTCAGAGTCGTAGACATATATAGTGGAATCAACAAAGACGATCTTCACGACAATGCAATGATGATTCGCGACCACTGGAATGTATATATGCGTACAACCCTCCCATTGCTTTTCCTTGACATTCGACCACATCCCTATAACCCACCCAACCATATATTCGAGCAACGTGTACTCATTACCCATAAGTTGAAGCGACTGATACTCAATGGTAATTACACGTGCAAATTTGGTGCTCAATATGAATCGACCAGGAATATTAAATGATTTCGGATATTTTTTAATACGATCGCGCAATGAGTCCATAACCAAGTTAATGTGCTGCATCAGGAAACACCAATAAAAAAATAGAGGAAGTTATTTCATTTAATAAATAAAAAATTATATATACATAATAAATAATATTATGACTATTTCACTTACATCGTCGGTGAAATAAACCTAAAACCATTATGAAAATCGGTGCAAAAATTTTTCAGTTTGAAAGTTGATATATGATAATGCTTTGGTTATATTTCATCCCTTTGACTCCTTCTTTCATCCAATTGACTTCTAACACTCTCGAATCTTCATCACAAGGTTAGAAGCAAGTTTAGAGTATTTGCACTTTAGTCCCTGAACTTTCACTTTCTTCCATTTTGGTGCATTTTCACTTATTTCTTCTAAATTACGTCATATCAATTGCCACCTAAAACAAAATATGAGATTAATAAGTACATTTTGGCATAAAATAATCATATGATCGTATTAAATAAAGAGGAAAAACTATGCATTTTACATTCATAACAAATTCCCCCACACTTAGCTTTTGCTCGTTTTGAGGCAAAATTCAAATTTAATTCCCAAAAAAGCCAGGTTGTAATATCATGAATATAGAACAATCAAACTTCCTCAAAACACATAACACATCATGAATAAATATTCCCACACAACTCATAATTAATTAGCTAGCATTCTCATATGAAGATGGAATAAACCAAACATGTAGACTTCATGGATATAAGCGCTCAACTCTCATGTGTTTAAAAGGTAAGTGTTTCGCTCAAATTCATTCCAATTGAGAAGACTTACCATATGCTTGCATATTTTCTCATTCACCACTACTTAGATCACATACTTTACAAGAATCATAAGGAATTTTTAATGGTTGTAACATGGCTTATGGTCAAGGTGGGAAATATTTGGGTATGTGACTCAAGAGCCATCGAAACTAGTGGAGTAAAGATTAATAGACTTAGCTCAAACATATGCATAAGACATGTAACCACTCTATATAATAGCTTCTTCATTTTGCATCTATCCCAAACAAATCGAAATTTTTCTTGAAATGTAGAAAGAGTTATGAATATAGATTTTTTTTCAATATTAAAATCACTCTCCTCCACCACGTATTTTTTATTCTTTCTTTTCTTTTCTTTCAATCATTCATTTTTTTATTCTTCTTCTTTTGTTTTCCTTGCACAATGTAAACTCCAAATGATACATCAATAATGAAACTCCATGAATTGACATAGAAAATGTGTTCTAATTCACCAGTAATAGCACTATCATAAATCTTGATATCCCCACACTTATTTTTTGCACACCCACACATATCATGATATTGAACAATACTCCACTAGCTCTAAATCTTGGGTAAAGACATTGTTTTTCTAGTTTAAAACTTGTAATGTGAGTTTATATAAAGAAAAGGCAGTAAGACTCAAGGGGCTCAACAATGGAAGATTCAATTACAGGGTCGGCTATTTGGCTAATGAAGCTCATTTATACGACAAAGACAGCCTTAATCATGTTCATGCATGCATGTGTCAATGTGATCTTGAAGTGAATCAATGCAAGTTCTAGAGAAACAAAATCATGGAAGAATATCACACATGAAAAAATAATGAGAATGTTATGAATGTATCAGTCTAAAGGCTCAAAAATCTCATCAATTTTTGTCCACAGAATTTAGTTACTACCATCTTCAAAGAAAATAACTCCACTAATCAACTCTAAGTTGGAGGATTATTCATTCAATCAGGTTATGAGTTCTTCAAAAGCCTAATTAATTCTAGCAAATAGCATACACAATCCAAAATAATTATTTAACTCTCAATTCATTTTCATGAAAAATCATGGAAAATTTTGTGAAATTAAACTCACTAAAATTTAAATGCAATAAACCTAAATAAAAAGCAATAAATCGAAATATCTAAATCCCCTCCCCCACACGCAAAACTTACATTGTCTCCAATGTAAGGTACAATGCAAAGAAATGAAAAAAATAACATGAAATAACAAATGAATGCGAAAAAATAAAAACAAAAATAAAAAGATAAAGGAATGAATTCCCCTTGAGTTGCCTCCCAAACAACGCATTTGTTTATTGTTTTTGGCTCGACTCAATGTTTCTTTGTTTAACTCGGGTCTATCATAGTTGGCTTCAATCTTTCTTGTGGTGCACTAATTCCATTGGGAATGATAACTGGCAGTGTGCCTCCGCCTCCATAGAATACATACTTGTAGTGACTGAGGTGAGGCTTTAAATCTAAAATGGAAGTATGCAAAACAGAAAGTAGATGCCTCTCATTAGAAACTGGTAAAACAAAATAAGAAATGTTACCTGAATGATGTAGCTTTGGAAGATTGTTCAATATTGTAACAATTTCTAGTAACTCTGTGTTCAAAGCCAGCTTCTGATTTTCCTTCCTAAGATGCTCATAATTGACAGCTTTACATTCTCTTTTAGCATCAAATTCAAAAACATCATGTGCTATTGATCAATCACATCAATAAAATGAACATGATTATTATTACACGAATATTTCATAGAATCATAGATATTAAGTTTAATGATCTTATCATCAAATTCTATGGTTAATGTGCCCTTATTAAAATCCATTTTAGTATTGGAAAGTCCTTAAGAATGGTCTTCCTAACAAGATAGGGGTATTATGATTACTATTACCCCATGTCAAGCACATAAAAATCAGTAGGAAAACCCAACTCATTAACTTTCACGAGAATATCCCCAACTACTCCCTTAAGATAGACCTTAGATTTGTAATACCCAGACCACGAAAGGTTAAAAGATTTGATAGGTACTACTCATACCAACAAGGTGCACCTTCTTTTTCGAAAGTGAATAGTTAGAAACTCTACAGTTAAGCGTGCTTGGCTTGGAGCAATTCTATGATGGGTGACCCACTGAGAAGTTTTCTTTGAGAGCGTGCGAGTAAGGATAAAGCATGCTAAAAAGATCCATGTTGGTACAGTGGGGACAGTAGGTCGTCGATCTAACGGTCGGGACAGCCCGTTAAGTGGGACCCAGGTCGTTACAAATGGTATCAGAGCCCGGTTGCTAGCCGAAAATCTGGTACTAAGTGCTATGCGGGACAAAGTGCTACGCCATAGGGTGGGAGCCACCTCTTGAACCCGTAGGAGCTACCTCTAGAATCCCAACGCCTGACAACGGATCCTCAGAAAGATCAAGCGCGACGAGGACGTCGCGAGTCTAACGGGGGATGATTGTAACACCTAGACCAATAAAGCTTAAAAAATTTGATAGGGACTACTCATACCAACAAGGTGCACCTTCTTTTTCGGAAGTCAATCATTAGAAACTCTACAGTTAAGAGTGCTTGGCTTGGAGCAATTCTATGATGGGTGACCCACTGGGAAGTTTTCTTGGGGAGCGTGTGAGTGAGGATAAAGCATGCTAAAAAGATCCATGTTGGTACAGTGGGGACAGTACGTCGTCATTCTAACGGCCAGGACAGCTTGTTAAATGGGACCCGGGTCGTTACAAATGGTATCAGAACCCGGTTGCCAGCCAAAAATAGGGAACTAAGTGCTATGCAGGACAAAGTGTTATGTCATAGGACGAGAGCCACCTCTTGAATCCATAGGAGACACCTCTAGAATCCCAACGCTTGGCAACGGATCCTCAGATGGATCAAGCGCGATGAGGACGTCGCGAGTCTAACGGGGGGTGATTGTAATACTCAGACCATGAAAGGTTAAAAGCTTTGATAGGTACTGCTTATGCCAACAAGGTGCACCTTCTTTTTTGGAAGTTAATCATTAGAAACTCTACAGTTAAAAGTGCTGGCTTGGAGCAATTCTATGATGGGTGACCCACTGGGAAGTTTTCTTGGGGAGCGTGCGAGTGAGGATAAAATATGCTAAAAAGACCCATATTAGTACAGTGGGGACAGTACGTCGTCGATCTAACGGTCGGGACAGCTCGTTAAATGGGACCCTGGTCGTTACAAGATTTATCAACTAGTTGAATTATCACACCAATTTTATTTAAAGGTCCAAGTTTCAAGGAAGTGTATACAGAATATGACATGACATTAATAGATGCTCCAGAATCTAGCATGGTCTTTAGTGTCGCAAATCATGTAAGGGATAGTGAATATACCTGGATCCATGCACTTTGTTGAAAGTTTCTCTTGAATAATTGCAGATACATATTCTCCAACTTTTACTCTTTCAATCCCCTTCAATTTCTGTTTCCTTTTACTTGTACACAATTGTTTCAAAAATTTAGTATAACGAGATACTTGTTTAATAATATCTAAAAGTGGAATATTGAACTCGCATTTACTGAAAATTTCATGCAACTCATCATGATCTCGTTCATATTTCCTAAATCCTACTAAAGTTTTAGGAAAATGGGGTATTGGTTTATAATCGGAGATGGGTAAAAACTTATGTTCAGTCACCTCAGTATCATTGGTGACATCTTGTTCGTCTTCTTCTTGCTCCAATAGCGTAGGGGATGCCTTTATCGGAATCTCAACCTCTTTACCACTTCTTAGAATGATTGCGCTCACATTTTCTTTTGGATTCACCATTACTTGAGAGGGTAGTTTCCTTGAACTTTGTGCCCCTAGCCGACTGACTGCATTAGCTACTTGACCCATTTGATTATCCAAACATTGAATGCTAGCCCTGGTCTCTCGTTGAAATTGCAAAGTGTTAGTGGCAAGGGATTTAACAATATCTTCTAAAGACATACCAGAGTTAGAAGTTTGGCCATGTTGTGGTCTAGGAGGGTATGGCTAATTATATTGCTGGAAATTCTACCGATTTTGATTCATAAGTTGATTCATTTGTCGATTCTCATAGCTAAGATTTGGATTATCCCTCCATCCTTGGTTGTACATGTTTGAATAGGGATCATAATTCCTCTATGGTTGTCTAGGAAAGCTACCGGCTACATTTACGTGTTCAACAGATTCTTCTTGAAGTGTTGGGCACATATCAGTTGGATGGCCTACCAATGAAAAAATCCCACATGCCTTCGCTGTTTGCATAGTACCTCTAGCCATTTGACGAACAAAAGTAGTTAAACTCCCTATTTGTTGTTCAAGGGATGATACATTTACCTCGTTAATTTGTCTAGAAGGGGGATCAAATCTAGCGTCAAATTGTTGAGAATTAGCTGCCATGTTTGCAATTAAATTCCCCACTCATTCGGGAGTTTTATCAATCAATGCTCCTCCACTTGTAGTGTCAATCATGCTCATTTTTGTAGATTGAAGACCTTCATAGAATTATTGGATGAGAAGTTACTCACTGATCTGATGATGGGGACAACTTGCACACATTTTCTTGAATCGTTCCCAATACTCATATAGAGATTCCATGTGATCTTGTCTGACACCACAAATTTCTTTCGTAATATTTGCTACCCTCGAAGCTGGAGAGTATTTCTCCAAGAACAACCTCTTCATTCTATCGCATGTGGTAATACTTCCCGATGGTAGATAATAGAGCCAATCCTTAACTGAATCCTTCAGAGAAAATGGAAAGGCTCTCAACTTAATCTGTTCTTCAGTAATTCCCATGGGTTTCATACTCGTGCAGACCATATGAAACTCCTTCAGATGTTTATGAGAATCTTCACATGCAAGACCATGAAAAGTGGGCAAAATGTGTATTAGTTCAGATTTCAAATGTAGTAGAAGCATCTAAAATAGAAAAACGTATGCATAAAGGTTGTTGATTCAATGTAGGTGCTGCAAGCTCCTTCCAAGTCCAATTTTCGGCCATAATATCTTCTCCTTCAAAATCAAAATCACTTGCAAATGGGATGTTGGGATTGAGATTGTTTTCTTCAAGATTCTAGCGAATGTCACTCCTTAACCTGCGCAAGGTTCTTTCTAATTCCGGATCGTGCTGCAAATCACCTTGATTAAAATATTGAGTTGCGGGCATGAACAAATAGAACAAATGAGAAATAAACTAGAAATAAGCTAGAGTAAGAAAAACAAATAAAATTTTATGCTAAAATTTCTAAAAACGATAAAAGCCTAAAAATTCTAAAAAATTACGAATTTTTTTTTTTCAAAAACGAAATAAATAACTAAAGAACTACAAAAATAAATTACCATAGCTTCCCGGCAATGGTGCCAAATTTTGTTGTGCTGTCATAGCCCAAAAATAGTCCTTAAACTTCGAAAACTAATGTAGTAATGAAAGTAAGGGTCGATCCCATGAAGAGTGTGTAATTCAACAATTTATGTCTCGTATAAAGAGTGGGGGGTTTTGTTTATAACGAAATCAATCTTATAACAAATAACAATGTAAATTAATAAGTTTTATTAAACCAATGAAATGAGTCTTGATCAAAGTCAACTTCCACCATTGAAGATTTATAACATTTCATCAACCCACAAAGAATAATCAATCCACATTCACAATATTTATCGTTGGAATAAATTCATATTTCTCCTTAATTTTAGTTAATCAGAAATCAACGTTCTAATTAACCCTAATTATCAAATAATCTCATACCAGCGCTAAAGATTCAATTTAATAACAGATTTAAATAATAGAGAAATTGATGTACTAAATAATACAAACACCAGCGGTTGCATGCAATCTATTTAAACATTTTTCTTAAAATTCAATAACATCTATCTCATAAAATTATCAAATCCTAGTGCTTCACAAGTTAAATGATTCAAACAATTAAAGATTTGAGATTTAACTTAGCTATAGATTGTAATAATTGAAAAACTAATAGATCTCTTAGCAATCAAACATGGCAATCATAAAATAATGAATAGAAAAATATTCAATACTGAAAATATAAATTAAATAATGAAAATAGGTGGATCTCACAGTTATAATGGTTTCCAAACATTCGGTATCCTTCAATCAAGCACTAAGAGTTAGTTACACATGATAGGTCTAAGAAAAAAGGTTGGAGAGGTTCTGATATATTTTGGGGTATTTTTCTAGTCTTCTCATGGTTCGTACATACAAAAAAAAACCTAATTTGCGCGGCGCGGCGCCTGAAAATTTGTTCTTTCTTGGCAACACAGCGCCTGGGCGCCGTGTTGCTGTTTCAAATTCTGCGTCATCTTTAGTATTTTCGTCATAATTTTCTCTCTCGATATCTGATTGAGACAATTAAAGATTCATTATAAAGATAGCTCAAAGGGCTACAACTTTTCTTCAGATTCCATCTTTGAATTCGATCATCTACCATGTCAAAAACTGGTCTCAAAATGAGACTAAAAATCGGTGCAAAACGTTGCAGTTTGAAAGTTGATATATGATAATGTTTTGGTTATATTTCATCCCTTTGACTCCTTCTTTCATCCAATTGACCTCTAACACTCTCGAATATTCATCATAAGGTTAGAAGCAAGTTTAGAGTATTTGCACTTTAGTCCCTGAACTCTCACTTTCTTCCATTTTGGTTACTTTTCACTTATTTCTTCCAAATTACGTCATATCCATTAAATTGCCACCTAAACCAAAATATGAGATTCATAAGTATATTTTGACATAAAATAATCATACGAGCGTATTAAATAAGGAGAAAATGGACAAATATTACTCACCTTCAAGTTGCAATGCTTTCCTTAGTAAGTTACTTTGATTTTTAATTTGTTGTGTGTTTCCTTTCTCTCTTTCTCCCCTATTTATAGTGGTAATTAGAAATTTACTTAATAATTTATTTATTTTTCCTCAATCATTACTTTGCCACCTTAAACTCTATTATGTCATTTGTTACATAAATATTTAGGGTGGCAAGATGTTATGTATAGGGTAGCCACCTTATACCATCTATATTTCCACATGGTAATTATCCAATTAATTATAGTATTATTAACATAACTTTTTACTATATTAGATGAAATGTTCATCACAATAAAAAGTATAAATATGGAATAATCGTTATTTTTCATTCCTCCATTAGCAAACCACTACTTTAGTCCCTAAAGGAAAGCCTTCCAATTCATGGGATCATCACGTTTTGCATGTCTTCAAATAAATTTAAAAAGCAGTAAATATCATAATAAAAACCTTCTAAAGATACGGGGTTCTTTTAAAATTGGACGGTCAAATGGGCCAAATTCAACTTTGACTTTTCCACTATTGAATATTTCACAATTGGCTTAATGGTGTTCAAAAGACAAAAATGCCCTTAGTGAATAAAATAATTACAAAATATGATTTTATTAAAAAGACAATACTACCATTTTACTTAACAAATAAAAATCAAACACCCCTACATAAAATTACGAATTCAGTTCAAACACAAATAAAAACTCTCATCTCTTCACTCTGGAAATCTCAAAAATATCGATAGCAGAAGGAAAAAATTCTTTTCTGTCAATTACTACGAATCGGTAAGTATATTTTCGTATGTTTAATTTCGTTATAATGAAATGTGTATGTTTCTTGATAAATTAATATTCGACATAGGTAGTAGGCAGAAATTTTTTTAGTAGATCTGTATAATATTTTTAAGCATGAATGAGAAAAAAAATTCATCTGCATAATTTTTCGGCTTAATGTTAAGAAAAAAACGGGCGAAATCGCCTGTTAACAGACAAAAATAGTAACAGGCAAAAAAAGGCCTGCTAATAGGCGAATTTTCTCAAGTTAACGGTGCTGTTTTTTTTTTTTAGTTTATGTTCCCAATTGTAATCCAAATTTTCAAATGTTCGTTTACAAATTCGATTTTGCCATGCATATATATGAAGTTTGTACTCCTGATTTGTTATTTTGGCGATTTCGAATTGGATGAAAAATGATCGATGGTTATGAAAATGGATGGATAACATAAAAGGTAGCAGACCAACACATATAACAGAGTCTACAATATATGAGGAACTGTACCATGATATACAGAACAAGCTGAACGTCGATTCATCTCAATACAATATGGTACTGAGATATCAATACGACGAGAATTTGTCATATTCAATTTCACCCTTAGATGTTACATCTGATATTGACGTGAATTATTTGTATGACTCGAACAAAGTGCAACGGGCACCAATTTTCATTACTTTAGTGAACATTTGAATGAATATGATAGTAATGCAAATGATTTTTGAGATACGTGGAAATAGTTCGCGATGATGACGCTGATATTTCCGAGACAATTGTTGTTCACCGTGATATCGCTGCGATGCACATAATTTAATCGGCAGTTGAGGACAGCGATGTAAATGAATTTACAAATGAGAAGTTAATGGCTTTATCCCATCAGAGACATGAGTGAGGTCAGAGCACAGGGGCCGGAACGAGCGGACCTTCATCTAATTTTTCACGTGTGGTTCCGGATGATGAAGATCTGTATATTGAGCAACCGTTTAAAACGAAAAAAATTTGCAGGAAGCTGTGCACCTGTTGGCATTAAAATACAACTTTGAGTTCAAGGTAAATAAATCAAACAAATCCTTATTGACACTTGTTTATGCCGCAACAGTTGCCGTTGGTGGTTGGTTACTTGCGACTAAGATAGATGTGAATGAGAATTTTGTAGTTCGCAAGTATACATAGGAACATACTTGCAAGTTGGGGATTCGTCAAAACAATCACAGGCAAGCTCGATCATAGTTTATTGGTCGACAGATAATGCACAAGTATCAGGACCCACGGATGATCTACGGACCTTTAGACATCATTAACGACGTTCGACGAGAGTACGGAGTGGTCATGAGCTAGTAGAAGGCCTAGAGGGCCAAAGAATGAGTGTTGGAGGATTTAATGGGCTCGGCCGAGGAGAGTTATACTAAATTGGCCAGATACTGCCATAATATGGGGATAACTAATCACGATTCCACTCATTCCATTGAGACAAAGGGCGAGAATTGCTTTAAGTATTTATTCATGGCTCTTGGACAATGTATTAAAGGATTTAAAAATGTGATGCGACCCGTAATTTTAGTCAACGGTACAACTCTAAAATCGAGTTACGGGGGCAAGCTGATTATTGCTACATGTCAAGATCTCAACATCCAAATTTACCCACTTGCATTCGGCGTAGTCGACAGCGAGAATGATCTGTCAATGCATTGGTTCTTTACGAAGCTTAGGGAAGTGATCGGGGAAGTCGAGGATCTTACTTTTGTAACTGATCGGAGTCAATCTCTAATAAATGATATCGCTGAAGTTTTACCCGATGCACATCATGGGTACTGCATGTACCATATACATGGTAATCTCAAGATTAGATACCGGGGCTAATGCATTATTTCATTGTTTAGGATGGCGGCCGAAGCTTACAGTATCGAGGAATGTAATAAGTTTATGGTCAAGATAACAAAGAAGTCATTGTCGGCATGTGATTATCTTACAAAAATGGGGATAGAACATTGGGCGTGATCACATTTTTCAAGACATCGGTACAACTTGATGACGTCGAACAACGTAGAGTCTCTGAATGCATTGTTTAAGAAGGATGGAGAGTTGCCAATTCTCGCAATGATTGAGAACATCCATACCAAGCTGCAGCAGTGGTTTCACGACCGACGGCGGAATCGCATAACTGCTCGAATTGACTATCCCCAGCTCAAGAGAATAAATTGTTCAAGGCCGTAGAGGTTGCGAGGAAGTTGATTGTTGAACCGCTGGACGAGTCGTAGTACACTGTGCACGTCATGTGGCATACATGGTGGACCTAACTGACAACACATGCACTTGTACTCGATTTCAGTTGGAGAGTTTCCCATGCGAGCATGCAGTCGCGATAGCTCTGAATAGAGGCTTTGCAGTGAGAATATTGTGCTCTCATTATTACACAGCTGATTGTTGGAGAGTTGCATATACTGAGACTATATTTCCCCTACCGAATGAATCCGATTGGGAAGTCCCTGACTGTATTCTTCCACTTAATAGTTTGTCGTCACCGATAGTTGAACCGCATGACCCCGTACGCCCACGAACTTCTAGAATACCCTCTACTGAAGAGTTTTCTCAACCGCGTTGGTACGACAGATGTAGAGAAGTCGGTCGTACTTGCAACACTTGTACGAGTCAGATTTCTCTGAATGACAATTAGTCAAGTATGCATTGCTATTGCCAATAAATGAACAATATTTGGATAATCATTTTAGTGTAATTTGTTAAAAATGAATAAAATTCAATGATTTCATATAAATAAATGAACGAAATTCAATTTACAATTTTTACAAGTATTAAATAAATGAATCAATAATTAAATGTACAACGTTTACGGATCACACACGAATTCCCACAAATCACAGGTTAATTTATTCCTCCAAATTTCTATCCATGTCTGGTTGATTCCATCAACCTTCTATCCTATACTCCAAAATTCAATGTATTTTATTGCAAAAATGCCGCAATCGCCCCTGCAATGGAATAATAAATGTGTTAGTTCGATAAAAACTAAGTTTCAAAGTTAAAAACAAAATATAAATACTTACGATCTCAACTGCCTCGCCATCGTCTGGTCATGCACGATTGCTAGCCTGTCATTAACATTCACACCCGCTCGATCAGCCATCAACAGAACGATCACTGCAAGCGGCTCCAAGGAAGTCTCGAGTTGGCACTATATAAGACATGAATGGTCGGAGTCGTACACGTCGAGTCGGCAAAAACAATCTTCACGGCAATGATATGCTGATTCACGATCGCTGGAACATATATATGTGTATAAGCACCCCATGCCTTTTTCCCGAGCCTCGCCAACATCCGTACGACCCATTCGGCCATATATTCCGATAGTACGTACTCGTTACCGGTACTTTGCAGCGCTCGATGCTAAATGTCAACAGCACAAAAAACTCAGTGCTTAGTATGAGTCGACTAGGAATGTCGAATGATCGTGGATATCGTAGAGCTCGATCTCGTAATAATTTCATGGTCATGTCGATGTGCTACATCAAGAAACACATATAAAAAAATATGGCGTTATTTAATTTCATAAACAAAATAATTATGTATACATGAGAAATAACAATATGACTATTTCACTTACATCGTCGGCTAGCCACGTCCCTAAATTGGTGATGTCGTGAAACCACTTATAGACATTCGAGATCGTCTTCGTTCCAACGATGCGACTATCTCTGAAAAAAAAGACATTAATTGTTAAAAAAGAAATAGACGAGTTAGCATAACGTACTTCACTGAAGTACTAAAATCGTAAAATACTTACTCAAACTTAATCATTCTCCATTCGGGATGCTCGCCATTGATACATTTAAGGGCAACGTGTCTCACCTCCACTCGTAAACCGGGTACCTAGGACAGGGACCGTCTCGTACACCCAGATCTGCAGTATATACAATTATTATATTCATATTTATTGTAAACAATATTTTTATAATAAATTATGTCAAAACATTTACCTGCACTGCCGAGGCAATCCGTATGTATCATATTTACGTAAGGCCCCCTTCGGCCTCGATGGTGATCTGGTGAAAACGTGCACCGCGTTCTCAAAACATCTCCGGCCCCACGGATATGTGTTGAAGACATCAAGATCGTCGACGATCTGCAAATGGAATAGGTCGATCCCAGTCTTCCTATAGTGACATCTCAACATGCTCTCAAGGATGTAGACCAGACCGAGTTTCAGTCTATCCACCATATGGTCACACCTCTTGATCGCTTCCAATATAATATTTAATATTGGAAATTATCAAATTAAAATTATTTATTTCATTATCTAAATATTATTCAATTTCTAAAATATTTAATTATATAAATTTTACTCAATTACTTAAAATATTTAATTATATAAATATTTTTCAATTTCGTAAATTATTGAATTGTATAAATTTTATATAAATATTTATTTAATTACGTAAAATATTTAATTTTTTAAAATTCATTTCTTAATAAAATTTAAAAAAAAAAAAGTTTCTTGGCCTTAACAGGCGGCCCAATTTTATTTTAAAATAAAAAAAGTTTGGGCAGCTGTTTCTTATTCCTACTTCCTTTAAAAGAGAGGATCCGAAATCCACTGTTCATTCCGTGCCCTCCTTTTCACATGAAGAACCGGTTTGGAACTGGTTATGTAACATGTCATATGTAATGATGATGAGAATCACCTTTACTTTCGTCTTTATTTGACTTCAAAATTTATCTTTAACCAAAAAAGGCCCACTTATATTTCACTCCTGCTAATATGGATTATCTCGTCAATTCCGGGATCACTGTTCATTCATTTCACAGAAATCAATAAAGACTTCAATTGGGACTTGATTTTAGGGTACTGTTTATATTATTACCTTTTCAGGATCACTGTTCATTCATTTCACACAAATCAATAAAGACTTCAATTGGTACTTGGCATTTAGGGTACTGTTCAGATTATTACCTTTTTATCCAACTCGTGTCGGTTACTGTTGACGTATCTCTTATTTTTCCTCCTTCAGTTCACACGTAGTTTACTGTTCATATTATCCTACTTTTCATTCATTTCACACAAATTAATAAAGACTTGAATTGGGAATTGACATTTAGGGTACTGTTCATATTAGTATCTTTTCATTCAACTCGTGTCGGTTACTGTTTAAATTATCTCTTATTTTTCCTCCTTCAGTTCACAAGTAGTTTACTGTTCATAGTTCCAGGATCACTGTTCATTCATTTCACACAAATCAATAAAGACTTCAATTGGGACTTGACATTTAGGGTACTGTTCAGATTATTACCTTTTCATTCAACTCGTGTCGATTACTATTGACGTTATCTCTTATTTTTCCTCCTTCAGTTCACACGTAGTTTACTGTTCATAGTATTACCTTTCCATTCAAGAATGTGTCGGTTACTGTTGACGTTATCTCTTATTTTTCCTCCTTCAGGCATGCTCATCACTTGACAAGTAGGTTACTGTTCATATTATTACCTTGTCATTCAATTCGTGTAGGTTATATTGACGTTATCTCGTATGTTTCCTCCTTCGGGCACGCTCATCATTCGACACGTTGGTTATTGTTCATCTGGTTACCTTTTCATCTATTCGTGGCGGTTACTGTTGAACTTATCTCGATTCTTGAATCGATTAAAAAAAATTTAAATATCTTCTTTACGTATGTAATGATAAAAATTAAAATATCTTCTGCATATTATTTGACTTGAAATTCAACGGTCCAACGAAAACGAAGGCCATTTAATGTTCATAGTCTTCTGACATTTACTTGGTGTCGGTTACTGTTCATGTCGTTACCATTTGTTCTAAAGCGAAAATCCATGTCGGTTACTTTTCATCCCCATCTCGATTTTTTAATAATTATATTATAGTAAAAAAAAAATATCTTCTATTTATATCTTCTATTTATGCACATTTACGTATATTTTTCTTCCATCTTCCACGATATAATTTTAAACGTCAGGAGGTAAAAAAAAAAAAAAAAATTCTCTCTCAATTGTATGTGTCATTTCCTTATGTCCATCTACTATCCATGCTATCTGCCGGTTTTTTTTTTTTTTTTTGTTAGATTTGTTATAAATTATTTTTATATTTCCTTCTTATTTGATTTATATAAAATTGTTACTATTAACCTGGATTTCTTATACTTGTTTTGTTTGATTTTTTCAGCTCACCTATTCACGGTAAGAAAACATTACATGCTCAATAACACATTTCAATAATCTAAAGTGATATACGAATTTCATAACTGTTACACGTTAGATTTATTAACTTTTTCAAGTTTGTTAAGTTTTCATTTCCCCTATGTATTCATTTTCTATGATTTCCGTTTTAATTTTTTGCCATATTATAATTTGTGTTTTAATTTTTTTGTCATATTTGTGATAGGTTATTTTTAAAGTTACCTTCCTCTTTGTGCTAACTAGCTATTTCTTATATGTGTTTCCTTCTGTTTTTTCAGTTCACCTATTCACACTAAAGAAATATTATACGTTCGATAACGCATAAGAATTATATAAGGTATCTACCGATTTCATAACTGTTGCATGATAGATTTATTTACTTCTTCAAGTTTTTTGTTTCCCTATTTCCCCATGTATTCATTTCTTATGATTTAGGTTTCAACTGTTTGCCATATTTTGTAGATTTCAACTGTTGCATGATAGATTTATAAATAATTGGTTCTCCAGATGATTTGAAGCTTCACATTTCATATTTTTAAAATTCGTTTTTCCCATTTCGTAGCTGTCTACTTTATATTACTATAAATATAAATATTCACATTTTGAACACTTTCAGTAGTTCCTTCTAATTATATATTAATTATTATGTTTGTAGATATTAGAAATTCTGAAAACTTTCATAATTTCCAGCAGTTCTTTGTAATTATATATTAATTAATTATGTTTGCACATTTCAGTTTTCATATATGAATGGTTCATTACAATGAATTAATATAATATTTTTATATTCTCTTAGTTTCTACTTCTTCCATTGGTGCTGAAATATTGAAGAATCCTCGTTGGTAGCGTGATGGATATTTTGGAAACCTCTGTTAATGAAAATAATGTTTTTCCTAGCATTAATACTATTCTCGAAATTGGAGATGAGTCACACAGATCTTTCATTCGCCTACAACGAATTCAAAGAGAGAGAGAGATAGACGACGTAGACATATAAATAATTGTAGTCCTTCGTATAAAAGGAGACATGCCCCTATGTTAAATAATTCTATGTCATCTGAAAATAATTTCCCTTCTGTCATCGAATAACATGAATCCATATTACACAACAATTCTAACGATACTTCAACTTTGAATCAAGAAACATTAAATAATCTCAATTCTGAATACGAATTAGAAGACACTCTTGAGAAATTCACGATTCCATATGTTGCATATGTATTACCGACATCCATTTCTTGTGAACACTGCAATGCACGTAAATTTTACAAAGAAAGTAAAGGTTTCTGTTGTTCTGATGGAAAAGTTAAACTTGTTATATGCGACTCACCATTTGAACTATTTGTTTACTTCTATAGAAATTCATTGTAAAGAATTCAAAAAAATTGTAAAGGGGTACAATAATCATCTTGCTTTTACTTCATTTGGTGTAAAATACGATAAAGAATTGCTTAAAACTTATAAAGGTATTTACACATTTAGAGTTCAAGGACAAGTACATCACTATGTAAACGAACTGATGCCAAATAATAATACTCTTTCTTATATGCAATTATATTTTTATGATATAGAAAATGAATTGCAAAATCGAATGAAAATTTCATCAAATTTTGTTGAATCTACTTTAATATTTTTGCTGCAAATCTTAAAATAAATCCTTATAGTAAATTTTTTAGATCTTTAAGTGATATGCCTAATTTGCATGATCATCAAATACAAATACGATGCGATCCAGGACTTGATCAAAGAGTTTTTCATATACCTACAACATCTCAAGTAGCTGCCGTATGGGTCGAAAATGATGAAAATGCTAATATTCGTGCTCGTGATATTATCATATACGGCCACTCTAATGATTCACATAAAGTTCATTATTATTATGGATGTTATGATCCGTTACAATATCCGTTACTCTTTCCATATGGAGAATCCGGTTGGCATGAAGGTATTGAGAGATACAAAAATACAAACTTTCAATCTCAACATCTATCCACATCGGATGTTTTCCTGAACATGGATACTTCTGCAGTTGAATTCATTCAAAAAGAAAATGAAGGTTAGTAAATATATTTTTACTATTAATCACGTATATGTTTTAGTCGTACTTTACTTTATTGAAGAATAATAAATTAATTTTTTCTTCCGTAGTATTTGATCATGCGAAGACACGTACACAGGTATCTTGTCGAGAGTATTATTCAAATAAATTACAAATCAGAACTTCTGATAAGTCTGTACTACTTCATGCTGGTAGATTATTTCAACAATATGTCGTAGATATGTACGTTATAATTGAAACGGTAAGATTAGACTATTTTCGCAATAATCAAAAACAAATTCGTGCGGAACTGTACCAAGGTATTGTAGACAGTGTTCAAAATGGAGAAACAAGAGGGTCTAAAGTTGGAAGAAAATTTGTTTTACCAAAATCCTTTACATGTGGACCTCGTGATATGTTACGGAGATATATGGATGGAATGGCTATGGTACAACGTTATGAAAACCTGATATATTTTTGACTATAACATGTAATCCTAATTGGCCTGAAATTAAGCAAGAATTACAAATGAATGATGAAGTTCAAAATCGATCAGATCTAATTGTACGTATATTTCGATCAAAATTAGAAGAATTAAAACAAGATTTATACAAAAAAAATATCTTAGGCCCAGTTATTGCACATATATACATTATTGAATTTAAAAAAAGAGGGCTTCCACATGCACATATATTATTAATATTTAACCCTGCAAATAAAATCACGTGTGCTCAACATGTTGATGAAATAGTGTCCTGTGAGATTCCTGACAAAAATAAATACCCCCATCTTCATTCTGTTATTGTTAGACATAATATACATGGTTCTTGTGGTAGTTTAAATCCCAAAAACGTATGTATGGAAATTAATAAAGGTTGTAAAAATAAGTATCCTAGAGATTTTTGTAATAATACTATATTTGGTCAAAATTCATACCCTTTATATAAACGTCGTAATACCAATTTTTGTATTAAAGTTAGAGGCCAATTGTTAGATAATCGATGGGTTGTACCATACAATCCATATTTAAGTGCGAAATTTGATTGTCATATTAATGTTGAAGTATGTTCTTCTATTAAAGTTGTAAAATATTTATACAAATATGTTTACAAAGGACATGACCGTATTAATTTTTTAGTAATTACCCTTGACACAGAGAAAAATATTGATGAAATTTCTGCTTACCAATCTGCTAGATGGATATCTCTACCTGAAGCTATGTGGAGGATTTTTTCTTTCAATCTATCAGAAATTTGTCCTACCGTTTATTCTTTACAACTTCATATCGAAAATCATCAACAAGTAATATACGATAATGAAGATAATTTATGTACTGTTGTTGAAAATGAAAATACAAAAAAAACCAATGTTAATTGAATTTTTTCGAATGAATAAAGTAGAAGAATTTGCGCGTACGCTTTTATATCGAGATTTTCCAACACATTTTGTCTGGAATACACATAAGAAAATTTGGAGTCACAGGAAAAAACAAATTGTTATTGGACGAATTGTTATCGTAAATCCATCTGAAGGAGATCGTTATTATCTTCGTGTTCTTCTAAATCATATTCGAGGTTGTACATCGTTCCAAGATTTATGAACTTCACGTGGAGTTACTGTTGTCACATATCGAGAAGCAGCACTTTTGCATGGTTTGTTAGGTGGAGATAATCATTGTGAAGAATGTTTATCTGAATATATTATTTATGAAATGTCTGCTTCTTTAAGACGTCTTCTTGCTACACTTCTTATTCTCTGCAATCCTAATAATCCGAAATTATTGTGGAATAAATTTAAATCTTATATGATTGATGATTACATACATGAAAATATTTTTTCCCATGATGCCGAATTGCATGCTTTAAAGGATATTAATTGTATTTTAGAATCTGTAGGTAAAAATATAAACGACTATGAAATGGTACCATTTAATGTAAATATAAACGAAAATGATAAATTGAAAAGAATGATTGAAGATGAGACAACAAATTTAAATATTGATGAAAACTATATTTATGAAGCAAATTTAAATAATGCACAGCAGGTTGCATATGATATGATTATTGAAAAATATCATTGGGATTAGGTGGTGCTTTCTTCATTGATGGTCCAGGCGGCACAGGTAAAACATATTTATATAAAGCATTGCTACGTACAGTTCGATCTAAAAATGTAATTGCTTTAGCAACTGTATCTTCTGGAGTATCTGCATCTCTTTTACCAGGAGGTCGAACTGCTCATTCAAGATTTAAAATTCCTTTAGAAATAACAGGTGAAGTAAGTTGTTCTGTTAGTAAACAATCTGCTTTAGGAATTTTATTGAAAATGTGCAAGTTAATCATTTGGAATGAAGCCCCAATGGTCAATCGATGTGCTATTGAAGCTGTAGATTAAAAGATATTAATGAGTGTAATTTAATTTTCGGTGGTAAAGTAATGGTCCTTAGAGGAGATTTTCGACAAGTTTTGTCAATAGTATCAAAAGGGAAAAAAGAAGACATCATTAATGCTAGTTTAGTTTTCTCTTACTTATAGCCTTTATTGACACATCTATCGTTAGTTGAAAATATGAGAGCAAAATTTGATCCTATTTTTTGTAATTACTTATTAAGAATTGGGAATAGAACAGAGCAACAACATTGTTGTAATTGTATTCAGCTTCCAACCGATATAATTATACCATTCGAGGATGAAATTACATCTTTAAAACTTTTAATACAACACGTCTTCCCAAATATTGAAACATAAACTGACAATTTACATACGATAGCAAATCGAGTTATTCTTACGCCTCGAAATGATTGTGTTGATCATATTAACAAAATCTTATTACAACAAATTTCTGGTCAAATTTTTACATACTACAGCTTTGATGAAGCAATCGATCAATCAGAACACAATTTGCAAGAAGATTTTCTGAACAGTTTAACATCAAATGGTATTCCACCACAGGAATTAAATCTTAAAGAAAATTGCCCTGTCATGTTGTTACGAAATATTAATCCTTCCGAAGGATTGTGCAATGGAACAAGACTCACTTGTCGAAAATTTGAAAAAAATGTAATTCTTGCTAAAATTACATCTGGTGAATATTATGGAAAATATGTTTTTTTTACCAAGAATTCCTTTCATACCACTCCAAAATGATCATACTTCAATTCCATTTAAAAAAACTCAATTTCCAATTCGGCCTTGTTTTGCAATGACAATAAATAAAGCACGAGGAATAACACTTGATTTTGTTGGTTTATATCTTCCAGAGCCAGTATATTGTCATGGTCAACTTTACATAGCATTATCAAGAGCTAGAACTAGCAAATCTTTAAAAGTTCTGCTGAAACCATCAATTGTTGAGCCGTTACACATGACATGTACGCAAAATATAGTGTACAAGGAAGTCCTTTCACTGTACATGAATGGAAGACATCGTTGAAGTACTACAGTTTTATCAGGTAAAATAGAAATTGTACTTACATATTTTCGCACTCCTGTTATTTTGTAGTGTTACATTATTCATTTGTAGCGTACACTATTCATTTGTAGCGTTTCTATTTTATTTAACTGACTTCATATTTTATGCCATATATATTTTATAATTTTGTATTCTATGTTATACAAATAAAATAATAAACAAATACACTAATCTTCTAATTTTATAACTTAAAAAAAAGGCACATATTAGTTCTTTTTTTTTTTTGATGATCTTTTATTTTTTCATACAATTGTTATTACGCTTTCGTTTTAAAGGATAAAGAAATAAATGATATACTTCTAATTATAATTATTATTATTCTAACTACATTTTCTACGAATCGAATTTTTCCTCTTCTACATTTGTTGTCGTTAAATAAATTCTTCTTAGTCATAATAAAATTGAAATTATTATTCATGTCATCACCAGTAACTCCATATCGCAAACTGAAGAATTGAATATTTATTCAGGAGGAATTAGTTCAATGTTTGTGTAAAACACATATTACTGTTTTTAGTTACTTTACAGCGCTTACTAATATATAATCTCGTTCTGTCATGTTTCTAGAACTACATATATATTCAAAAGATCTAAATTTAAATTTCTTACTCCCTATAAATCGAAGTGGTTTTTTCTTACTTTCATAATGTTTACTAGCAACATTTTCGCTGTTAATAGTTTTCAAGTTTAAATTAACACCTATATTGTACATTATAGGTTTAACAATTTGTCCAAAAAAAAAAAACACCCCCGAATCGTTTTTTTTTCCAGCCCTATCACATTCCTATCACATTCCCTAATATCACCTACCACATAGTAGATGCTATCCAATGCACATTTACAAATAACATTTATATTTATGGACTATTTATCATAGATACCAAATGTGTAAAATTAAATGTTATTTACAATTATAATAATTGAAATTTTATAGAATACAAATAAGCATGAAGAAAATAAAATTGTATTCTTGCCGACAAATATATAGTCAATTTCACACCACTTTATTATCTCCAAAAAATATAACTTCTTTTACTAAAAAAATACTTAACGACATCTTTTCTACTAAATCAATACAAAAATAAATATTTACAACGCATCTTCTGAAAATAGATATTTCTCATCCGACACTTCGCTACATTGAAACTTGAAATACTTAACTTTATCATTTGGAAAACTTTTAAAACTTGAAATACTTAACTTTATCATTTGGAAAACTTTTAAAACTTGAAATACTTAACTTTATCATTTGGAAAACTTTTAAACTCATACACGGAAATTTATAAATTGTTTATTCAAATCAAAATATCTTCTTAGGCCTTCTATAAATACCCTCACTCTATATTTGGAAATTAGAAAATCAAACAAGAACTATATATTACACCTCTCTCAAACAACATGGCTACACACTGCAAACTTATCCCACAAATTGCAATTTCAGAGACTAATTGGTCTGCAAAGGTAATCATCACCGGAAAGCAACCACCAAAGACGACTCGTCATTCTACTACCAAATACCAAACTATTCTTCTCATGGATTTAGAGGTACATAAAGTATAACGTAAATAATGTTTCATTTTTATTATGCACATATACTTTATATAAACACTTTGAATTTTTCTGTTTATATAAACACTTGGAATTTTTCTGTTCAACGGGGTAATGAGATTACAGCAACATTGTATGATACAAACATTACTGCACTTAACGACCAGCTTGAATTGGGGAAAACATACATAGTTTCAAATACAACAGTAAAAGAGAACCGAAGCCATTTTAAAAGCTGCTCATCTTCCGATCAAAGAATCTGGACGATAACAGGACGAATAAAAATCGAAGAACTGCATGAAGACAATTTGAACTTCGTTTTCTCGCAGTATCAACCTATTCCATTTCATGAATTAGAACACCACATGGATAAAGACATCAACATCAGTACAAATTCTATTACATATTTTACAGTTATACATATGCTTTTGCCATATATTATATATAAACTAAATGAAACCATAACATCTTTTTCTTCAGACGTTGTAGGTGTGGCAATAGATGTTAAACAAAAGAGAATCATCCAAACCCATTTTGGCACAGAAGCTGCTCTTCAAGATATCATGTTGATAGATAAAGAGTTCCAAACAGTCATGTTAACCCTATGGGACAGTTTCGTCGAACGTGAATGCATTACCATTACAACAAACTTGGCCAACAGACCAGTCATATGGGCTACTAACCTAAAAGTTTCTTCGTACGACGGTATAAATATTTATCTTTCATTTTTCTTGTCCAAATTCATTTACACCGTTTACAAAAATATACAATAATATACTGCTTAATTTTTTGTTCCCTTATGTAGGTATTACTCTATCGACCAAAGCCAACAGCACTTTCTTCATCAACCCTGACCTACTGGCTATTGCAGACTACAAAGATTGGTACTTATAATAAATATAATAACTAATAACAAAAATAAAAAGTATTACATTCATAATAAATTATACGTGCATTTATATTTATTTTCTACAGGGTGCAAGCTAATAAAGAAGACCTTGACAGACTTACACAAAATAAACCTTTCGTTCCTATGAGTCCACCGAAAGTATTACCTCCACCCGAAGACAAATTCACACAAATCGCCGACTTACTAGGATTTTGTCCAGGAGTATTTTCTTAGCCATTTCATTCAATATATATAATGAATATCTTTCTATATTTTTAAACAAATCATTACTATTTTTTAAACCTATATTGGGAAATTAATATTCTCTTTTCTTCACAGAAAATTTTTTTTGGGTAAAAGCACACTGGAAGATCAATTCAAAAAATCAAAAATTTTGGTACATATCTTGCGACAACTGCAACAAATTATCTAATGCAAACCTCGGAGAAGTTCACAAATGCTGGTTCTGTAAGTGTGAACATGCACAAGGCATCCCAAGGTAATTTAGACTATTCAACGTATATTGAAATTTAACCTAATCCTATAACATACTGCAAAAATTACATAATATATCCTCTGAAAAAAATTCATTCTCAGAGCAAATGCTTTTATACAATTAGAAGACAAATCTGGATCATTAAATGCAAGTATCATTGGAAAGGCCGCAGAAACTTTATTACAAACTACTGCGAATGCCATAATGACCCATTTCGAAAAGGTAAAATTAAGTTCTAATACACCTGTACATTATTTGTTCCATACTTCAATATTTGCTATTTAAACGTATTTGTGGTATTGCAAGAACTGAATGAAGACATCAACGGTTTTATGGAAACTGAAAGTAAAAAAACATTTTGGCTCTTTTATCTGAAAAGGACATAAAAAGGGCAAAACCCTTCTGAATGCCATTTCGAAATCATCTTTGCATTCGACACTTCAGCGACAATGATTGACGATGAACCTTCAATTGCAATTAGTAAACCAAATCCTGGGGCTAACATACTGATTATAAGTACTCGAGCTGAATCAGCAGAAAATGTAGACAAGAAAGACACGCACAGCAAAGAAAAGACACATCCTGAAACATTCAAAAATATCCAAGCAGTAACTAGAACAAATTCAAAAAGGTCTCTCTTTGGATCAGATGATGTTGCTGAAACAGAATCGAAGTCACAAAACAAGGCTCACAAAGACTCTCAAAGCAGTGACAAACCACTCTCCTCATGCTCAAAAAAAAAAGAATAAAATATACTTTCCTTTTGTAGCAATAGGCAGTGCAAACAACCTCACGTGATATGTCTGTGTATAGAACTCTCATGTAGAACTTTAGTAGTTAACAATAAGTTCTTACTTTTGAGATTGCCAGGTGAAGAGGTTGTTCTGGGTTTTTTTGGCTAATGTGAAAATTCTAAGACACATTCTCCTTTTGCTACTATATCCTCTTTGTATCTCTTTCCACATGTACTGCCGTTATATATAAACGTTTTTAGTTTCGTGTCTTTACAATTTATTACTTTCGTATCTTGAAATTTAACTTTCTATACTTCAACTAATACGAATTCATTGTAAGTTTATTCATACGTTAAGTTATAAATTTACATATGAACAAAAAGAAAAACAAACTCATTGTATCGACAAACTAGAAGTAACCTAAACTATACAAAAGTATGACAAATAGCATGGCTTCCAGAAGACACCAAGCTCTCCGCAACAAAACCACAGGAACATAACGATCTTCATATTGCATTTTGAACTTTCTAATGGAGTTGACATTTGTCGTGAGATACTAACAATCTCATTCTGATTGTTGCTGCGTGCACATTGCTGCTGACGTGATTATGTCGTCGAATTGCTATCCATCTCCTTGTTGTTGTCGAATTGATGCTTGCACATTGCTACTAACTCCCCGTGCGCGCACGGGGAGAGTCGAAGTCCCCGTGTGTGCACGAGGAGCATCGAAGTCCCCATGCGCGTACGGGGAGAGTCGAAGTCCCCGACTCCCCGTGCGCGCACGGGGACTTTTGAAGTCCCCCTGCGCGCACGGGCAGATTGGGACTCCCCGTGCACGATGCCCGTACGCGCAGGGGGACTTCAAATCTCCCCGTGCGCGCACGAGGAAAATTCATTCACTTTTTTACTTCTTTTATAACATTTGTGGAACATTTTTATATAATATCTTTTTTCCAAAAAATGTAATATTTTAACCAACTGGTCCACCACAAAAAATTAGGCAAACTTGTTTTTTATGTCAATTATTCGCTCTCTTTCTTTACCTTTTTTTTCCACTTTCTAATTAAGTTTTCGTAACATATTTATCTAATGATTTCATGATTTCCTTATCTTGTACATATGTCTTTGGAATATATCCTTCCTCCAAACCAATGGTATTCTGCTGGCATTACTCAATATTCCAATCATCAGTATTTTAGGAATTTTTTTGACCTCATCAATGAAGAATGACAAGCAGAGATAATGGGTAGTAACTTTCATGCATTTATATGCAGTGTTTTTTATAGATCTGAAGAACAACAACAGTTTAGTGGTAAACTGGTTCATGAGTTTATAATACGCCTTGTGCGGTAAAAATAATGAAATTTGGGTAAAATTAAATAATTAGCTGGCCCGCTTTAGTATGCTTGAATTTTACCTTATAACAGGATTACCATGTCATGATATATCTCTAGAGTGTGAATTTACTAACAATCGACTTAGAAATCAGTACTTCAATGGTATTAACAGAATCAAAATGACAATGCTATCTGAAGCATTTCGCCTTTGTCAAAACGAAGATGATAAATTCAAACTTGGTCTAGTGATGTTCGTAGAATGTATTTTAAAACCTACAAGAAGATATATTGACCAAAAAACTTTATCTATGGTTGAAAATATTCATATCTTCCTTGCATATCCATGGGGTCGACAAGCATATGTTGTTTTACTAAGGTCATTACAAGCATCACATGTAGAAAGAGTACAGAGAATGCATCAAAATGAACAACTCGAATCCAAATATTCATTACATGGATATCCACTTGCATTCCATATACTGTTCTTCTATTATATTGTTTTTCCTACTTTATATATAATTTTATTCACTGATTTATAACTTTATATATTTAATATATATTTCCACTTATGTAAGTACTGGATATATGAAACATTTCCACGGATTGGCCGAAAATTTGGACAGCCTAAAAGTAGAACAATACACATACCAAGGATGTACAAATGGAGGGCTCATAAAGTATTAACAGAAAATACAATTAAACATTTTTTGTCAACCCATTAGGTATTCTACGTAGTCGTTACATACTTTATCATTTTGTTATATACATATACTTACTTTTTGCACTTATGAAAAAAAATCAAAACAAATTATTTACTTATTTTTATTACACTTACAGATTCAAACAAACATAATACTACAACCTACGGCAGAAGAATTACAAACAATCTGGTATACAACTCTTTCAATGCCAGAAGACAACCATCATACCATACTTCACGGGATTCTCACAGGGCAGTTGAACAATATCCCTCAAGAAGTTCATCAGCAAGATACCATGCCACCTATTCATCGTACTTCCGTTCCAGATACTTCAACATCTACTCATATTAGCTCCAACTATGTTACAAGAGAAGAGATGGATCAAATGCTAAACACACATAAGCAGCAAATTATATCAGATGTCTGCTTTATGTGATAACATGAGAACAGCCATTGTATCAGATATATTTCATTTACACAACAACTTGGAAACAACCATTACAGAACAATCAAATAGACAACAACGCCAGTACGAAACAATTCTTCAACGCTAAGATGAATTGTTTCAACGACATCACAAATTACAACAGGACTACAATGAAAGCATGCAGTCTAGAATGCATCCTCAACATAATCCTCTTCATCAAGATGTTTCTGTCCATACAAGTCCTGTTGTACAACATATATCAACATTTGAACCAACAGAAGACACTACACAACAGACAAGACAACAAATACAAAAAGGAAAAAGCGCACAGTCTTCAACACCATTAATGAATTATCCTTTAGAAGACTGCTCTACAGACAGATACTTAGCACTTACAAATTGGATAGCAACAAATCCACCAAGGTAACCGCTCTAATTCTACTCCACTCTTTTACACATTGTTGAATTCATTTAATTCATCTCGAATTAAATTATAATTTTTTTCACAGCGCATCGTTGGATGATGGATCTAAAAATATGTACCAAAGGGGCATAATAAAAGCTATGATGGATATAGCACAACCTATAACTACTAATGTTAGTAAGCTGATTTACTATAATAAATTTAATTTCATATTTAATGCACATTATTTACATCTATTTCTTTTATTAGAGTCTTGATTTGGAGTTCAACTTGTTGAGGCGATTCATAAACAACAATCCTACACCCGTTTCAGAAGAATATGCAATTCTGGATTTCAACTATGAAAACGAGTGTACTCGTCAGATGATGGCACAAATGGAAAATCTAAACACGAATACCGTAACCAGTGGACCAACCTATTCTACAAGACTACGTGAATGACAATTTACCAATAAACGGTCGTCCATGGTTAAAATGCAAGTACCTGTTAATTCCATGTTCGTATCCAGGAAACACATGTGAACATTGACGAATTGAAAGCATACATATACGACTGCAGCAACAACAATCATACACCAGAGCAAATTAAAGCACATTCAAAACCAGCAGTCGCTATAACTATGCACTTCTTAATGCATCCGAACTTCGCAGCCTACAGATCCATGAAGAAGAAAAATACAAAAAGAGAAATAAAGTTAGAAATCATACCGCATCAACCTTCGGCAAATAATGGGTAAGTATTTAAATTATACGCTATGTACTATACTATTTCATTCTCGTTTACTATAATTATACATTCAACATACTAATTAAATTTCGTTTCCACCTATCTTTTCCATAGGCCAAATTGTGGAGTATTTTTACTTAAATACATAGAATGTTTAGTTCGAGGTTACCCAATAGAATCAATTTCTGCAGACAGAATGATTTTTTATATGCGAAAGATTGCCTTAGATATTTGCTTCAATGATTACTTCGTCCATCCTCATTGACTCTTACACTTGTGGGTAATCATACCTGTGGAGAAGACAGTATTTATGGCCAATTCTGCAGAAGGTTTGATAACTTTCAATACTCCTTTTACATTTCTCATTTTTACATTCATTTTATTTCAGAAGCTTTTTCTTTCTTCTTTTTGCATTCATTTCATTTCAAAAACTTTCTCTCAACTGTTTATATCATAGTAAAAAACTGTTGTTCTCTGTGTTAAATTAAATTTGGACAAATAGAAAACTTTAAAATTTTTTTTTACATTTCATTATTTATGCCAAATTTCCACACGTGAATTATTCTCCAAAATCCTACACATTTAATAATTAAAATAACTACTTTTTTCACTGATTTCATTTTCATGTTCCATTACTTTGAATATATAAAACCTACTGTCTTGAAATTGTGTTACCTGTTTATTGCGATGAAGTTGGGATCGTGTGACTGTTGACTCTCTCATTTTTTTACTTAGTAATTTTAAAAAATTCATATGAATTGGTAATGTAAATTTGAGTTCTACACCATCATATTTATATGCCCATAGGACTCAAGAATTTGAATCAATCACAGATAGAAATTAGGTCTCTCAACAAGATGGTTGATAAAAAATGGAGAAAATTATATGGGGCAGGTCCCAATTCAAATGAGGAATTCTCTGTTTCTGAGCAAATCACAGGTGGAGAAATAGGTTTAAAAACCCCAAATGAACTCAATTCCAGAAAAAGGAAAGTCGTCTAGACTCAAGCAATTCTGTTGATGAATAGATTCAAGACGAACTTCAATGAAGACACTTCAGAAAAATATTTGAGCTCCTATATATATAATTAGGTAATTGCTTATTTCTTCTCCGAACACAGAGGCACCTGAGAATTTTAGGAAGGTAAGTAGAAAATTGTTCCCTCTTATATATTCCATACAATTATTTATAAGAAGATAAAATATAAGTTGACAATTACAGTTCAATAATTTGTTGCCTTTTTTCTCAAAAACACTATAAGATGATTTGAGTTATAACTTTCGAAAAGTCTATTTTCCTTTAGAATTACCCAACTTATTTGAGTTTGGTAATTTAACTTGAGACAGCTCATTATATTTACAATCTGCATTCTGATTTTAGTGAATTTTCTTCTTCAAATTATACTTTGAGGTTAATTTTAAAGGTCAGCAGGTTTCTGGGAGGAGAAAGAGATTACAGCAAATTGAAAGGTGATACAGGGCTTCTCGTTTACCCACCTGGGTTTCTTTATGTATATTCTTTCTTTCAGTATGTTACTGGTGGCCAGGTCTACCTTGCCCAGGTAATTTTTTCTTTTCGTTATTCTGTTTGTGATTCTTTTTTAGTTTCTTGATGAAAATAGACAAAAATAAAAACATTAACAGGAACATTTCTGCTAGAACTTATCAATATTTTCACCTATCGAAAAATTCATTAGTTGCTACATGAAATTAGATGCTATTCTTATACAATGTTTTGGGAACATGGGGCTGTGGCCTCAAATTGGTTTAGAAAATTCACACCCATAAGTATTCTGGTTTTGAATTTGTGATTCGGCCAGTCAGTATTTATTTAGAGAACAGTGTTAGATTTTGACAAATTTGTTTATATCCATGTATATGAATGGAGATCTTGAATGGATTGAAGATGTGGAGTAACTGGGAGAGACTGTAAATTGGTAATTGATAAGTGGGATTTGGATGGAATTTGCTAGCTTACCCTTTAGCACAATAGCTCTTAAGGATTTTGCCTTGATAGATTGGTGGTTTTAAATTAGATTACAGGAATCGTCTTGGCATAATAATGGTTTCTATAAAATGTAGTATTATGTGGATGTATAAACATACGGAGTATGAAGAAGGCAATCTTGATGTAGTTCAAGAGTCTGCACGGATAATTTTAATTATTTGACAGCACCATGAGATACGATTTGGAATTGGATCACTTGGACCAATTGATTCCAGGCCACTACATGATTTGATTGATCTCTTCAAGAAATTTAAGGGTGGTGTCGTGATAGTGTATCACTTTAAACTTTAACAATTTCTTTTGCCAAGTTTGGTTGCCAATACTTAGTTTAAGATCCAGCACCATTGTTTTCCTTAGTCTTCATAGGTAATCATTTCCTTTAGTCTTATCTGTACATTTTGACTTGTATGCAGGAATTACTCATCAGAGAATTTTCTTTTCACCAGCTAAATGCTAATCTATTGTGGCCTAGTACATTTGCATTTGTCGAATGGTTGGTTCAACATAGATCATGTATAGATGGACGGAAAACAATTGAATTGGGCAAGTAATAGATAGTACTTCTATTTGTATTTGCGCTTTGTGGATCCTGAGGACATGTCTCATCCTAAATTTTCTGAAGTTGCACCGTTGGACTTTTCATGCTCCCAAGAAAAGACCAGGTATCCGGACAACAAACAAGAAGAATACCTAATGGAGAAGCAGGTTTCTCAAGTTGTTCTAATGGAGAAGCAAATATTTCAATAGGGTCTCTGAATAATTTCCCTGTACGTAAGAATTATTCTATAATTAATACGTTCGAACTTTTATCAAAACTTCTTTTCAACGCTAACATTACCTTGAAAATTACGATTGCCCGCGCATTGCACGGGCGATAAACTAGTTTAAACTAAAAAAAGTTTGGATTGCTTTAAAATAAAAAAAGTTTGGGAAAGGCCCAAAAAAAAATCGCTGTTAACAGCGTTTTGAACAACAAGCGGCTGTGAACAGCGGTTTCCGGCACGATTTGGTCGGGAATGGAGCCGGAAAACTCCATTTCCGACCACCCAAGTTTCATAAATCCATTTAGATAACACTAACAATGACCTTAATCATTTATTCAACCCGATCCACAACAAAATCAAATAAAATAAACTCAAACCATTTCAAAAAAATTCGAAGAAAATCATAGCAAAATCACAACAATAGTTCAAAACTAACCTATCTCGTTAATTCTCGGTGTGTTGAGGTCCCTTTTTTGCTTTTTTTTGGTCCATTTTTTGCCTTTTTTGGTCAGTTTTTTTTTTTTTTTGGCTTCGCTTATGGTGGAGAGGATTTGGTCGGTTTCTTTGGAACGGTGGAGGATGTTTCACATGTAACAGGGGTATTTTTGTCTTTTTATGTATTTAAAATTAGGTTTGATTTTTCTTTTTTTTTTTTAATGCTATTTCTTGGTCAAAGGCTAAACTTGAATATTGATCTTTTCAACCGGCTATTCACGAGTATTTTCTCCTAAACATACTAATGCCAAGTCTATTTTTCGAATGAAAAGAAAATAAGTAGTTCCAATATTTTCACTAAAAGAACTTTCAAATTTTGCGTCTTGAAAACATATTAATATATAGGAGGGCGTACCTTAGGAAATGAGCACGAAGATAGTAATATTTCCTATACCACCCATACCAAGATCACACATTCTTCCACCTATCTTGCTTTGAGCAATGTCATTTTCCATATCAGTTTCCAAAGGAAGCACTACGTCATTCGTATTGAAACAATATTTGCCCTCAACAATTAGTAAATTGCCAAGCCTCTTGAAAATGATGAAAAGTTGGGCCATTTTCTTCTTCGAGAAAATGGAATGAAACTAGATCTGGATCAGAATTCTCTTTCTATGGTAGCAAAACCATGTTGCTTGGGTAGTGAAGTCAACATATTACAATGTGATCAGCTGTCCATCCTGTCAAAATAACAAGTCAGGTCGTTCGTATACTCGTTTAATTAACATTAAAACATCAACTGATAAAGTAATAAACTACTTATGAGTAAAATAAGCAGTAAAACTTTATCAAGTTTTTATAGGAAATTTTACACAAAAAAATAAAAATAAAATCCAATTGTACTGCTAAACCAAAACAAAATTAGCAGTTTTTTTCATTTCAATCATTGTTTCAAGATCTATGCTGTGAGTACCCAAAAAACCAAAAAAAAAAAAAAGGACTGCTGACTGGATCATAAGGTATAGAGCAAGAAAAGATAAATTCCAAGAAATTCATACCAGATCTCTAATACTATGAGTGAACAAAATTATAAAGCTTATATGTATAAATCTAAAGTAATTACACCTTTGTAATACTCATAAAGAAGATGAGAAAATTTTCAATTCATGCTACCCATATACTTCTCCAATAGGTGGGTAATTTTTACCTGATTTAATGGAATTGAAGCCGACGGCGGCGTTGAAGACAGATCAGGGTTTGAGGAGTGAGGCGTGAGCTTTATTTTTTCAGTCTTTAGGTTTCATCTCCTTTTAACAATTTTATATTAGTTCAATAGGCATAAAAGGGGCAGCCACCTACACTATTTTTTCTTCACAAACCACTACCTAAAAAGACGCATGACTTGACATTCAACATTATAAAATCCAATAAAAAGGAATTAACGAGTGTTTGATTTACACGTTCTTCGTAAAAAATATTTTTTAATAGTTGATCGTGTGATCATATTTTTTTTAAAATTAAAGAAATTTCTCTCTCTCTCTCTCCCACCTTCCCCTTTTCCCATCTACACCATTAAAAGATAGGCAAGTATAGCATTTTCTAAATTTAATTAAACCAATCAAACATGCCAGATGTGTGTTCGATTAGCTTTATTTTTCTTAAAAAAATGTCATTTTTCTACTCAAATTTCTACTTTTGGGGTGTTTGATTGACTGTTTTATTCCATTAAAAATATTTTTCCAAAGTTGATCACAGACCATATTTTCATCAAAAATAAGAAAAAACATTTTTTTTTAGGAGGGGTATATTTTTATTTTCCAGGCAAATTATTGTCTCTCTCATCGACCCCTCTCCCCCGTTTACTCACAAATACATTAGTAAAATATGGACAAATATAATATTTTTTAAATTGAAAATTAAATCAATTAAATACATTTAATTAATAATTTTCTTACAACTTCCCATGTAAATTTTATTCTTGCAATCAAACACACTCTAAATGAAAACTTAAATAAAAATTAAAAGAGATACAAGCTTTTACCTTCTTTTTTTTTAATTGAAAATAAGAGTATCACCGAAATGAACAAAATACATCTATTAGGGACTAAGATGTCATTAATTTTAGTTGATGAGGATTTAAGTGGGAAAAAAAATAAAATTTGAATACTTGTTTGGACGAATTTAATGGATCAAGAATCTCTTCTTCAATTGGTTTATTTATTTTGCTAAATTTAATGGATCGAGAATCTCTTCAATCTGTTGTCTAAATTTAATTAATAATTATATGAAACAACTATAATCTTTTTGTTTTGAAACAACTATAGTGAACGTGAAATTAATAATTATATGAAACAACTACAATCTACACAAATATCAATATCAATCTATAGTGAACGTGAAATTTTCAAAAATTACTAAGAGAATTTAACGAGGCAAAAATAAACACTTCTCCAAGGATACTAAAAACTCACTAGAGGACATTAAAATCGCTAATCCATGAAGAAGAAAATGGAACACCTTAGCAGCATCTGAATCAAAAGTTCAAGTACCAACTTAGGTGTGGAGGTAGTGAAATATTTATTTTAAAAGAATCGGCAACCAGTACAAGTAAAGATAACTACTTCTATGTTAAGCATCACGGGAAGCTAATGCATCAAAAACATAATGTAGAGGATCATTGTTCAATAAAACTAGTTAAGCGACCACCGGCAAATAATTTATTCTCGTGTCATATAACAAAGAAACATTGTCTACATACAAATCACTCGACACTACTTTAAGTTGTTTGGAAAAATGGATGATTTGTGTAGATTGTTCATTAACATAAAAAGTATATATAATTCAGCAATAGACATGTAATTCAATATAAAATAAACATAAGAAGCAAGTTTTAAGGAGTCACGTCGAAGATGTTATCCTTAAGTCCCGTTGCCTCCCCTTCGTGCGAATATTTTTGGCACTACACTGCTCCAAGATAAATCCATATGCTTCACAGTCGATTCTCCTTCTATAGACACGATCACAAGGAGATAAAGAAATAGCATTTATTGAGTTGCCAGAATCATATGAATATAATATGAAATGTATATAGCATTCTATCAAGTTATGTCTCCATTTTTTTCTCTTTTCAAATAATGAAATCACTCCATTTTATAGGCACAAATTCAACCCCACAATTATGAGAATTAAATCAATTAAAATGTATGTTAAACTATAATATAGTTAGTTTTAATTTTGTATTAAATTGAAATTATAATAGAAACAACAAATTAAAAATGTATTGATTTGAAAATTCAAAATTTTAATTATTTATTTTCCAACAGTGGCTAATTAGATATATTACCTTCATCCAATTTGTTATATTCCCACATATCCTCCATATGGATATCTTTTGCTTGGAGACACTTTAAGCCAATTTTGGATGCACAACAAAACCTCCACCATTCTAAGAATTAAAGAACTACGAAAGAGATTAAGAATTCTTTCTTTGTACTAAAAGCACTTTCTAAAGACATCATAAACACTTAGGGGGTATTCTCTTTGTATTTCAATTTTGTATTTTGAGTATTCATTTTGAGATTATTGAAAATGCGTTCTTTTTGGTATTTTGAAAACACCAAAAACATGTTTTGAAAATTTTTGCTTGATTATAACTGAAAACACCAAAAACAACAAATTGGATTTTCTTTGTAAATTTTTAACTTATTTTCAAAAACACATTTTCGAAAATAGGAAAGAGAACGCGTTTTTACTGTTTTGAAAAATCGAAAACAGAAAATGGTTTGAAAATAGTAAAGAGAACAGACCTTTAGAATTGCCATATCTCTTGGAAGTTTGGAAAAAGTATCATATTTATTTCCATTAACCCATCGCCAATCAAGAAATCAAAATCATTGCCTTCTATATCAAGTGCCCGACAATTACATATCCACATTATTCTTTAGCTCAACCAAATCTTTTGCTACTTATTTGCAAAACTTTTGGTCATCTCTGTTGTGTTGACGATAAAAGTGAAGGGCATTCCCTTAGAGGTGTCAATCCGGGTGGTCCGGGCCTGGTCGGCCCGCCAACCTATGAGTCCGGTAACGATTCGCGTGAAAAAAGCTCGCCCGCTACGGGTTTCGGGCCGATTCCGGGTCGGTCCACAAATTTTGGACTACAACCTAAACCCATCCGAGTCGACCCATGCGGGTCACGGGTCGCGCTGGTCGTAGTTTGTTCCGATTTGGCCCGTAAAACTGTATAAATAAAATTATGAAAATATAGAATTTTTCATATTTATAGCAAAAAATATTTTTTTTTATTAAATGTAAACTACGAATTGAACAAAATGATAAATTCATATTTATACCAAGAAATGTTTACATAAAATTCAAATTTAATGTTACATGAATTATTTATAACGTTGCAAAGTTAAATTTAACTTAAACAAATAACAACTAAATACATTTCTAATTATTATTATTATCAAATATTTATAGTATAAGTATATCCCAACTAGGTTGGCTCTCTCCCCCCTTTTTTTTCAAATTAAAAAAAAAAAAAAAAATTCACGGGCCAGCGGGTTAACCGCTGCCCGTGAAGGTGCAACCCACGAAACCCGCAGGTCACACCTCCTTGACCCGTGAACCGCCCGCTTGGGTCACGGGTCGGCCCGCGGTCCCGGGTCGATCCGGGCCGATTTTCACGAGTCTGGTCGGCCAATCCGTCTTGACACCTCTACATTCCCTGTTACAATTGTGGGTAGTTTGGTCACTGGGGTTGTATAAAGTTGCACTAACACTTTGTTCACTCTATTGCCCCTTACGATTTGTCGTTCTAATTAACTTTCCGTAACCCTGCCCTTACATGTGCATGTCTATGCAGGAATGCACAAAATTGAATGAAGATTAAACTTTAAATTAAAGCGATAAATTTCAAAAAGCAATATATATCATAATAAAAACCTTCTATGGATACTCGTGCCAATCCCTTCTTTGGAATTAAAAGAAAATAATTATTTCTAATATTTCATTAAAAGAATTTTTCGAAATTGCATCTTGAAAACCATGTTAACATATAGGAGGCAAGTGCAGACGCACGAGTTTAAAATTATGGGGCAAAATCGAATTTGCAAAGAAGTTGGGGAAAATTTTACAATCGAAAATTTTCGTTCAAAAAAATCATACCCCATGTAATTTTGCATTCGAAAATTTACATTCGAATGTAAAATTTCGAAAATTGTTGATGTCATATTCCATATAAAATTTTCAAATAAAATGATGAAAATTATATTAAGAAATTTGTATCGCAAAAATAATAAATGTTAATGAAATAATTGAATTTTTAAAAAAAAATGCGAGTTAGACGCATTTCTTTGAGACTCACGTTTTACGCATCTTTATCTATTTTCGATATCTGTTCAGACTATTCGATATGTTTATAATGTAGTTCTCGAAATAAGTTTTGAGATGATATAAGTAATTTGTAGATTCAATGAGGGTACGATCGTCTCGGAGAATTTTTAAAGTTAGCATGTTTTCGAAATTTATTTCGAAATACTAATTTGGAACGACCTACTTTAACAAGTCGTAATATTTGCTACGATTGATCGTTTCCTACGCCACTAACGACGTAGAAAACTAGACTGTGAGCACTTTGTAATTGTATTAAAAATGCAATATTTCGATTTCGTTTCACATCTCATAATGATTTCAAAAATTGAAATAAAAACTTAAAAAATTTAATGGTATAAAAAAAACAGGGAGCAAAGTTGGGGTCACTCCTGCGTCTGCCCATGATAGGAGGCATACCTTAAAAACAGTGCAACAAGGAGTAATGTTACCTATACCGCCCATACCATGATCACAAATCCGTCCAACTATCTCATTTCGTGCAACGTCGTTTTTCATAACAGTTTCCAATTGGAAAACCACGTCATTCGTATCGAAGCTTCCCTCCGCAATTAGTAAATTGCCAAGATTCTTGAAAATGAGTACTTGGGTCATTTCTACCACCAAATGGGTGACGGATGAAACTAGATCTGAATCTGATTTCTCTTTCTATGGTAGCAAAATTAGGTTGCGAGTAAAACATCAGCTTATAAGTAATAAATTACTTCCGAGTAAAATAAGCAATAATACTTTATTAAGCGGGTGGCCAAAATTCAGTTCTGTCCAATTTCTTTTATCACCTGACCGAACAGATTTTGATCGAGAATTTTAAACAGAAAATAATTCCACTTGCAACGCAGGCTGAACCAGAATAGATCATTTTGGTCCAGTTCTGTTTTCCCCCACAAATGGCTCACTTCAAAATAAAAATAAAATCCGAGCAGAAAATTACCAGTTTACTCAAATTAATACATTTCAATTATTGTTTGCAGCTCTATGCTATGACCAGGGGCGAATCCAGGATTTTAAGTCAGCATGGGCAGCCGTTGACCGTCCTGTCGGTCGAAATAAAATATTAAGAGTCCGTTTGATGCCCATTTTTGCAAAAAATATATTTTGAAATAGTGATTTGATAGAGAATGTATAGTTAAAAATAATTTTTTTTTTTAATTTGTGTGTAATATTATAATATTGGAGAATGGTGGTTAAAAAGAAGAGAAAAATGTATTTAAAAAAAAGGGAATCAACAAGGCCTAAAATTCAAATGTAACAATTATTTTGTTCAAACTAAACAGATAAAAATTAGTCGTCCTCACCAAATTACATCGTGGCCAAGTTTTGAATAATTCAAAGGAAGAGCATGGGTATAAAATTTTACAATTGCAACTGCATTAGAATCGCAGAAACTTAACATATATCATTTTATGAAATTTCTTGTTAAAACTTCAACAGCTGCCATAATGGTCCAGGGTTCAAAATACTAAATGGAGGTCGCAGGTTTGAAACTTCAAATCCCTTCCTTATTAATCAATTTTGACAAATAATGTATAAATTTTTCATATTAAATTGGTTGAAATGTATTCGAACCCAAGTCATGAAGTATGTATATGCGCTTTCTCACCAACCAAGCTACATGAGAAATTTGAAAATAAAATGAATGACCAGTTATATAAGTAAAATATGTATCTATTATCAACAAAAAAAAAATTTACTTTCTGCGAACCCAACACGGGCGGCCGTGGGGGTTGGCCAAAAAAAAAAAGAGTAATAAAAATGAGTGCTAACTGGATCATAAGGTATAGAGCATGAAAAAGATAATTCCAAGAAATTCATACTAGATCTGAGTTAATTACTTGAATAGTTGCCAACGTCGTCAAATGTTATTACTTAAAATTAAGTTTAAAAATGCATCTCAATGGTAACTGAACTTCTTCAAGTGTTATTACTTTATAACTTAGCCAAAAAATGTATTTAAGTGCCAGTCTGGGAGCACTTTTAGCTGCCCAGAAAATTCATTTTTTAACCATTTGCACAGTTAAGTGGGACTCGGGCTCAGACAAGGCAGCCGAAATGTTGGACTCTTTTACTGCAGAATGACATTTTCGCCCTTAACATTTAATTCAGTTGTCATGATAAATAGACATTCTTGGTATTTCACGTTTAAAATTTCAAAAACGGCTGCATTCATGGGACCCATTAACAGTTGGCATAGTTCAGTGACCATTAAGATATATTTTTAAGTTCCATTAAGAGTGTGTTTGGTATGGATTTTTGGGGGAAGAATTGATTTTTGAATAGTGATATGATGGGAAATGTGTGGTTGAAAAAGAAGAAAAAAGTATTGATGTGATGGAAAATATTATTTTATTGAAAAATGTGTGGTTGAAAATGAGAATTGATTTACTGTAGAAAATGAGAAGTTTTACCAAACAGGCTCTAAATAAGTAGTTACACTTAGTATAGTTCAGTGACTATTGAGATATATATTTAGATTCAATTATTAATTCCCTCAAATCGACTTTTATGAAAGAATAAATCAAAGAAAACGAAGGGAAAAAAGAGAAATCGAATAATCAGAGACCCAAAAATTGAAGAAAAATAGAACTTTTGCTAATATCTATTTTGAAATAAATGGATGACATTAGTCTTCAACTAAAAATTTTTCTGTCCAAATGAAAGATATATTATGTTAAATTGGCTCTGAATGATTTGTGAAGTCATTGAATCCTCGACTAACATATCCTCTTCATCGGCAACTACTGTTTCATTCACTTCAATTACCAAATTATTCAATTCATTGGCTACTTTTTGTTGCTATTTTTGGTCTTTTTGTTGTTGCTCTTCTCTTTACATACGGTGAAAAGTACGTTTGATTTTTGGATTAACTAGTATCAGTTCACCATATTTCAAACTTCGCATAAAAAGATTGAAAGAGAGACAATAGGAACACTAAAAGAAATCAACAGAGAACAATTAAATAAAAATACAAAAAAATTCAAATTAGTACCAAGGTAACTAAGGTTGATTTGATTTTTAATCTTTTTTTCTTATTTTCTTTAATTAATTCTTTCACATACGCCGATTTGAGAGAAAAAGAAGTTGTTACTATTTAATAATTGTACTTAAAAATATAGCTCAATGGTCATTGAATTTTGCCATGTGTTACTACTTCATAATTAAACTTAAAAATTTATCTCAATTGTCACTGAACTACGCTTCGTGTTATAAATTCATTACTTCAGTTGATGTCGTTTGTTGAATCTAACAGATTTTCTCTTTGAGTGATGGATGGGTAATACGGTGCAGTTAAGTGACCACTGTGATACATTTTTAAGTTCAATTATAAAGTAGTAACACTTGACGAAATTCAGTAACCATTGAGATATATTTTTAATTTCAGTTATTAAATAGTAACACTTGATAAAGTTCAATAATCATTCAAGTAATTAATCCTACCAGATCTCTAATACAAGGAGTGAACAAAATTATCGTGCGAATTAAAGCTTATATGTATACATCTAAAAAAATTTACACTTCTCTAATATGAGAAATACTTCAATTCATGCCCCAAATGAGAGAAACCTACGCATATATTTCTCCAATTGGTGGGCATTTTTTTTACCTGATTTAGTCCCTATTTTATGGCCATTAATTTGAAAAGGTAGAGTTTTGAATAGTGATTTTTTGGAGGATATGTGATTAAAAAGTAAGAAAATTTTGGGTTTACATACAAAATATTTTATTGTGTAAATGTGTTGTTGAAAATGAGTATGTGAACTAAAAAGTTTTGAAATAATGGTTGTCAAATAGGGGCTTAATGAAATTGAAGCTGATGGTCACGGCGGTGGGTTTGAGAAGTTACTTCTTGAGGCGTGAGATGATTTTTATTTTATTTTTCAAAATAATGTGGAATTAAAGATTGATGTGAACACATGTATAATTATTTTATTAAGAAATTGTGCAGTTAAAAATGAATTTACGGAAAAATGATGTTCATCTTTAAATAAGGGTTAAGCAAACAATTATCTATCTTCCTCCAAATTTTAATGAAACTATGTTGTAATGTGTGAATTTATATTAAGGATCTGTTGGAGTCTCATTCTTTTGTTAAAATGCATTTTGGAATAGTGATTTGATAGAGAATGTGTGGTTAAAAAAATAAAGAAAAGTTTTGAATTTGCACGTAATATTATTTTATTAAAATATATATGGTTGAAAAGAATACAGATAAAAATGTATTTTAAAATTAATGAAAATCAAACATGTTCTACGAGTTTGTTTGATATCTATTTTTGTCCAAAATGCATTTTGGAATGAAAAATGTTATTTAGCTTGTGATTTAGACATTATAATTATTTGATTTTAAGTATTTGTAAATAACTTATACATCTTCTTTCAGGTATGTGCTTTCTATTTCTTGACTAGCAAGCATATATTTAGGCTAGGTTGCCCATCAACAGACAACAGAATACCAATGATGTGTTGTTGGAAGTCAACTCTTTCACCTAGTTCTCAGGATCTTGCTAAAGTTTTCAATCAGATGTTGTAACACGGAAGACTCAGTTGTGTAGGAGGCTTCCACAACGAAAGATTGGTCGAAAGAAGTGCAAGTTGCTCATGAGAACTTCATGGTACCAACTAAGCACGTTGTTGGTTCTACTTTATTAATATTATTGTAGCTAGAAAATGGTTTCTCTTAATTTTGTTGTTATGGATGGGATTTTGAAGAGGAGTTATAGTTCAAATATGGTTTCTTTTAATTAATTGATTAATGGGCTTGTTATGGAAGGAAGTTGGGGCGGAGCCCAATGAGGTCCAGTGTAAACATGAGCATGCACTGAACTTTTGGGCCCAACCCAAAACGGCCCAATTTTTTTTTTAATGAATATCTAATGTCCAGCCAAAAAGTGAAGCCCAAAACCTTTTTTATCCAACCCAATACCGGCAGTCCATCAGGCTTAGGCAAAACCCATTTTATTTCAATTCAAAATCCATGGGAATTTCATTCCAAATCTTCCGCCTCCGACCTCCGCCTCCCGGCATCCAACTCTTAGTGCCGGTTGCTCATCTCTTTCTCCCAACCCATATCCATTAGTCCATTACCCACTCCTTCAACTTGAACCCATTGCTGCTCTGCCCACCTCCGTCCCTGTTCAAGCCCTAGACGGCGAGTCTGCGAGAGTCGAGACCGCGACCACTGGCCACTGGGTGCCGACGATTCTTCGGCAATCGACAGCAACATAAGAAAAATGTGAGTAGATGAAGCCCTTAACCTCAAACCTAAAACTTATGCTGTTATGCAGTATATAAAGAAACTGATGTGTGAGACTTCCATATAAACTTCGTCTTCTTGATTTTATTGAAATTTTTTAGCAACAAGTGAGCTTAGATATCACAATGAAATTAACTCTATAAATCTACGTGTTTCAGAAATGGTAATTTTATTTTGATTTCATTCATTAGTGCTTGTGAAATTGCTTGGGGGTTGTAATGTCAAGAACTTTTTTATGCACATTTAGATTGAGATTTTTGTTTGATTATTTACTTTTTAACTTCTAAAATTAACACTTATCTCTTCAATTGCTCGAAGCCTACTTCATTATACACATTGTTGTACAATTGATTTGGCTACCAGACTATCAGAACCCTTCCAGTATTGCTACATGTCCGCCTCTGTGACTGTGAGTTATTGCTTACTCTATCACTGTAATTTGTGAAGTGTGAATTGCATAAGTTCTGGAAATATTATTGCTTGTGAATTGCACCGTGAATTGCTTATAGTATTGTTATGTTAATTGTGAATTGCTTATATATAGTATTACTATGTAAAATTGTGAATTGACATGTGAAAGTGTGAATTGATTTGTTGCATTTGCTTTTGCTTCTAATATTTGTGAATTTGTTTATGTGATTCTGAATTACTCTCAGTTAGTAATTTGATATCTAATGTTTAAATCTAGATATGAAATGAAGATATTCTTTCAAAGAAAAACTAATGTAGACAATTATATCATATTAATATTGTTTTATATTTTTATCATTATTAAATTCATGATAAAAAAACTCAAAGTTCGACGTTGATTAAATTGTATCCGCACTGAAAAATTTCCTGACTCCACCCCTGAAAGGCAGGTTATTAATTCAGTTGGGTGGTTCAACAAAATTAGTGAAATAGGTTTTCAACCAGATGTTGTAGCATGGGGGAGACTGGGTTGTGTAGGAAGCATTCACAACGAAAGATTGGTTGGAAGAAGTGCAAGATGGCCCATGAGAACTTCATGGCACCATCGAATCACGTAGTTGGTTCTATTTTGTTATTATAACTTGAAAATGGTTTCCCTTGATTTTGTTTTTATGGGCGGTATTTTCAAGAAGAGAGTTCAAATCTTGTTGCTTGGTTCTAGAAGGCAACATTGATAATGTAGTTGGATAGGTCTACAAATTAGTGAAATGGATTTTCTATTAGATGTTTTAAGATGGGAAACTGGATTGTGTAGGAAGCGTTCACTATGACGATTGATGTATGTTCAAACTCTTGTTTACTTAACAAAATAATTGTTATTTATTTATTTTTTTGTCAAAAATGTATTATTGGTTCATAGAGGCAACAATTGAGTCGTGATCTTACAATGATGGTGTTTTTTGGTAGTAAACACGAGCAAAACAAGTAAATCGGTTGAAAAAGAAAGGAAAAAGTGAAGGAAAAAGAATTAAAGTTAAAATTAACTAAAGCAAAAAATAAATAAAAAAGTCTTTGTCAATGAATTTAAAACTTCTTGTCGATTTTATCTAGCAAATAGAAGGATTTCGTTAACCAGTAATATAATGATGAGTAGACTGTAAAATTAATGAAAGCTGGTATACACCTTTTTAATTTTTAGCCTTAATCAAGAAAAACTCACAATCAATTGTTTTATTTTGATTTTAATTTATATCTAATTTTTTACTAAAATATGCAACTACAAATAAGTAAATAAAAATAAGTAACAAAGTCTTGAAATTAATTAAATTACAAAGGCACTAGAATCTCTACTGTTGTTAACTTACTTTAATCCTCAATTATCTGTTATTAATCGATTCTTGTGTTAAGTTAAAAATCAATATTCCTTATATGTTAACTTTCTCTCTCGAGATAAGTGAATCCAATTTTAACCTACGATCCAATTATATCTTTATAATGAATATGAATAAATAAAAATGCAAAGACAAAATTTGAAAATTAGAAAAGATTGCACCAAGCATAAAAATATCTCTATATAGTATATGACCTAGTGTTGTTTATTATCATGTGGAAATTTATACTGAATCCTACAAAAGCAATATATAACAAACTAATTCTAATAGTGGTCAATCATCAAAACGAAATAGAAAGAATAATAAACAATTAATAATAACAAGAATTGAACTAAAAGGAACAATTAATTAATCAAATATTTATGAATAGATAAGAATACATCACTCGAGTTTCCAAAATAATTGAATAAAAGTGAAAATAAAACTTGAATATTTGAAGTGGAAACTTTACCGGGGCCTGTTTTTTAATTTTCAATTTTAAAAATAAGATTTTAAAGGTTTTTTTGTACAAGAATCAGGTGATAATTCAAACTTTTAATTTTAAATAATAATAATAAATTTGTAAAATTAAATTAACCCACATTCCCACCCCACCCCACTCCACTCCACTCCACTCCACTCCAAACTCATATTCACTTTCTTCTTTCTTCTCTTTCTATTCTCTCTATTTTCTCTTCATCATCGGCGCTCATAGCAGCGACGTCGCCTAGCCGCAGCAAGCACTGTAGCAAGTGCTCACAGCCGCGTGCAACGATGATTTGAGCCCAGCATAGCGATAGTGTTCAGATTGTCACTGCAGCTACACTTGCCTTGGTTTTGAGGTAATTTTCCAATTTACTAAATAATCGGTATTTTTGGATGCTTTTTATTGGTTGTTGGTGTTTTACAAATGGTGGTGGTGAGGTTTTGGGGTGATTTTTATTAGTTGTCATTGATATAGATAAATTGTTCGGATTGTTAAATGCTACTAGTCACATGTTCGTTTGCAACATGTCACAAATCAAAATAAACTGGTCACATATCATATGTCACAAATCCTTCTACACTAATAACATGTCACCGATCATTGTGTGTATGTCACATATCAATGTCCATGGGTCACAGATCAAATAGAACTGATCACAGATTATTGATTTATGTTCAAATGTTACGGATCAATGTCAACATGTCACATATCAATATTAACTAGTCACAAATTAGATATCACATACCGTTGTGACCTGATAACATGTTACAGATTCAATTCACATGTTACATGTCATGTGTAACAATTCATAGGTCATAATGTTTACGTAACATATCAATATCCACAAGTCATAGATCTAAGAAGGTCACATATCATATAGAACTAGACACAAGCCATTGGATTAATATCACAGGTAACAATGAATCTTTTTAATTTTCGTCATAGCACCTCACAATTTATAGGCCAATGGATTTTCTCAATTTCCGCCATAGCAACTCACAATTAGAGCTTCAACACTGTTTCGTCAATTTAAAAATAGGAAGATACTGAGGAAGACTGAACCTTTTTTTGATCCAATACAATGTTATCCACAACCAATTGTGACTCCAAAATAATTCAAACCTACTTCGGGATGATCACCAAGCTCGTTTCGCTACTTCTAATATCACGTCAGTTTGTGACCGTTGCCTTCAATGAGCTAGATTTCAGCGGTGGGAGTCGAGGTTTTTTTGCTCCGGAGAGTTCTCTATAACTTTCTCTTTTGTTGGAACGTCACTATTTGTTAAATTGGAGAGTCCTGTTTGGAATGAAAATATGTCGTAATATATATATATATATATATTAGATTCTAATAAATATCCATCATAATTCATATATATATATATATTATTTATTTATTTATTTCCTGACTTTTGAATGTCTAAAACTCATTTATTATAAAATTGAAAATGTGTATAGTAAACACCCGATATGTGTATCGTTCCCATATTTGAATCTCTTCAATTGATCTTGAATGATCTTAATATTTCTCCTTAATTTGAGCCCAAGAAAAGTTGAATAATTTCTTCTTCAACGTTGATAGAATATATATATATATATATATTATTTATTTATTTATTTATTTCCTGACTTTTGAATCTCTAAAACTCATTTATTATAAAATTGAAAATGTGTATAGTAAACACCCGATATGTGAATCGTTCCCATATTTTTGAATCTCTTCAATTGATCTTGAATGATCTTAATATTTCTCCTTAATTTGAGCCCAAGAAAAGTTGAATAATTTCTTCTTCAACGATGATAGAATTCTTATGTTTTACCTCCATTCTAATTCATGAATATGGAATGACTTATGAATGTAGGACATAATTTTTTAGGTTATGAGGCTCCCCCTTTTGTATCCGTCCCTATTAAAAAATCTTCAAGGACAGACCTAAGACGTCTTATATTCATAAAAGTCGACTTTCCAAATTCTCGCCGGAATCTGACATTAGTTGTTTGGCCCACCTCTTTCACAAGCAACAACCACGCGATGCTTCCAAAAACTCGGCTCCTGCAGCTGCACTATGAAATTCACCTACCTCTAGCTTAGGTAGATTCTGGATGAGAGTTATTTGTACTCTAAGTCCTTATCTTTCGAACATACTTAAAATTAGTCCTCAACTTCCGTGTCCGTCTACTTTCATCCTCCAACTTTTATCATGTTTAGATTAGTCCTTCAAGTTTTTGATTTGTTCAATTTGATCCTTGGACTTTTCAAAAGTTTAATTTTAATCCTCATAGTTAACAAAATCCTTCAATTAACTTCCAGAGCTCTTCCGATCAAGTCCTTGCACTTCCAGAAATCATGCAATTTCGTCTTTTTCTCAATTAAGCTCCTAAATCTTCCTTATTGCTCAATCTATCTCCAAGTTGGATTTTTATCTAAAAAAATAATATATAAAAAAATTAGTAGAATTTTGCACAAATTATCAATATTAATCTATTTCAAGAACTTAAATAAACGTGTAAAATACTCTTATTATTGACCATGAAATTCTTTACCTAACTGATGGAATTTGGAACGTGACTGATTAAATTTGTAACCTATTATGGAATGGGTCCAATGTATATGCCATTTGCCATCATGAAAGACTTGTCCTTCTTTACTAAACAAACACGGTGGTGCTACAAGTACAGGATGGCTTTCACAGGCACTTTACATGGTTTTAAATTTTGATGATGTGGCACATGAAAAAGAAAAAAGAGACCACGTGAAATTGAGTTGGGTGGAAACCTAATTTCAAAATCATTTATCCTCTTTCTCTAGCCTCAACTCTCCGTGGGAATTCCTTTACTATCGGAGACGGCGATTGCGTTTCCATCTCCGGTCGTCGCATTCTCTTGAAATCAGAGTCGACCTCAGGCCTGTGAAAGCTTCTCGGCCGGCGACCATTTTCAAAGTCGGCCTCGCAACACTGTTCCTCCGTTGGCGAGTGCGTGAAACCACCACTGAACAACACACTTCCGACGAGAGCTTTGAAGCAGTGAAGTACATTTTTTCCCGGCTTTACCCAAACATTTTTTTCCAAAGTGACTCAAAAAGTTCGGTTTTGTATGATGCCATTTTGAAGAGCTATTTGTACTGTGTTCTTTTTGTATTTGCTATGGGAAAATGGAATTGATATCAAAAACTATTTTGTATGATGCCATTTTGACAGAGAACTTGATAGATTGGTTGTTCCAATTGTATTAAGACTCCTCTTCTGCATCAATTTTATAATTCTCTTTTCAATTGTATGAAGATATCTGTTTTGATGCAATTTTTATGTGTATGAAGTTGTCGATTTTTATGTTTTATGCACTAATGCTCACACCCCTGAGTAGGATTTATTGCATCTTTGGAACTTCATATTCATTCTAGTTTTGATAGTTTTCAACAAAAAACCATAATAGAAAAAAGGTCAAAAAGCTATGGGTTGTATTACAGGTAGCTGAATTCCGAAAGTGAGCATCTTACGTTGGGCTAAAATTTACTAAATTTTGAACACTAACTTTGACAGAAATTGCCCAAAAATGATTCTTCAGTTGGTAGTGCTTTCATTTGGTTTGATTGAATAATGACACTGGATTTTAAACATTAACTTTGACAAAAATTGCCCAAAAAATAATGATTCATTGATTAAATATAATGTGCAACTTGTAACGAAATGCGAAATGTTGTTGCAGGAAAAGAATGATTCACTTGGCTCATTTATTTTTCAGAAGTTAGAAGTGAGTCCATGGTTAAATCTTGCTAATTGAAAAAACGAAGGGGCACTATTCAATAACTTGTAGTGACGAATGCGGCTACCTCGACTGGGTGAAAAATGAAGAATCAACCGTTGAATCGAGTACCATTAATGAAGCAGCGAATGTTGTGGCGAATGAGGAAGCTGAAGATTTGCCCAGAGTGTTTGACTCTCTTGCTCGAATAGCCGAAAAAGAGATGTCAAAAACTTGTTGGCTGGCATGTTTAGGAGTTAGTTGTTGAATGGATAATGCCCTGTGTATAGGGCAGTTTGTAGTTGTATTGTGTTCGTTTTGTACATGCTATCAGAAAATGTTGATGTAGAGACAAGTAACATTCAATTCCAACCATGTAATGTGCATTAAATATTTGTATATGCTTTTGGTGTTGGGCTACATAAGATTCAATTTGCTAGCATAAAACAGAGATTAGCATTCCATACAATTATTTGTAGGGACTTAGAATCATTTAAGCATGCAGTTCTTTGGCCAATTCTGCAAAGTTGGATATAACAAGTACTTCAAGCATTTAAACTTCCAGCTGGAACCATTGAACAAACAGAGGCAACTTGCCTTTAACAAACAAAGGCATGTTATCAGTAAACTAAACTAGGAGCTATTTATTTTCTAGCTATAATGCACCATCAGCATCCCAACTTAAGTAGGTTGATCTAAATAATGTAGATAATCTGAATGCAGTAACCTACTTCCGTGGATTTATGCTCTCAATACCAACATAAAATGGAGATAGTAAAAGCATTCATATTCCCCTTCAACAGAAATAAAAAATAATCTCATACATAGAACGCATATAAAATGAAGACAATGGAATCCTCAGTACAAAAAAGGTCACTGAATAGAAATTCAATTGTATATTTCCATTATCATAAAACTGAAGACAATGGATCCTAAATACAAAAAAAAAAAAAAAAAAAAAAGGACTCCTGAATATGAAGACAATGGAATCCCGAACAGAAATCATTAGACATCCATTTGGCTCTTATGCTAGGATCTTCTATTTCCATTCTTGTGATTTGAAACTGGTTGTAGACTATTGAAATCAGAAAATTGCTTAAAGCAATTCCTTCTTGTGGTTGTCAGGATCTACATAGAAAAGAACTATGATAAAGCTCAAAGCTAGCACTTAAGCAAACAATGAAAAAAAAAAAATTGAACAGGATCTACATAGACGAGCTAATACTTACATCTTCTAATAGAAATTGACAAAGCCCACTGTGTTGGAAGCTCACTACAAACCATAGAATGAACACTTCAAAGGGCCTTTCCGTCGAAGTGTAAGTGCAGAGAAAAAGGTTATACTCTGTTCCGGTAAAAAAGGTTATATACATGTTGAAAGAGTTGCTATAAAATATTACCTATAAACTCTGTTTCTCACCCTCCAATTCGGTATTCTCCTTGTGTTCATTAGCCTCAACTGAAGGCTTCTAATTTCTGGTTCGCTTCCGAGATGAAGAGGCGGGATGTATTTCCGTTTACCAGCCCGAAATGGGGATGAAGAGCCTATTTCTATTTTCAGGCGGTACGCTAGATTCGGAGCCGGCAACCATGCAAGGTGAAGGTTTTGAGCCGACTGAAAATCGAGGTCTGGGACGCGTGAACTTGTGGGAGAAAGAGGCGGTTTCGGAGCCGGTAACGAATGAAAATGAAGGTTTAAACGCTGATAATGGAGGTCTTGGAGTGCGTCCGCCGATTACTATTTATGTTTACCAATTGAAAGTACGCCGGATTCGGAGCCGGCAACCACTGAATTCAAAGTTTTGGAACGGGAAAATGGAGGTGTGGGAGGCGTGAAATTGTGGGAGGAAGGTATGTTTTCCCTCGCTTTCCTTTCCTTTTACTTTCCTAATTGATTTTTTTTGGAAACTGCCACGTCATCAATTTTTTAAAATCCTGTAAGCTTCATGTAAATACCATCCTGTACTTCCAGCATTATTCAAACAAAAAAGCCTAAAATTTCTAAATCTGCCACTGTTCCAATTCAACATCAAGTAAGCCAAACTTTTTGCCGTGATTTTTAAAATTATTTCTTTGTGACAAAACTTAGTTAACTTACTTTTATTAAAGCTACATTTAAGCAAGCCGCAACACAATTAGTCAAGAAACAAATAAAAAAATTATCTTACAATTACAAGTTTATCTAACTAACTGCATGAAATTCTATATCAGAATTCATTGAACCCCTCTAGAGGTGTCAAGACGGACGGGCCGGTCAGACCCGTGAAAATCGGCCTGGATCGACCCGGGTCGACCCGTGACCCGAGCGGGTGGTTCACGGGTCAATGAGGTGTGACCCACGGGTTATCGCGGCCCGGTTTCGCCGGTCGCACCTTCACGGGCCGCGGTAACCCACTGGCCCATGGAAAAAAAAATTTTAAAATTTTGAAAAAAAAGAGGGATTCTAAGTATAATAGCTCTATTACAACTTCTAAAGACAAATCTTTTTTTTTTCCATAATAGCTAAAAAACGTAATGTTTTTGGTTCATCTACAACTTCAACTGCAAATTCAAATACCATACATTCTGAATTAGAAATATATTATCAATTTGATCATTATAGTTTAATACCTGAAAATGAAGTGGATAATTTAGACACTTTACGATAGTGAAAATTAAATGAGCAGACATACCCTGTATTATCTAAAATGGCACGAGATATACTAACAGTTCCAGTCTCAACAATGACATCTGAGTCTGCTTTTGGTGCAGATAACATGATATTGGACGAAAGAAGATATTTTGGAAACTCTCATATGCGTGAAAGATTGGATATTCGTGGATCGAATGATGTAAGATAAAATTATTGATGATATTGTTGAAGACTTTAAAAATCTTGCAGTTCCTGAAAATTGATTGGAAAACAAATATTAAATTATATAATTTTTGAATAACTAAATTATAGTTAAGATTTAAGTAGATGTCAACCTAATTGGGATGTACTTAAACTATAAATTATAATAAAAGTAGGTGCCACCTAATTGGGATGTACTTATACTATAAATATTTGATAATAGTCATTAGAAATGTATTTAGTTGTTATTTGTTTAAATTAAATTTAACTTTGTAAAGTTATAAATAATTCATATAACGTTAAATTTGAATTCTATGTAAACATTTCTCGGTATAAATATGAATTTATCATTTTGTTCAATTCTTAGTTTACATTTAACCAAAAAAATATTTTTTGTTATAAATATGAAAATTTTTATATTTTTATAATTTTATTGATACAATAATACGTGCCAAATCGAAACAAACCGCGACCCGCGTGACCCGTGACCCTCATGGGCTCGACTCGGATGGGTCAGAGAGCGGGCCTGAGTTGTAATCTAAAATTTGTGAGCCGATTCGGAACCGGTAGCATGCGGGTTTTTTTCACTCGGGCCGTTACCCGGCTCATATGTTGGCGGGCAGACCCAACCCGGATCACCCGGATTGGGGAGATTTTTCAAAATAGTCGGGTCAAATGGCCCATTTGAGTTTTTTTGTAAAAAGGTCAATTTTGCCCTTAATGAAATGGTTTTTTATTGCAAATCATGTCCTCACACTTTATGGTTTTTTAGAAATTAGTTTTATTCTTATTTTTATTCGTCATCATTGGATGTTTCTTCTAAATCTGATTTTTCTTCAAATATTTCTTCATTCACTTCTATTTCTTCAATATCAACTTCTTCACATTCATCTCATATTTGTTCAAAGTCCGTAATTAATATTCTAACTTTCTTTTTTGGGTATTCAGTGCTTATATGTCCTTCTTCATTACAATTCCAACATTTACATCGTTTTTTATCTAATGGTTTTTTATTATAAGATTTATATTTTTTTTCTAAAATATTTTCTTTTTGGTTTAAAATATTTCTTTTTAAACTTATTATATTTTTTATATTTCTTAGGTCTTATTTTTCTTTTTCTTTTATAATCATAACATCCCCAATTTCCTGATATTTCGGTATCTCTACAACAAATCATATCTTGTATAAATCCTGATTGTTTATAAATCATTTGATTACTACACATAGTACTTATTTCATCTTTTATAGTTCTTATAATAAATCCTAATGTATAACCTTCTTCATTTCTTCCTAATTGTTTTGAAAATAATTATTCCATGGTGGTGGTAATTTTCTAATAAAAACTTCTTTATAATAATTATTATCAGCTCCACTTCCAAACATCATATAATAATATTTACTATATTTACAACAATATTCATTAAGGTAACACATATTACAAATTTGTAAATGTTCCATTCTGTTTTTAGCATCTTGTATTTCTTCTAATCTAGTTTTAGTACTTTCATTTACCCAGTCTTCTCCAGCAAATTCTCTATAAATTCTTGTAGCGACTCTATTTATTCCTTCTATTATACTAATTCCAAATCCTGCTTCAATACTATCTTTCCAAACACCTTTTGTTGTTTCTTCTAATCCTCGGTACCAATTAGCTACATTTCCCTTAAAAGTTGCTAATAAATATTCAGTTCTATTTTTATTATCGGTATTACTACGATTATAATTAAAGTGTACTATCATATTAGTACTCCATTCATTTATAGCTCTTCTAACATCTAATTCACAATCTAAATTTAAATATGATCCTGCAATTTTCATTGGGTTTGATTCTCTTAATACTGGTTTAAATTGGTCTCTATACATTCTTTCTTTGGTAGTTTTAAAATCTACTTTTGTATTAACATATCTTCTAGGGTCTATTTTTGCTTCATATCTAGTTGTGCTAGTTTCTCCATATTCTTCTTATTTAACTGCTCGTGGTCTTCCCGTTTTTCCTACCATATGATTTTTAGTTATTTCTTCACAAATTTTTAAGTCTTCTAAGTCAAATATTAAATTTTTCATATCTTCGTTCATTGTTCTTCTATGACTAATTTTCCTTCTTCTTTTTTTATAAGATTTTCTTCTTACTTTCTAAGATCAATCAATAATCTTTCTATATCTTCTTTTAATCCTCCATTAAGTTTTATTAATTCTTCATATTTTTCAATTTTCTTTCTAATTTCTTTAAGTTCTTTGGCATAATCTAATTTAAATGATTTTTCTTTATTTAGATTTTCTATTATTCTATTTAAAAGATTTTCTATTCTTAAAAAGTTATTTTGTAATTTTTCTTTTTTTTCTTCGTAGCCTATTTCAATTCTAGTTATTTTTTCATCAATTGTTTTTATACTTTTCTCAATTAAATTGATTTTATCATTCGTACTCATACTTTAGGTTTTTTATAAGATGGTTTTTCAATTTCAAATCCTAATTTATTTAATAGAATATCAAGTTTATAATTAATAATATCTATCTTTTCTTCTAAAGTTGCTATTTTATTAATACTATTTTTCTGTGCAATTTTTGATATTTGATTTTGGATTTCTTCAAGTTTAGCTTCATCTAGTATTTCTAAATTATTAATTTGTTCTTTTATTTTATTAAATTGTTTAGACATATTTTTGTTTAAAATTTCTAATCTTTCTTTAGCTATTTCATCTTTTGGATCTATATTATTTATTTCGTCTATAGTTTCTATATCTTTAGATTTTAATTGTCATAATTGTTGCCATAAAAATGCATTAGTCCAATTTGTAGTCATATTTAACCATTCGTCTGTATTTTCCCATGAGTTTAAAGGTTGAAATATAGTTGTATTCCATCCCCTAGATTGATAACTTCCTATTGGTAGTCTAATATTTTCTATTTCTTATTTATCAAATCTTATTTTTGTTGGTAAGCTCATATTAATCTGGTGAGTTTAAGGAGTTAATTATTATATTATTTATTATTTGTCTTATTTCTCTTCTAAATTGTTTTTCTCTTCTTAATTCTCTTGTAATTTCATTTCTTAATAATTCTCTTTTAATTTTATTCCAAAAAGAAATTTTCTTTTCGATTTCTCTACGATTATTGTCAGTTATTATTTGTTCTTCTAAAATTTTTATTTTATTATCACAAAATTTTCTAGTTATTCCAGGTATATTCTTATTCTTTATCGTCAAAACTAAGATCAAAATCATATAATTCAGAAACTTCATTATAACTTACATGATCTTCTATTGTTTCAAAAGTTCTTTCATTATTTTCACTATCTAACCAGAAAAATATAATCATTTTTATTATTTCTTTAGGCAATCTTTCTTTTAATCCAAATGATACAATTGTAAGATATTTTTCATAATATCTACTATCTTTTTTTATGAAATTTATTCCTCTAGTATAATTATCATAAGTTTCTGGAATTTCTATCATGTGACTATAATCAATACTATTAGTATATCTAAAAAGTACAGTTCTATAATAAAACTCGTAACTTTCCATGATAAAAGTTTTTCAAAGTAAACAATCTTATAAAAATTCTTATATAATAATTTTCATGCAAATCTTCTGACAATAAATTTTCTTGTAGCTTAAAATAAGGGCCTTATCACGCTTCGCCAAATAGCAAGAATGTTATATGTTCTTAGTCACCTTTGTCACAAGAGTTGGCCAAAGTCGACAGCATCACAGCAAAATGGACATAAGGGCACTCAAAACTCTCAAATAGACTCACTGTGTAGAACAACACTCAAAGCGTAATAAAATATTTATTTCAAACTCAAAGATTTTATTGATCTGATGATAGCTTGAAAGCTATTATACAAGGATTTTCACAAAGATTGATACTCCGAAGAGTGGTTTCTACTCTCTAACGAGAATGGTTACAAAGATCATTTTTTGGTAGTCTGAAGTTGGTAGTTCGGGATGGGATTTCAGATGGCTAAGTTTCGATGATCTTTTCCTTCAGAAGAGTCTCAATTTATAGAAGGCACGCACTTCACCGAGAAACTTCTGGCCAATCAAATTTTTACAACAAAAAAGTTAAAGTACAATTATTTCTTCAAAGTGGTTGAAATAATTAAAGCACTGTCGATTGCTTTATTCCAGCTTTTGAGCAGTCTCCTTCTACTTTAATGCTCACATGGTGCTGTTTTGTGATGTCGCTTTCTTATCGTCCTTTACTTGTGGACGTGTCCCATGAGTCGGCAAGCCTCTTTAATGTATTCTTCACTTTCAAAAAATTGATCGTTCATAATTCCACCAATTTTTTCTTCAAGAATTTTTGATTCTTTATCTCCTCTACAGATAAGGATCCAATTATTGCTCATACCATAGACCATGTATCTTTCTCCATAAAAGAACTGCATCGTTGAGCAGACTGATTTTATTCCAAGAGCTCTTCTATAAATTATCCATTTTTTATTAATAGTAGGTAACTCTTTAAAAATCTGAATCTCCTTGAGTGGATGTTCCCCATACCATTCTGGTTCTTTATATTCAGGACTAATTGTGTAAAATCTCAGTTCAACTGGTTGTTTATCACTGAATTTTTTAACACAATTAATAAATTCTTTATCAAACTGTTCAATTTCTTTTAGATCTATCCCTGGGAAGAGTCGATCTAAAAATTCAAATGCTGCCAATTTTCGAACAATATTGGGATCTGCACCTTGAATTGCACTAATCCTTGGATAAATCGCCGTTGGAAGGGCTGTCAAATATAGAGAGCTTCATTCTCTGAAATTATATACCCATTCTGAAAATTCATAATACTCCTTCTCCATAGGATGTAGATTATTTCGAATATGATGAGTTGTAATTATTCCCTTTGGTGATTTGAGGTCACCAATCGGTACTTTTTTACTTTCTTGGAATTCACTGATAACAATAGGCTATTCCAATGGGCTTTTTGATAAGGATGTTTGAGTACTGGACTCAGTGGCTTCTTTTCCACTTGTAAATTTTTCCAACAATTTGCCAATACTGACGGGTAATTGTTGTGAACCCTTTGTTATGACATTTTCCTCTTACAAGGTAAGAGTGTCATTTCTCTTAAATTTCGAATCTCCACTTGAAGTGGATGTATTAATCTCCCGAAATGGGATATGACTTGCCTTTTGGCTGTATTCACCTTTTTCTAAAGGAGGGTACTCCTGGCTGCAACTTACAAAAAAGTCCAAACATTCTGTCAATTTTTCAGCTATTTTTTTCTTTATTATCATTTAATTTATCAATCTTTTTTCCATTCTCAATAACTTTGTTTGATAGATCGCACAAAGTTTGTCGAATATCAAGATGATCCTTTTGAATAGCAAGATAATCTGCATTAAAATCTGTTAGAAGATTTTGCAATTCATTGGTAAATGCTTCAATCTTGTCCAAAATTATGATTCCTGCTCAAGAAATCAGCAAATAAGTTATCTTTTCCTTTAATATATTCAAATTTAAAATTATAAAAAGATAATAATACTTGCCATCTATGTAATCTTCTATGTTGAGGTGAATTTGGTAATTTATTATTTACTAGTCCGTTAAGTTATCAGTTTGAACAATAAATTCCTTAGGTAGCAAGAACATTTTAAATTTGTTTATTCCTTTAACAACTGCCAATAATTCTTTCTCATTGGTTGAATAATTTACTTCAGCATTATTAAATGTTCTACTAGTATATCTGCAAATTTCATTTAAATCAGTTTTTAATAAAGCACTCCAATATAAATTTGAAGCATCGGTTTGAACTATTAATTTATCTTTTTCATCAGGAAGTCTAAGTTACAATTTTCTTTTAAATTTTTAACACAAAGAGTATGTTTTTCATTCCAACCTAATTTATTTGATTTTCTTAATAGTTTTTGAAGTTTATTTCTTTTTTCTACAAGTTTTCTATAAATCTTTCAGCATAATTAAGACAACCTAAAAACTTTTGAATTTGTTGCTTATTTTCAAGTTTATCAAGAAATAAAATTATCTTCTCCAAAATATGAGGTTGTAATTTTATTCCTTCACTATTTATTATCATTCCTAAAAATTCAATTTCATTTTTTGCTATTTCTGCCTTTTTCTGACTAAATATTATACCTTCGTTTGAGCAAAGTGTAGCAAAACTTTTAAGATGTTTAAGATGATCTTCGTATGTTTCTGAACAAACAAGTATATCATCAACATAAATAATAAGAAAATTATAAGTTCTAAAAACTTCATCTATTCTTCTTTGATAAAATTGTGGTGCATTTTTTAATCCAAATGGCATAACTAACCATTCATAATGTCCTTGAGGGGTACTAAATGCTGTTAATGGTATACTACTTTCTTCAAGCTTAATTTGCCAAAATCCAGACTTACAATCAAATTTTGAATAATATTTTTTCTTCTTAGCTATATTTATTAATACTTTTTTATTTGGTAAATAGTATCCATCAAATTTAGTATTTTTATTAAGTTCTTTATAATTTACAACCATCCTAGATTTTCCTCTTTTTATTTCTGAATGATTTCTAACCATAAAAGCTGGACTACTATGAGGGCTATTACTTCTTCTTATAAGTTTTTAATTAAGAAGTTCTTAAATTTGTATTTGAAATTCTTCTTTATTTTCTTGATTATAGAGCATAGGTTTTACTCTAATAATGATTGTTGGTTCTAATAGTTCTATTTTAGCTGTTGTTTTTTTATTTTTCCCATTTTTCAAGTGGGTTTTCGTTATAATTTTTTGTTAAAAGATCTTTTATTTGATCAAGAGTAATTGTTTTGATTAAATAATTGAGTAATTTTGGTATAAATTCTATCTTTTCACCACGTTGAGCTGGCTGAACTCTGAATGGTTTAAATTCTCTAGCAATTTTTAGTAAATGTCCACATGGTGTTTTTAATTGAATCGTATAAATATTTTGACTATATTGACTAAACTGTTGAAGAAAGTCATTTCCTAAAATAATATCACAATCATTTATATTATATTGGTAAACATTTTTTATGGTTACTATTTTAGATCCTATTATAACTTCTATATTTTCATTTTTATATTTTAAAGATTCTCTTACTCCAATTATTTCTTGTTGAGTTAATTGTTGTTTATTTTCAATTCATTTTGGTAATAAAAATTCTTTAAAGACAGTTATCTCCGCTCCTGTATCAATTAGAGCACAAGTAGTTATTTTTTATTCAAATACAGTTATTTGTATATATACACTTATTGAAAATTTTATTTCTCTACTCATTTTTCTTTAGGGCAATATGTAGTTATTCCTTGATGTATAATAAGAATTCCTTCCTTATCTATTTTATAATTATCAAGACTATTTAAAAATGAATTTCCTAATAATATTGGATGTTCATCAAAATTCATATTATTATCAATATAACATTCTATACTTAATAATAAATTTCCTAATTTAATTTGAACTTGTCCTATGATATCACAAGAATTTATTTTTTCTTCAAAGTCTCTATAACTATAAGATTCTACCTTTTTCTTTTTAATTTCTTCATCAATAAAAGAGCAAATATGATTCTGACTTGCTCCAGTATTAATAAGTATTTTAATTTCATTTATCCATTTATTTCCATTAAAAAACTTTCCTTTGATTCCATAAACACTATTATTTTTATTTTGTATTATTTTTGAAATACTAGGTCTTACTGTATTATCTTCAATAATTATCTTATTTTCTTTATATGTTATTTGTTTTGGTATTATAGGTTGATCGATACTTATAGTATCATCATGTCCTATCTCAAAATTTTCTATTTCCTCTATATCTTGTTTTCTAGGTAAGATTGCTTCTCCTATATCCCTAAATTCTTCGTCAATTTCTATAAAATGCTTTTCTTTATATATATTTCCATAATTACTATTTGTATAACAATATAATTCTTGATATAATATAGTAAAAACTTTATTATCATCTTTTAATATTTTATTAGTCATCTTAAAATGTAGACTAAGACAATCATCTAAATTTTTATCATTTATATGTACACATTATCTTGGATAACAAGTAAATTTTAATTTTTTATAGGCTAAATTTCCTTTCACTATTCCTAAATTTCCATTTTCTGCAGTTATACATCTTTCATATTATAAATTAAGTATTATAGGACTATTAATTCTTTCTTTAAAGCATGATTTTATTATTATTTGTATTCCAGCGAGGTAAACATAAGATATTTTATTTCGTTTTTCTTGTTTTAATTTTTCTAGGAATTCATTAATATTTCTTTTTGTTATTAGAATTAATTTTACTTTTCCTTGTGTATGTTTAATATCTATGGCTTTTCTATCTCATGATATTCATTAATTTAACTTCTTTCTTCTAAAGGCTGATCCTAAAATATTAAATAATCTATTTTCTCCGGGTGATTTTAGACTTAATTCTGCTTTATTAATTTTTCTAAATTTTTCCCAATCAAATTTTCCTTTTAAAGCACATCCTTCTACTCCTTCATATACTTCTGTTTCTAAATCCTCAGAATTTTCAATTTCCATCATTTCTAGGATTCTGATTCTTCAATTCTCCTAATTTCATTATTAAGAATTTTTTGAATTCTTCTTAAAGTTTCCATTTCAATGAGAATATGTATTTTAACAAGATATCCTATATTTTCATCTAGAACCTCATCAAAGTCTATTAAAAGAAAAGTAATTTTCTTTTCAAATTTTTTCTTTATTTTAAGACTATCCGAGTCTTTTATTTTTCCAATTAAATTTCTTGATTTATTAACAAGATGTTGAATATAACTATCAGTGTCTAAATATTCAGTAAAATTGTTAACGTACCATCCTACGCAAATATCTTTATTATCTTCCATTTTCTAATGCCTTTAAATCCTCAGAATATAGGGCTCTGATACCAATTTTGAGGGGGGTCCTAAAAATGCAAAAATACAATTAATTCAAAAATAAAATTATTAATCAATATCAAATTTTTTGGCTCAAGATAGGTGGAAAGAGTTGATGGTGAAGAAAAGTTAATTTTTATTGCAAGGGGCAAACATTTTGTCGAATCCAAAATTAGAATTAAAGTTTTAAGGACTAAAATGACTTGTTTTGAAACCTTTTATGTTAAGGGTATTTTAGGTAGTTATAAGGTTGAATAGTAAAAAGGAATATTTTGGAAAGTGTATGGTTGAATTTGGGGTATTTTCAATAATTTCCCCCTGGATTGACACCCCCACGCCCACCCCAAATTACAAGTACTCAATTCCCTTCTCTTCAATTCAAGTCAACCCCCCCCCCCCCCCCCCCCTTCGTTTTTATCATGATTCATTGAACCCCAACCTATGCATAAATATAATTATACCTAGTGTTCCCACTATACAACTTGTTCCTTGGACATATTCATTATTCATAGTACTATATAAAGAACTAATGGAGGACTTCAATGTTCCAAAAAGCTTACAACCTCAAACACCAAGAATTGGTATGTTTTTTTGCTACCAACCAGAGAGCAGATCTGGTTTAGGATCTTAGTCCATTTCCCCTTTGGTACAAGATAAATGGCCCAAGATTTTTTCTTTGTCAAGAGGTCAAGCAATTTGCTAATTCTAGAAGGGAAATTTTGTTTTGATAAGAGTGATCGGCAGCTCCGTTTGGAAAATTTAATGAAGAATGGAGGTGCGGAAAATGAAATATTTGGAAGAAACCTAGTTGTTGGTATGGGCGGTATAGGAAGTATAACTCCCCAAAACTGCTATTGTTCATTAAAAATATTATGTCGATCCGTTTTCAAAGGTATGCCTCTTATACATTAATCTTGCAAATTATCTGAAAATGACGAAAATGAAACTACTGATTTTCTTTTCATTTGTAAATCGGGTTATGGCACGAGTAATTTTGGAATATGGTGTATAGTATTCGTTGATTTTGTAAAATCATTGCATCTGTTTGTAAAGACTAGTTCCATTCTCCTATCAAGACTTTCAGTATTCTGATTTGGCCCAAATTGATTTTAACATTTGCACTTATCTTAGATTATATTAATTTGCTTATGAATTATGCTTTTAAGTAATGTTTGATTACCTTATTTAATGTATAAAGTGGAAAATAGTAGTTGTTGGGAAGCTAATACCAATTCCCATTCTCTTTGCAGCATATATAAGCAACTCGACTATGGGGAAGAAACTCGTTAGAGTAGCAATATAAAGTGTTTCACCACTTCCAAAAAGAGTAGATAGCAATATAAATAGACTCAAACTTTCCATGGAAAAGAAGTCGTGAACAACAACTTGAGATCTTGCCTCAATTTACAAGTATTATCAAAATCTCAAGTCATATGCTTCCTCCATCATTACCATATAAAAGAAGGTTATCGTATGTTAAGGTTCTGTTTGTTGGATACCAATATCGATAAGTATTTATTTACTACGGGAAGAAATGTCGAGTAATTTCTAAAGAGGATAGAGAATGGATATCATTGTGTGTTATACAATAGTATGGTACAGATATATTGCAAGCAGTAAAGATTCTATTGTCTTGGTGAGGAGTTGTAATGGTGGTTTGGGGAAATTTCTGAAAGTCACAAGCCCTTTGCAAATCGAATTTGCCAAGTTTTCTTGATGGTGATTTAATGATCTTGGAAAAGAACCCTACAACAACTTCACCACGATAATCTTCAGACATCGTATTTACAAGAATGGTGTTCGTCTTTTTAATTTCCCGGCTTCTAAGAAGGTGGCTGGGGTTGGAGGCGGAAACGACGCTGTAAATCCATGTTGAACATGTACTGTTGTTTCTTATTTTCCTTTTTATGGAAATGCCATTGGTGTATATTTGAATATTGCATTTTATAGGTTTCCATTTAAAGCTTACCCTAGAGTGGTGCATTTTCGCCTTAGTAGGTAGGTCGACCTTTGCTTTAGTCGATTGATCTACTTCCTCCGCTTGTTGTACCCAACACGAATTCTGTAGAAAGCACAGTTGAGAGAAGTTCCTATAGAGCTGTCAAAAGGCTCGAGTTTACGACTTCTGACAACAAGAAAACCTTATAACAATCAGGGGCGGACGCAGACTTTTTATGTTGGGGAGGCACAATCAAATTTTGAAAAAGTAACGAAAAAATTAAAGTAAAAGATATTTTATTACAATTGTTCTCTAAATGTTCTCATATTTTGATAACGTTTCATAATTATATCATTTTCAATATTGTCAAATACATCTTTCTCAATATATGCAATCAAACTATCATTCAACCATTGATCTCCAATTCGATTGCGCAAACGATTTTTGACAAAAGTCATTGTAGGAAACAGCAGTAGCTCCCGGGAAAAACTAAGGTTAATGTTACAAGCTTGTAGACTATCAATTTCCTAAATCAGAATTGGCAATTGCCTTCTCAATAAATGAAATTCATCAAAATCCCTAAAAGCCCTAATTAGAAATCCCTAACTATCAATTTCCAAAAAACCCTAAATCCCTAAACAGTAAATCACTATCAATTTCCAAAAAACCCTAAATCCATAAATCAGTAAATCACTATCAATTTCCGAAAAAAACCCTAAATCCCTAAATCAGAAAACAATTTAAAACCCAGCAATACACTCAATAAATTTACCTCAATAACAAAAAATAACACAATTCATTTACCTCAATAAGAAACACAAATACATTATACAAAAAGTTAATCTGAGAGTCTGAGACTGAGAGAATGAGAGTGCACTGTGCAGTCTGTGAGTCAGCCGGAACTTACCTCAGATAGGAGTGACTAGTGAGGACGGGGTGGAGCTTGGAAGTTGGAATGGCGGAGGAGCGGACGCGAAGAGTGGTGCAATGTCAACTGTCGAGCCCGTGGGAGAGACTAGAGAGGGCGGGTGGAGCTTAGAGACGGAGGAGACAAGCCAAATGGGAGTTGGGAGAGGCTGAGGCTGAGTGGAGGAGGGGAATTGGGAGAGAGGCTGAGGCTGAGACGTGAGTGGAGGACTTGAGAGAGTTGGGAGAGGAGTGAACGAGGTTAGGACTTGGGAGTGGGTTTATAACTTCTAGTTTTTTTATTTCATATTTAAAAAAAAAAATATTCAAAATCTGGTGGGGGGGGGGGGGGGGGTAGGGGGGCAGGGGCCCCCCCCCGATCTGCCAGTGATAACAATTGCAACTCAGATCAAACTTCTGAAGTTGGATTCACACACATCCTTAAAGTATATTAATCTTCTTTTGGTTTCTCAGTGTGGTACATAATTCTTATGAACATACAAATCTTGATAAACTGGTTAATTGCTAATTTCTGTGAACATAAGTGAAGTCGTAACTAGCCATGCTAGAAGGTGCGACTGGATCACCTCATTTCAGGGAGCGCTAATGCTAGCATCACATGACCAAAAATTTGATATTACACATGGTTATCATACAATTTTGTGAAATTAAGCCAATTGCTAGGCAGAATAACAGAACCATTGCTCCTAGTATATTTCTTCCTTGTGTATCCAAGTTCACTGCAGAAGACACCAACATCTCCCAAATCTTGCAGAAGAGAATCAGCGATTGAGTTAAAATCGATGGCACTGACTTTTGAGCATCTGAAATCGACACGAGTTTGCTTATCATACTGATCAAACAAAGCCAACCACCTAGGTGTACCTAGAGTAGAGTATGATAGGTATGCGTATCACACCTACTCATATCAATGTTTAAAAAGAATCAATCGGGTATTGGAGCAATTTGTATTCGTGAATAGAGGCATAGGGTTCACGACATTTGAGGTGCAAGTTCTCGAGCATCCAAATTTGGTCAACATCAACTAAAAAATCTCTAAATAAGGTTCTAGCACCATGTTAGATGTGTCCGAACAAGAAGAGCAAAATAAACGAAGCATGTTCAAAAGTATGGACCGCTACAAAAAAAAAAAACACCATCGAATTTCAAAGTAGTAAAATCTAATTCAAAAATTTCACGTCGAAAAAAATCAATAGAATAATTCTAAGGGTGCATTTGATTGCAAGGGTGGAAAATGGGTGCAAAGAAAATATTTTATAAGGAAAAGATTTGCCTAAAAAATGTTTTGCAGGGAAAATGATTTCAAGTGTGTTTGATTGGTATAATTTTCCACCCGAAAAATTTTTAAATTTTCTATTCGTTTGACTTTGTTTTATATGAAAATTGTCCATTAAAGTGATATTTTTTTCCACAATTGGTTATAAAATTTGTTTCCATTGCCAAAAAGTTAAAAAAAAAAAAGGGGGAAAAAAATTGTTTCCTAAAAAATCATTTTTTTATCAAATTTTAGTGTTCGTTTGACTTTGTTTTACATGAAAATTGTCTATTAAAGTGAAATTTTTTTTTACCATTAGTTATGACATTTGTTTCTATTGCAAAAAAAAAAAAAAAAAAAAAATTCCACCCAACTGGGAAAATATTTTCCCACCAAAAAGGCGGGAAAACATTTTTATCAAAAATTCGGAAATTGCACACGTGTGGGGAAAATCAGGAAAATATTTTCAGTGGAAAATTTCGCCTATCAAACAGTCAAAAAAGTGGAAAGTGAAAAATATTTTCCTACTTCCCCGAAAAATGTGACCTATCAAACACGGCCTAAATAATACATAAGCTCCATACAAATCATATATAAAAATTCATAATGGAAAAGGTGACAATATTTAAAATCTAATTCGCAAATGAACAAAAAATAGACCAATAGCTACTAATCTAACGAGATTGGCTGTCCGAAGAATTTGACTCCTTGAATTATAAAGATACAAAATAGAGAATGGAGTAGAGAAATTTTAATGTAATTGTTGTTGGAAAATTCTAATATATATGGGGCCATACGTAATATATTAAAATGTGTTGTACTATTATTTAAAAAATATTAGTCAATTAAAGTGATTCAATAAAGATGAATTTTGACTAATGAGTATTAGATTTCATAAAATTAAAGTGTAGAGACTGAAATTTTGTTTTAGATTGATGAGGGGCCGATTTGAAACAAATGAAAGATAATGACCATTCATTATCTGATTATTATATGGGGTCATGATCCCCAATTATCGGTGTGTTCTTGTGATACTCTACATCTCCATCAATAGAGATCAAAATTGAAGTGAAGCCCACCAATTAATTGGAATATCATAATCCATCCAGATAAAGAATCAGATTACTATGGATATATGTATGTTTTATATTTTGTTATTTCTCGAATTTCAATATGGAGATGAATCTAGAATTTATTATATGAGAAAATAAATTGATTAAAGCATATATGGATCTATAATCCCTTTCTTTCATTTTCGATCAATTGTTCGAGAGAATCGAATGGTTTTGAATGATTTTTTTCATTACTTCTCTAAGGGCCTGTTTGATGTAAACTTAAAATAAATTTTGAGAAAATAATTTATTTGAAAAGTTTATGATTGAAAAATAGAAAAAATTATGAATTCAGATATAAAATTATTTTACAAGAGAACGTGCTTTCTAAAGAGTTAGGTGAAATTTTAGACTTTAGTTCCAAACCCTAAAATCTGAAGTCCTCACGAAAGTCGAATCGACTTCACAAAGCGACACGTCATACCAACTTATCTTCTCAGCGACAGCTCTCCACCGTTAAATCCCAACCGTACCCATCTTCAATCTATCTCCAAGGACTTCAAAACTTTCCAAGGCCGTGTGTACCGTTATCCACCAACAATGGCGGCATGCACAGCTACAGCTTCAACTGCTGTTCTTCTACCCTCCAATCCCAATTCAAAGGCCTACATTTCCCCCAAATCCATTTCCATTCCCTCTTCATTCCCAGGACTCCGCAACCCACTTGTTTCTCATGCCCCTGCCTCCCTCTTCTCTCGCCCTTCTCATAACACACGATGCAGTTGCGCTGTGCGAGCTGTAAGTATTTGTTTAGTATTCATTTTTTGTGATGATATTGAAAATGGTAGCGTTGAACTTGCGATTTTTTTTTTTTTTCAATTTAAATTTCTTCTGGTTTCAAAATACTTCTAAAATCGATGTCAGTAAATAAATTTACTTTTTTCGCATAATATTTATAAATTAGAATTAACTAAGAACTTTTCTTGTTCTCATCTTGGCTCTTAAAGGAATCTGTGAACTGAATTTCATTTTCAGCTTGTTGTCCTTTATTTTTAAATTGGACCTAAATTTCGTGTCTTAAATCAAGTTGAAAAACATGAAAATGAAAGGTAAATAATGCAATTGCAGTTTTGGACTAGCTGTATTAGTCTTTTCAGTTCTCTCGCTCGCTTTTGGTTATTAGATAAGTTCATTGGTTTTATGCTCCAGCTGTGTGAACTGCCACTTGTTGGAAATCAAGCTCCAGACTTCGAGGCAGAGGCTGTTTTTGACCAGGAATTTATCAAGGTAATTTTCTGAAGAAATATTTTATATATTTTTGTTTGTATTTCCCAATATCATGCATTGTTCAATATAACTTATTCCTTGGGTGTTTATTTGTCTTGTATCTGTGGAGTTGGAGAATCACTGTTATTTTAACACTTTGAACAAAGTGCTTCAAAAGAATAGAACTCTGACTTGTTGATTGTAGAAGTTTGGTATAAATTCTGTATGTACGCATTTACTCCTCTCCCTCCCCGCATCTCTCACTGACACACTCTCATGCACTCATTCTTTAATTTTATCTATGATATTCTATTGTGCATTTGCTCGGCATGGGTGTTGCTAGCTTTATAGACAGCATTTTTGTAACAGGTACTGTTTTTCTGCCTGCAGGTTAAACTTTCTGAGTATATAGGGAAAAAATATGTTATTCTATTTTTTTACCCACTGGACTTCACGTTTGTTTGTCCCACAGGTGAATTGACTTTTAACTATATTGTCTCCACTTAATTTACTACCTGATGGATGCTGATGATACCACTCGTATGTCTGCCTTATTTTGTTTTCAGAAATCACTGCTTTCAGTGACCGTTATGAAGAATTTCAGAAATTGAACACAGAGATATTGGGTGTCTCGATAGACAGTGTGGTATGTTGCTTTATGAATTTAAAACTGGTTGAAATTTTTTGTGTTTCCTACTCTTCAACTTTCTGTTTTGTGTCGTTGCTCATGAATAGCTACAGTGGTGTATGTTTGTATTTTCTATGTTTAACTGTTACACACAGTTCACTTGAATATGCTTTCTTATCTTAACTTTTTATTGGAATGCAATCTTTTTAAGGGTTTCCTTCTGTTTGAGGAAATATGATTTCCAATGAGAAGATTTTGCCACAAAAAGTAAAAAGAAATATTACTGTTAAATACAAGAGCTGTGCTCCTTTGCATCCCTTGCTTCCATCCTTTCTTTTTCTCTCTTTTCCTGTGATATGCTTGCTCTGCTAGCCTACTTCATTTCGAATTCCTTGGTGCGGTTATTGATGACATTTAAAGTTAAATCCCAACATATTGTTGTTCTAGACCTATGGACGAAGATATTTTTGAAGACCTGGAGACTAAGATTGTTTTAGAACTTTTGTATCAAGTGAAGTCTAAGTACAACCTGATGAAGAAGGAAGGAAATTATATTTCCTTTTAGATTCTGTCCCATCGCTCCGCTCTGCCCAGTGCCCACTCCAACTATTGGAATTTCTTTCTGAAATATGCCCATTTGATAATTTTCTCTCACCCGATGAGTCACCATGAGTCTTTACTACTTATTTCTGTTACCATGTTTTATCAATGCTTATGTCAACTAATAATGTGCTCTGTCAACTATCATTTCCTGTAGTACCGCTTGGAATGTGTTGGGTTCAATCATATTGTGTTATAAATTTCGTTTTGTTTGATTTGCTGGTTGTCTTTGTTCTCTTTTTTGTCATCTCTCTTATTATTGACTTTTTTGGACGGAAGATTTTCTCCTAATTTAGTATTTACATTAGCTAAAAGTTTACCGCAATGGGAAGGTGACTTTTATAATTTTTGAAGAAATTTTTGGCTTCTATGCAGTCAGAATATTTTGGTCTTATGCACTTTCCAATGTTAGCTTTCTCGTATTAGCATTGATTAGTCTTTTTGAATCTTGATTTCATATTTTTACATTGTATTGACTTATGCTTGACCATCTGCAGTTTTCCCACCTTGCATGGGTCCAAACAGACAGAAAATCTGGGGGTTTGGGTGATTTGAACTATCCATTAGTTTCTGATGTGACCAAATCAATTTCTAAGTTATATAATGTGCTGATTCCAGATCAGGTACGTACTAAGATCCTGTTGGCATTTCAAAAGCCAATTAATCAACTTGGTTAAAGATATCACTACGATCTTCATGTTACCTTGCTATTCATTTCAACATCTGTGGTTATTGCTACTAATGCTGTCTACAATCTGTTGTAGCTGATATAATCAAAAATTATCTTTTGCTTGGTATAGAGCATATGGCTTGTTGTCTGGCCAAGTGTAAGAAGTAGAATATGAAAAATTCTCTTGGTGGCAATGAAAAGTGAACAAGAATGTTCCCGCGTTTCTATTTTAGTGCAAGTACCTGAAGTTAGTGTGTTAATTTCCTCTGTTAAAAATTGATATACTGTGTCTTTCTTTTCATCTCGCTTTGTGCTTAGGAGAAAAGGGCTCATGATATTCCTCCAACTAAAGACAGCACTAGAGGTAGCTTTGGAAATATAGAGAGCGTTTATAAATGATGATAAATTTGATGATGCCCGTCCATCCAACTTACACTGGTTCACCGTGATGGAGAACTATTTGGATAAGATATCGACCTTTTTGTTGTAGAAAATTTGTGGAATCTTTACATTTATGAAATTTGTCTAAGCTTATATTTTTGAGCCTACCTCATAGTTGTAGCTAGAGGAATTCTACCTTATAAATTTCTGAGGGTCTAATATTCAGGAGAAAAAAACTATAATCAAAGATCTTATGTATATTGCTGTTTCAGGGAATTGCATTAAGAGGACTTTTTATCATTGACAAGGAGGGAGTTATCCAACACTCCACCATCAACAATCTTGCCATTGGCAGAAGTGTCGATGAAACATTGAGAACGCTCCAGGTAATATACATTATGTGCAATGTAATACTTATGGTGACAAACTTATGGGTTTTAGTTCCAGGCTTTTTACACTACCATAATCTAAAATAACTTTATTAGCAAAATATTTCAGTGATTTTTTTTTTTATTATATTAATTATTATTTAGTGGCATTCAGTTAGGATACAGTTTTCATCAAGTCTGGCTGTTTCACTTAACATTGGCGGCGTACCATGTCAACAGACATCTTCACCCTAAATGTTAGCATAAATGGGATTATGGCAGGTTATTTTCACCAAGAAATGAACCGGAATGCAAACTAAATTTTAGCAATGAAATTTCTAAAACAACCCCGAGGTTTGGATTGCAAAATTCAAGGGGTATGCAGATTGTACGGGCTTATTTCATCTGCATAAACCATAATTCTTGTATATGCATTAAGGTGTACCTGTATATAAGGTAAAGCTATTGGTGGGGGATGCTAGTGGGTTTTTAAGTGGCTTGAAGTTTCTTGAAATCGCTTAAGCGGTTTCAGTTTGGCTTTCACGGGCATTTTTCCCTTTCCTATTCAAACTAGAATTCTCATCTTGTCTTAACTGCAACACTGGTTTGTCACAATATGGTGATGAATTTGAAAAAGTCTCCAACTAAGGAACAAAATGAACAGTCATAGTGGGCAATATCTCGTTGATAGATCGTATTTCAGCATCTGTAACTTTCTGCTCTTCTTGTTCAAATTTTATGAGAGCGCTCTTTCCGGAAAAGGAAGACTGCACCAATGGGAGCTTCTTTTGGTGTTTCTGGGAGACAAGTTGTAGGAATTGAGAAATCAATTCCAGAGTCAGATGCTAAACTGAGCAGCATGTGCTTAACAGTAAAATCTGGATGTTAGATGGCCAGCCCAGTGGGAACATCATGGAATTTTACACAAAACAAGTTGGCAAACTGATTAAACACCCCATATTTCACATACTCTTTTCACGGTGATTGTGCAATGATAGAAGCCGTTTATGGTCACTCTTGGTAAACGTTACCTACATGTGTGCATTTTAGATCAATATGCTAATGTCTTCTTTTAATGCTACTTGGTGTAGGCATTGCAATATGTTCAGGAGAACCCAGATGAAGTATGCCCGGCTGGATGGAAACCTGGGGACAAGTCTATGAAACCAGACCCCAAACTCAGCAAGGATTACTTTGCTCAAATATAAACTGGATTGGACCCGTGATCACTGTGTCATTTGCCATTAGGTTGTAATAGGTTTTGTTGTTGCGCAATTTGTGATGTCTATGTTGAGTGACCATTTTAATTTCGACGAACGAAGTGTTTAATAAATGCTGATACCTGGCAATATTCTTACTCTGATTTCTTGTTCTCTCTCTCTCTTCTAGTTGTGCAACTAGACGATATTTCATGAACAGCATCAAAAGGCAAAAAGCAATCCATTTTCTTAATTCAGAATAAATAGATTTTTGTCAAAAACTTTTCCAGTTTACTGTTATTTAATTATCAACTATTAGTAGTAAATTGAGAAAAAATATTTATAATTGGACAAATTAAATAGAGGTATATTACTAAACAAGTAAAACAAAATATTCTCCATAAAGAAACATGATTATATAATTCAGACAAGAAAATAAGGAAAGTCAACCTATATAAATGAGACGGATTGAGTACTAAACAAGATTAGAGAATAGAATAGATTCGATTTTAATATTTCCCTTGTCTTTCTTCACATGGTCTAATATTGATTACCAAATTCACACTGGGCAGATTATGATTGGCCAAGTGAAGTTCAAAAATTAAAAAAAAAAAAGTTCCTTTCTGCAACATTTGAAGTCTAAATTTCACAGGTTTTTGAAACCTAAATGCACGATGGAAAGTTACACAAAATTAAATGCAATTATATAATAATAATAATAATAATAATAATAATAATAATAATAATAATAATAATAATAATAATAATAATAATACATGTAATATTCAAGTTTTTTAAAATCGTGGTGCTAAGTCCTCTGAAAATAAAAGAAATAATAACAAATTATATATTATTTTTATTAAATTTAAAATAAATTATATTATCCATTATTTGTTACTCTATTTGAGCCTATTAATTAAAGAAAATAAAATAACTAAGAGATCTCATGTGGATCACAAGACATTCAAAGATATGGAAATTGAGAAACAATTGAACAAGCTAGATAGCTCACATGTACAATACTGTTATATCATATGACTTTATTTGATGAGTGATTAACAACCAACACTTTCCACTAAATGTAATATTAGGTCTGTTTGATTGTAAGAGTAGAATTTGAGTTTTAAAAAAATGAATTTCAGGGAATTGAATTGCCTAAAATTGTTTTCTTGATAATTGTCAATTAATTGTGTTTGATTGAAATAATTTTTTATGTAAAAAATATTCAAATTTTGGATTTTTTGGTGTTCATTTACCTTTATTTTTTTATGGAAATTGTCCATTAAAGGAAATTTTTTTTTTACAACTGGTGATAAAATTTGTGTCCATTGCCTAGAGATGTCAATGGGCCGAGCCAAGCCGGCTACGTCCTTAAACCCACGAACTCGGCTCGGCTTGTGAAGAAACGAGCTCGTGAGCTCACGAGTCGAGCTGACTCTGTTCGTGGCTCGTCAAATTTTTTTTTTTTTTTTAGTTTTTCTTAGCTTTTTTTTTTTTAGTGTTTTTTTCAAGAGCCCACGAGCCGACTCAGCTCGATTGCTACCACTACCATTGCCAAAATAAAAAAAACCTGGAAACAATTTTCCCACCTAAATGGTTTCCTTCATTTCCTTCAATTGGTGCACGTGTGGGGGTGGGTGGAATTAGTGGGCTCGGCTCGATTGCCATCACTACCATTGCAAAAAAAAAAAAAAAATTTGGAAACCATTTTCCCACCTAAATGGTTTCCTTCATTTCCTTCAATTAGTGCACGTGTGGGGGTGGGTGGAATTAGTTTTCCATGGCAAACAAAACCCATCAAACAACCATTTCCATGGAAAAAAAAAGGCTATCAAACATAGTCTAAAGATTAGGGCTCGTCTTTTTTAATTAATATAATATGCTAGCATTGTATTTGTATGTTGAATTTCCATCATGAAGAATCTCCATGAGGTCAAATCTTTCTGTAGGACTATACTCATAGAGGTTTCTCCGATCACTCACGCTATTACCAACTCGATATGACTTTTCAATTCTTATATATTGGAGACCAGAACCAAGAACAACATTCTATCTTATCTTACTGTCGCTTCGCAAAATCCAATTTGTGCCACCAACAATCAGAACTAACATGTTTGATTAAGGGCAGGGGCGGAGCCAGACTTTGAATTTAGGGGGGGCCTGGAGGTAGAGGTGAAGGGGTGGGGGTGTACGGGGGTTCGGGGGCAGCGCCCCTGAAAATTTTTTTTTGGATATGTTTTTAACAAAAAAAAATCAAGAAACGTATAAAAGAAGTACTAATCTTTAATTTAGGAAAATCATACTTTGATAACGTTGTATAACTACATGATCATCAATCATGTCGGTGAAATTTGGGCAAAAAAGTTACTGCATTGGTTGCTCGAGTTAGCCTCTAGCGAAAGTTGAACGAGGGTTGAGCAGTCGTCAGTATTTTCATCATAACTTTCTCTACCGATATCCGATTGTAATGATTCAAATTTCGTTGGAAAGATAACTTGAAGGGCTACAATTCTTCTTGAAATAGTCATATCCAAATTCCAATGTTTTCTATGTGAAACAAGCATTGAAAGTGGTAATTACAAAAATTAAAAATTAAAAAAAATTTTAAATTTTTTTTTTTCAAAAATGGTGTGGGGGCCTGGCCCCCACCAGGCCCCCACGTGGCTCCGCCCCTGATTAAGGGCACCGCACCGGCACATTATGTCTCGTTTGTACTATTTTAATGAAGTATTGTTAGTGCAAAATTTTGAGTTGTACTAGAATTAATAAAATAAACATCGCGTGCAATATATTAATTTAAGGTGTATTAAATAATTACTGTATAATATATCATGTTGCAACAAACAACATTGAAAATTCTTCACCGCCATTGTTGGGGCCGTTGCTACCTCCAACCACAATAGTTGATTTATGGAGCATAGCTAGCTGCCTCCATAGGCGACTATTTTTTTGAATTTAAATGGTTAGAATGAGATACGTTACTTACATAAACCTAGTTTTTAATATGGCTCTTTGTGTACAAGGTAAATTCATATTTTTCGTAAGGCTCGAAAGTACAATTTTTTATAAAAGAGTAACTGTGGAACTTGAACTCACAACTCCTCAAATAAAAAATTTAGATAATAAGAGAGAAGATTTATTTATTTATTTATTTAAATTTAATGTATAACATCTCCACAGACGTGGACAGCTCCAACCACTAGGGCTGGACATGGTCCGATTTGGTTCGACTGAACCAAAATTTTCGAGTATTTAATAAATGGAGCTGTCTGGTCCAAATATAATTATGGAACCGTTCGGGTTTGGTTCAGTTCAATTCCGTAATTAAAATTTTTAACAGATTTCTAATGGTCAACAATCGGTGGTCATGGTCAGATGTCGTAACTTCGATGGGCAGATGGAGAGGGGAAGTTGGAGTCGGCAGTCAGCGACTTCGATTTGGGCATGTAGATATAGGTTTTCAATTTATCAAATGATTTGGGGTCAGTGACTCAGTGGTTATCGAATAAAAGTGTGAAATTTGAAAGAGAATGATAAAAACTTAAAAACGCCCAGATCTTAGGCTAAAAATGAAATTAACAATTGGGCAAAAAAATTAAATCAAAAATTGAATTTAGATATTGAATTGGGTTGGGCTAGCTGGGCATGGACTTGACTTGAGAGTTAGACATTACTCACTAAATTAGTTAATTAGTTAATTTGTTTTAAAAAATTAAAATAATTTAATTAATTCAATATAAAAAATTTTAAAAATTATTTAAATTCTTCTTATTCGGTTCTGGGTCTAGAACCCAACCAAATCGTCGATTCTCGATTCAGATACCTGTTCGGATATTTAATTTATGAGATCAGTTTGGATCCGGTCCGGTTCGGTTCGGGAGTTTTATCCAGCCCTACTGACCACCAAGCATACATGCATGTGTATTTAGATATTTTAACCATTTGAAAATACACGAACCAACTTTTGGATTTCCCAAAAATTCAGGACCAACTTGCAAACTTCAGAAAATTTAGGGACATAATTAGATAAGACTGAAATGTTAAGGGCTTGTTCGAGGAGTGGAATGAAGATCAACTCAATAGGAGTCAGGACTATCGTGGTGCCAGTTTTTAGTGCAGCTGGCCTGGGTGAGGTAGTTGAGGGCATTGTTGGAGCGTTGACCCTAGACTTGGTTCTGGAAAGACTTTGCACAAAATTTCGATCTAGCAATTAATTGACACTGATTTAAACAATATCTGATTGGATATGAAAGGTGAGAACATAGTGGCTATTCCGCACTCTACAATGAATGTGGCAAGTGCGAGTGAGGTGAGAGCGGAGGTGCCACCTTTGTGTTCAAGCACAAGGGAGTACGCCGAGGATGCTTTTGGTTAGCCCCTATTTAGTTTTAATTAAAATCAATTGTTTATTTATTTATATATTTATTTTTATAGATTTTGATAAAAAGTTGATTAAATACGTGGTTGAAAAGTTTATTAAAGTTATGGATTCCAACAAATATGTGGTCAAAAATGAGTTCGAGAAAAAATGAATTTAACAAAAAAAGCATCAAACATGAACTCAATATCATGTAGACTGGAATGAAGATATGATTTTTTTCATGTTGGGGGACTATAATAAATTCGCAAAATCTCCTTCACGTAGTGGGCCTGAAAGTGATCGAGGGCAAAAGGACAATTTCACTCGACATATGAGACGAGGAGTATGTCTAAGACGAATGAAGTGTAAAATTTTTATTTCTTACATTATATTCCCCAAATGGAGCAAGTTCAGTTGTTTGCACCTTTAGCTAGGGAGATCAAGACGATGCCCTTTCCTAAGTATGTACTAGGTTTTATCTTCGTTTGTTAATAAAATATACCACAATTAATGGTTAAAAAAAAACCCACCAAACATGCCCAGAAACTATACAACGAAATCTTTTATGATTCACAGGCAACAAAATTAGAAGCAACAAATACTGCACTAATAAGATGCAAAAATTTAAGTATTTGGATAATTTGTTTTCAATATTTTGCTTTTCTTGTAACTAAAATACAGGCAATACTTTAGTTTGTCTTTGCAAATACACAAAATATGGACATAATCAATAGAGATGAATGGTTAGATAAAATGAATTCCTTCATATGGATCCACAAAAAAGGTTACATATTTTTACCCATAGTTGTGTATATTAAGCTTTGTTACCCCAAAATACAAGAAGTTGTTCCTGTGCTGCATGTTCTGTGCCAGAATACAGTCATATTTACTGGAAATTCTAAACCCCAAAAAATTCCATACTGTTCTGGGCGTGTTACGAAGGAACGCCGGGGTCGGGATCTGGATCGGGTACATAATTTAGTCTTCCCACTTCTTCCCAGATCAATTTGGATGTCACTTCATCGTACTCTGGAATATATTCCTGTAACACAATATAAGAGTATAAAGTGAATGAGTTGTAGCTTAATCATTCATACAATCACAAGGCAAATTCCCCAAAGGAACACCTACTATAAAAGTGAGGCCTTTTTCATTCTCTCTCTCCAACTTGGTCTTCAATTTTCACATAGTAACGTGGAATAAAGTAAAAGTTTCTATTCTTATGGGATTATGAAAAAAAAAAAAAAGGGACAAAAAAATTATTTTCTATCTTGAATAGGCCCAAATAGTTTATCTATCTTCTATAGAGAGGAAATATATACAAAGGGCAGTTTAAGTACATGCTTTTATGATTAAACTACATTTGTTTTGTACATAGATTGCATAAAGATTGTTTTCTTTATGTCTAATTTTGTACCTCAAGTTCTCTGACCAACTGTTTGGCGGTCGGAGCCGACACGATAATTCTTCGTGCAGTTGGAGAGACAAAACCTTCGTCAACGGCCTTATCAATAAAAGACAACAAGGAATTATAGTAACCCTCAACATTCAACAGGCCCACCTGCATATGTTGATATGATTAGATTAGTGAATTAATTAAGATTAAAAAGTACATTATGTGACTTAATGTCGTGCAAAATGTCTACTTTTGACCAACACAAATCCCATTTTTCTAATTCTAAGAACTTTTCTCCAATTCATATGGTGATCTGCCTGTGAAATTCAAATCAGGTTAGCATGACTATGATTGCAAAACGAAATTTTGTAAATCTTTCCATGTGAACCATTACAAGTTCCACATGCATTGAGAAGTTTCCCCTTCCATTCCGTAAGGACTATTGACCAAAATCACGACGAACATGTTTTCAGTGGTATATGAATCGAATGCCAATCACACCAATTGTCATTATAACATGCTACCACTGTTTTTATAGATTGAATTTAAAAGGTATGCCCCGATAGAGCAATCTGAAACTAGGTTAAAAAGTAGCTCACAGGTTTACGATGGATCCCAAGCTGAGCCCACGTAATAACTTCAAGCAACTCTTCGAGTGTGCCATAACCCCCTGAAAGTGAATAAGTATTTACTTTTGATTTATTTCACGTGCTTAGTTTTAATCAATTTAAAAGAGATTTGCAAAGAGATTTGCATACCTGGAAGGGCAATGAAGGCGTCAGCTTGTCGGGCCATCTCGGCTTTCCTCTGATGCATATCAGATACAGCTCGTACTTCCCCAATAGTTTCACCAGTTATCTGTTGTGACAACACAATGCATTATCAACTAGAATATATGTTTAGACGACAATAAATATTAAACTTAAATGCCTTAAACCACTACATAGTTGAACATCGTTGTGGTTTTTTTCCTTCTAGATGTATTGCTTTTGCCAAATTATAATTCACATTGAAACGAAGATTTTCAGAGAAAAGAAGAAGCTCGATTAAAAATTTCTACTCGTACCTCCCGGGGCATGAGAGTCCTCGGAATAACCCTGCAAGTAAAGTAAGAGTTTGAGTATAAGAATTTGGAAATGTCAGAAGTCTTGAGATGAAATCCCATGGGACCAAGACTATACTATCGATTATAGAAAAGCAACAAAAAATATTCCCCATAAACTTATTCATATGCATATCAATTCATTGTCCCTCCCTTAATAAAAAAATGACAACAAAAAAGAGTACATCCTACAAACAGCCTAAAAGGCAGAACACTTTTCATCAAACCTTTTACACTTTTGCATTATGTTTCTAACAAGAATTTCACTTTTTATTCTGATCCAAATCAGTTCACTTTATACTCTTCAAGGTACTACTAATATTTGTACTGTCAATATCACTGCTTATTACTCTCAAATCAAAGAATTACAATTTTCGAAGGACGTCCACTTTTAGACGTGGCGATATTGAAGGCTTTTAGATCATTGTTGTGTCGATCGAGTGTCGAGTACTGAATACCAAAATGTATGTGTGCTTGTGTTTGTGTGCACATAGAGTGAGGGGGAGAGAGAATAATACCCTAGAACATGGCGCCCACCATCATGAACAGCCTGAGAAACAAGACCCATAAGACCCACACTCCCACCTCCATAGACCAAATCAATACTTTTCTCCACCTTCAAGAAACACACACATTGAAAAGAGCGAAATAAAACTCATCAAACACGCGTCACAACCAAATGTGTTACTATAAACAATTGATCAACAAACAAAACCCATAAATTATATAATTCATAGGATGCCTCAAAAATCATGGCAAACTGCGAGCATGGCTTTTCAAATGATTGTATTTGTATGATTATACGTGCATGAACATGTATAAAACTACAGTATATATTTCCCATAAAACAAAAATCATGAAGCTCTGGTAATAGAACAACACGCTTAAAAGAGTCATGATATCAAGATGGCACGTTTGGTTTCCTAATCCAAAGGCAGAATTTATTTATTTTTATAACAAATTAAACTTAAACCAATTAAGATCACGCAAGAAGGGCTTCTCTGAAATGACAGCCAGGTAACAGCTACCTTCTAATTTCTCTCTCTAGTTTCTCATGTCAAACCAAACGTAAACCCTAAACCTGATTTCTCCCCAAGACCCATCTGCCGCAGTGCCCGGTTGAAATCTGTGGGTTCTTCACATATATGTGTGTGTTTGTGTGTAAGATGTATAAATCTGGCAATCAGTTTAACAAAATTAAGAGAGAGAAATGTGGAGGAAAATCAGTTGTGCAAGAGCAGCTTTTGTACATTTCTGCATATTGATGAACCATACTGAATTCTTTAAGAACTTGAAGGATTCAAATCGAAAGTAAAATAGAGGTGGAGACGATTAGATAGCTCTAGACAGCATAAAATCTTTTTGATTATACTATCCCGGCTCAATATGTATAAATGCCACAATGCTGTGAGCGTACATTAATGTAATAATTTGGAATTGAAACACACGGTGCTTGATATATGATTACCATTTCGTTGCCCAGCTCAATAGCAGCTTCTTGATAACTTGGTTTCTTGCCAGAACTGCTCCCACAGAATACACAAATTCTCTTGAATCTTGATTTTATCTCCTCCATTTCACTCTACCCTTCTCTCTCTCTCTCTCTCTCTCTCTCTCTCTCTGTGTGAATGATGATTGATGTCTCTTGTACTGTGAGGGAGCGAGAAATGAGAACAAAATAAGTCATAATTTATAGGTTTTTTTATATAGGCACAATAAGGAGCTTACGCTACCTCTCTCCAACCAATGATCATTAGAACCTCTAGTTTGGGAATATTTTCTTTTGTCATTTTCTTACTTACGTTGGAATTAAAATTTAAATTAAAGTCAATAATAAATTTTATTCACGTGTATTTTGTGAGACCTATAACCTTTAAATCACACACTCATTAATCTATTATCAAAATTTATCAAAAATCTAATTTCATTCTCCACCCAATTTTTTTTTTTTTTTAAATTTCCATTACTTAGGGTCAAAAGAGTACTTTCAAGATAATTTATCTTCCATATCAACAATAGCCATGTCTCTAGTAAACTAAAATAACAAATCCATTCTCTATACATCATATCATATGTTATGTTACTATTGCCATGCTATTCTTTTTAACCTAAGAATTGCAAGCTTCATCAGATTCTTTAGCTAATGCAGGTAACATTATTGCTGATGTCAAGCAACTCTTGTCAAGATTTCAGGAAGTCCAAATTCAACATGTTAATCGTATGGGGAATTCTGTAGCTCATGCTCGCATTGGCTACGAATGCTTGAAATGTTGCTGATATCTCTATATGGTGGGATCATATTCCATCTTTCCTTCAAATTTTTTTATGGCTTGATGCCAATTCATGTATGGATGCTAATTGATTATTAATACATGAATTGCTGTTTATCAAAAAAAAAAAAAATAATAAAAAAATAAAAAAAAAAAAAAAAAAAAAAATATATATATATATATATATATATATATATATATATATATATATATATATATTAGAGAAAAATAAAGATAATAAATTTTTTAAATATCATCCAAAAGACGACCATCTTTTAAAGAAAAACAATGTAATCAAACATCATGGATATTTTAGGATCAAAACCAATTTAAATATGAATAAACGAAGATTGCGTAAAGTAGCGACATTGTTTTCTTTAATCCTAGCATGAACCTCGCGTGTAACAACTGTTCACAAGCAAATTGAGATTTGTTAAAATAAAATAAAAATATTAGAATTTATTATTAATTATAAGGATTTATTTATCTATTTATCTATTAATTACTCTAATTAATTGATGCAATATCTTTGATAAGATCGATCGAATAGTGAGGATCTTCACGTTTCTGGCCTAATTACCTACCACAGTTTCAACTCCATGGCCTTGGCCAAGACCCTTAACAAAACAAAATTACTGTTAATTTTAGGTGCTCAATATACCAATAATCCGGGCTAGTCAACACCAAACCGACACCACAAAGCAACAAACCACAACTCTCAAACCAATAGCTCTCAAACCAACCGGTTGCTCCAATAAAAGTCAGCCCACAAAGGACTCGGTGTGAAGAAGAAGGTAGCCTCAATGTTCAGCAACCAAGGCTAAGGAAGAAGTGAGAAAATGGATCACCAAAAGGCACAAAACCAAAGCACGAGCAAACAAGTGAATTGGTTTTCTATTCTCAATGGAAACGGCTTCCCTCAATTTTACACACTTACCAACAGTAACGGGCAAGGGTTTAAATAGATGAACTTTAGGTTTGGGCCTTATGTCAAATGATAGGGCCCAATATGAAGAGTATAAGTGGGCTAACAACAGTAGAGCCATCCAAGTTTTTGGGTCGGGCTATGAGCAACCCTAATTAAATTAGGCTACTTTAAATGACCAACTAGTTTGTGGGTTTGGTCCGAACTATTATGGTGTCGATATTTCACTTCACTCATTGGCCAAGACCTATGAAGTATAATCCAACAAAAAATCGATTTAATATCATTGCCCAGATTTATTGGGTATCAAAACCCAACAAATCTCCATATTGATTCCCAATAAATTTGCAAACAATCAAAACACACAGTTTATACTTGCACAATCAAGGTAACCAATAAAATTGGTATCACAGACCTTATCTCATATTTCGAATCCGAAACACATAACATACCTACTTTGTACATTCACCGGGGCTAAGATCAAGAACACTAAAGTAAAAGCAAATAATCACAGCAATCAATCAAGAACAAATAAACATGCGATTGAGATATCATATATAGGATAACACATAGATCTTTTCAAAACATGTTCACATAGAACGATACATTAACACCAAGTTAATTAACATGCCAACACATATGCAACAAATGCATAAAAGACCCTATGAAAAGATCTCAGCACACTTATCATATCTCATTCCGTGTTACTCACACCTCAAGAACACATATGTCACATCATCGCTCACCATGCTCACTAGACTAATCGCCCATGTCTGACGGTAAGTCTCTACAGATCCTAAGTTCTCGGGATAATCTTCTATCACCACAACACTTCTCCTAACCTAGGTGGATAATGGGTCTCCACCTAACAGAAGAAATAGAAGTGCCTCTCTTACACTCCACCTGATCAGGGTCTCTTCATAGATAAATGATTCCAACATTTGATCACATTTTCACTCGTGATCCAAATGTCACACTCCATATTCTCGGTACAAACCACCAGTGTACCCCTAGGCATCTATATTCCTATACTCCACCTTACCAAAAGACATACACACACTGCCGATGTATCCCAAACCCACTATGCATGCAAACAATTACACCAAGTAATAAAATCACTTCAATTCATGCCAATGCACATATCAAACACATTGAAATGCAACATATAATCATACAACGAAATTGAGCAATCACACACATGCAGAAAGGATTACAAATGAATGCAAATGCAGTAATTGGTTTACACTCAATAAGCTTCACGATGGTCATCACTCAACCCTAATGCCAGATTTGTCTCGCCTCTCAACTTACCATTCTGCTTATCCTTGTTCTTCTTAGGACAATCCCTAATAAAGTGTCTAACCTTACCACAACTGTAATACCGTCTACCGCTAGACTTGTTCCATCTTTTACCCTTCTTCTTATCACCCTCATCACTACTCGAATCACTACTGTCTTGAGCTCTACCCAAGCTCATCTGCTTAAAATTCATTCTACTCCTCATCATATGCAGCTCATCACTTCTCTTATCTTCTTTTTCAACCTTAATCTCTATCTCCTTACTCTTAAGGAAATCTATGATAATCTCAGGTGTTAAGGTGTCTATACCATACTTAATTGCATTGTTAACTTCTCTATATGAATTAGGCATAGAATTCAGTGATATGATGGCCTTATAAGTTTCAGACACCTTCTCGTTACAGTTAACGATATCTTGAACCAACTTGTTAAAAACATCCAAATTGTCATCAAAATCCTTTGAATAATCTATTTTAAATCTAAAAAATCTTGCAAGTAAATATAACTTATTTGGAGTAGACTCAAACAAATATAAATCTTTCAACTTTTTCCTAAGATCCTTGGTAGAATCAAGTTTTCCTACTTTTCTCAAAACATTGTTAGACGGGTGTAAAATTATTGAAGTGTATGCAAGTTCATAACATTCTTCTTTTTGTGCTTCTGAAAATTCTTCAAGAAATTTGCCTTCTATGGCCTTTGAAACCTTTTGTTGAACCAAAATACCCTTCATCTTTTGTTGCCAAATTGAAAAATCTCATTTTCCATTGAAAATTCCAATTTTAAAACTTAAAGACATTTTGAAAAATAGAACAACCAAAAATGCACAATTAGATCACACAAAATAATTCTAAGGCAACAATATACACCGTTCTTAATTCCCAAGGTTTCGCAAGACTCAAGATATCAGATCAAGGGAATATTCGAACGGGTTAAGTCCACGTGTTCTAACAGGATAATCAAAACAACACGAAAATATGTTAACAAAAAATTCCAATTTCCATACAATACAGTCTCACACAGTGACTAAACAACAGTTACAGCAGAAAAGCAATTACCAACTAGCAATCAAATTCAACACTTCAAAAAATAATTAATTCCTAAATTTCTAGCACAACCAATGGTTAACCCTTCACAGTAACCCCAATCATAATGTTGTCATCCCACACGATGACACGCTAATGTTGTAATTTAAACGGGATAAGCTAATTTACTAGAGCGGACCTATCTGAATCTGTAAATTACTAGAGATGCAAATTTACTGCTTTAGGGCCGCAATTTGTGGCCTAAAGTAATTCAGTAAATGTTTTGCCGTTTTGATCGTCGTACCCACCAATGGCAAAATCGTCCAAGTTTTCCTGTGTAACCTGAAATACTAAACCAAAAATATCAGTACGTTCAGGAAATCAAAATAAACAAATTGCCTAAAGAAACTCTCGTCAGAAGAGTCCCTACATGCCCACAAACGCGCTGCCAAAATTTCCACGCGCCGGTGACCCAGGAGCGCATCCACCTACACGTTCCACCAGTGGTCACCATTTCTCCAAATTCTTTTTGGTTTGGCAGGAAAACACAGTTGAAGGTTCGGTTTTTAGAAGAAAAATCTAGGTAGATTTTTCTTATCGGTTTTTGTTGTGATTCTGGGCAGTTAAATATGTGAACTTTAGGTTTGGGCCTTATGTTAAATGATAGGGCCCAATATGAAGAGTATAAGTGGCCTAACAACCGTAGAGCCATCCAAGTCTTTCGGTCGGGCCATGAACAACCCTAATTAAACTAGGCTACTTCAAATGGCTCAAATAGGTTGTGGGTTTGGTCCAAACTATTGTTTTGTCGATATTTCATTTAACTAATCGGTCGAGGCCTATGAAGTATAATCCAACAAAAAATCGATTTAACATCATTGCCCCGATTTATTGGGTATCAAAACCCAACAATTACAAAATTTGGTTTCAATTATTTGTACCTTATTTGAATTGGAAGGATGTTATAGCACAAAAATTGTTTTTAAGTTAAAAACGAAGTAAAGTTTTCTGGAACATGTTCGGATAACATACATTTTTTTCTTACTTTTACCGGAAAAAAAAATGAACATTTTCAAAGATAAATTTCAGTTATTTATTTCAAACCTTAAGGGATAAAAAGATTATTTATTTTAAAAATTACTTATTTACTTATAAGTAAAATTTTAAGCTGAGTTGAATGTGCTATAAATAGATAACAATGCTTGTAAAATTTCTGTTAATGGTGCCAATCACTTGTCTTGGTGTCAAGGATCTCAGCCTTACTTAATCCCCTTGGCCCAATCACAGTCGCAATTTGTTCAATTTTGACTGCACATTGTAAATATTAGTTCAAGTTTGAGTTGTAATTTCTTTTCCATTGTAATAGTTTATTTCAATTGTAAGATAGCTCTAATATTGATAAACGTTTAGTATAATTCCTCGTCATTTAAACGTCTACTCCTATCCCTTAGGTTTTTGTTCCGCAAGCTATTATATGGGATATTAGTCATTCAAAAATCTTTTAACTGACTGGTGTTCGATCCCTACACCAGTCACTGTAATTACTGATTTTCATCAATTGTAATTTCTAACTTTCAATTAATCAATGATCAATTTACTTTCAATGCATCTCAATTTTATGTTGCAAGCTTTTTACAAATTGTAATCAAATTCTTTTGTCCCGAAATGACCAAAAGAAGGCGGAAGGTAGTCTAACGGAGCAGATTACTGCCGCGCAGTGTCCCTTTTTATGCCAAGAAGAAAGACACCCCGTGAAACTCGGACTTGACAAATCAAAATATACCATTAAAGAAAAAGAGACGTGTTATTTAATTCAATCAAACGTAGGCAAAGATATTGTTTTAACTTCTTACTTTTTGTGCAGAATTAAATGAAAATTAAAGAAAACAACAAGAATGAGTTTCGAGAAATAGACGTCTGTAGTTAAAAAGTTGTGTATTCCGTAAAATATGTGATTAAAATTAATTATTGATTTTGAATTTGATAAAAATCAAGATTATAATTTCCATCAAATGGAGTAATTTATAATATTGTTGTCTTCCATTCGATTTACATATATATAATATACACTAATTAAAATAAATTCATTGTAGATGAAATAGAAGATACACGTCAATAATATTATAAATAAAAGAAATAGGAGTTAATACCCCAAATAGTTACTGAACTTTGCCAAAACTTTCCAAGAGGTCATCGAACTTCAAAACTTCTCTAATTAGTCACTGAACTTTGCAAAAAGTTCTTAGGAGGTCACTAAATTTCAAAACTACCCTAAACAGTCATTGAATTTTACTAAAATTTCCTAGGAGGTCACCAAACTTTGCAAATTGAGACCCTATACATCAATGATTTAGTGACCCCCTAGAAATTTTTTGCAAAGTTGAGTGACTAATTACGGTAATTTTGGAAAAGTTCGGTGACTATTTAAGATAGTTTTGAAGGTCAGTGACCTCCTAAGAACTTTTTTCGAAATTCAGTGACTAATTAGGGAATTTTTGAAGTTCAGTGACCTCCCGGGAACTTTTAGCAAAATTTAGTGACTATTCAGGGTATTAACCCAATGAAATAGTGACAATTTTATTTATGTAATCTGATTTTTAAATAAAATATAAAAATAATTTATACATCCTTTTAAATTTTTATTATTTATTCGGGACTTGTTTGTATTTTTTTCTTAAAAAAATGACACTACAATTACAATTGATTCTTTATTTATTTTATTTTTTTGTTTTCTTTTTGTTTTATTTAAAGAAGAGATAAATTCATCATTTCACAAGGATTTACTTAGAAAATGGAGGAAAATGTTGTATTCCACAAAGAAAAATCATATAGGGGAATTTTTCACCAAAATGAAAGAATGTGGAATATTCCACAATAAAAACAAAGTTTAGGGATATTTTGTGCCAATTACCTATATCTAATCATAATTGTGGAGTACTTCACATTACAAAAATGTCTAGTTCAGGTTTCTTGCTGTCCTCTTCAAAATAAGCTATAATTTTTATTTTTGGGCCGAAGGTCCAAACCTTTAAATAAATATGCAGGGCGAGGTCCATTGAGCGATTTCCATCCGTTAGTTGAGCAACATTTAACCCCTTTTTGTCTCCCATTATGGGGAGAAAGAATAGAGTTTTGAATAGTATTTTTTGGGGAATGTGTGGTTAAAATTTAAAGAAATTTTATTGGTTTGTGTGTAGAATATTTTATTGTTTGAATATGTGGTAGATATATGATACTGTAGCAAACAATTTAATTTTTAAAGGATGACAAACACACCATTACTAATTTGACTAATTTACAGAAGGACAAAATATATTTCGATATTATTTCATTTAAAACAATTAAAATGGTTAAAAAGAGACAAAAAAAAAATTAAAAAAATATATAAAATAAATAAATAAATGGATTAAACCATTTGTACATGATTTTTGTACATGGTCCTTGACATGGCTTTGTAAATTCAAAAGTGAATGGACGGAAAACTGTTTTTTATTTTCAAACTGGTCAATCATACTGTGACATGTGGAACCGTGTAAAAACCACCCATCTTCTCATCCCCAGCGAAACCAATCAAGGACATCTACTTTCGCTAAAAAACCAGAGATCTTATGTGGGTTCGAATACCCTCCTCTTCTACTCTTTTATATATGTTGCCTCTCCCTGGCCCAAGGTTAATATCCTTGTTAATAATCAAATGATTGTATATGTCTTTTTGTCTCGTCATTGGGTTAGGCTAGATTACGTATCATGAAAGTGATGAAAACATACTCCATATGGTCACAATGCCTTTTCATTGACAGTTTAAACTAGTGATGGCAATCGAGCCGAGCAGCTCGTCGGTTGGCCGCTCGGCTCGTACTGTAGCGATCCACGAGCTGCTCGGGCTCGTCTCGTCGGCTGGCCGCTCGGCTCGTATTGTAGCGATCCACGAGTCGCTCGGACTCGTCAAAAGACGAGCCCGAGCTCGAGCCGAGCGGACCCGTTCATAGACGAGCCGAGCTCGGCTCGGCTCGTTAAGAGACGAGCGCTCGTGGGGCAAAAGCCCACGAGCGGCTCGTGGGCTCGTGAAAAACATTAAAAAAAACAAACTAAGAAAAACTAAAAAAAAATTGACGAGCCACAAGCCGAGCCGAGCCGGCTCGGCTCGGCTCGGCCCATTGCCATCACTAGTTTAAACTTTGACATCATTCCCAGCAACAGTCCTGAAACCATTTCAGAAACTCTGGTTTCGCCAAGAAACCCGATATCTAGTCTAATTCCATGCTAAACAAGACGAAATTCTTTGGTTTCATGATAAAACCATACTTTGCAGTGAAACTAATTCAAGGGGCCGGCGGTGCCGACGTAGAGGTGAACTAGGAGAGCGGGGTGTAGCGAAGGCAAACAAGGCGGGAGTGGAGTTGTGGTGTGGTGAGGGGCACGCAAATAGTGGGGATTATCCCCTCCCTGACTACACTATAGTGGGGGCGTTGCCATTGTAAGGTAGGGGGAGAATTTTTTTTGAAAAAAAAAAAATTAAAATTTGTTAATCAATTCTTCGTTATTTTTTCATGTTTTAAATGAAATAAATGAAAAATACCATCTTACCCTTCTATAAATTGGTCAATTTTTCATCAATATAGAACTTGTGGATCATTTGACGGTTTTCTTGACGGAAACCGTTCAAGGACCTTGCCCTACATATTTATTTAAAGGTTTAGGACTCTGATCACAAATATGAAAGGTTTGGGATCCATTGCACCTTTTTTTAAAGCTTTGAACCCCTAATGCAATTTACCTCATTTTCTAACACTACGTCATCACATTATTTTTTTGACCAATTAATTACACATCATTTGGCTTGTCCAATTCATATAACTAATTTTGTTAATTGAGATCATGTGATCTAATTATTTTTTAAGGTCCAATAAACACAAATCTTATGAATATTCTCTAACGACTTCTAATCCTATTTTAAATTTAATAAAAGACATAAAGAATTAATATATGAGGCCGCTACAAGTACAAGCCACTGTTTCACAGGTGGCTACCAGGTCAGACACATGGGACGGGGGCCACAATTTTTTTTTGTTTTTAATACATTGGGATGGAGTCGGCGCTGCAGTGAGGGGTCCTGTAAGACCCTGTACTTGGGGAATTACTCTTAATATATACAAGACACGTCAAAACTATAATTTAGAGATATTATTCATAAAATTAGGCTTATCTGGCAATTGGATCTTATCAAGGTACTGTAGATTTGAATTGAATATTTAGCAATATTGGGTCAAATTCATAGATAAAATTATAAGTATTTAAATTAGTTATCCATAAGATTCTTGAAGCAGTCAAAAAATCTTGTTGATTTAAAAAAAAAAAAGTTATCTTTTGGGAATATAAATATTCATTTAGATTAGGAAAGGGGCTTAAAAACAAGGGTAATATTATTTAATATCACTGAGGTTACAACCTCAATTTAAGTAACGTTAATGTGACATTAAATTATATGTAAAATTAATTTTCATTTAATATATTATCTAGCGCCATCTAGAATGAGATTGAAACCCTAGTGGAGTTACATAACATTACTCAAAAAAAAATGTAAAAAAAATCAGCCTAAGTATCATAATGTGATAGACTCAATTAAAGGTGGAGTTATCAGTTATGCGATTCATTTAATTGTCTATCATTTAATGCCACTTATGTGTCACCTATATCGATTTTATAATGATGGTGCTAAATATCATTACTCTTAAATGGTAATTAGTACATAATGTCTATACCTTACTATTATTGTCAAAACATTCATACTTTTCATTTTTTGACATTTTTACCCTACACATTTGATTCCACAAACCATTATTTCTATCAATTTTTATCTAATTTCTCAATAAAAACAGTGAAATGAAGAATATACAGTCCTATTTAAATATAACCAAAAAATATATACTCCCTCCATCCCAATTATATAGGCATGTTTAGTTTTTCACACGGATTAAGAAAGCTTATTTAATGTCATTGGAAAATTAATTTTTACCAAAATTTTTCCTAATTTGCCCATATTTAATTTTCAGTGTGTAAAATTAAATTATTGTTGAAATTAATAAAGAATTTAAATTTTCAAGAAATTTGCTTATCAAGTGGGAAAATTTAATCAGTATATATTAGTAAAAGAACACAACAAAATATTATATATTAGGAAAGAAGCCTATATATTTGGGACAAGAAAAAAATGAAACTCATCATATATAATTGGAACGAAGGAAGTATATTTTTTTCCAATTTTTTTTAATAATTTATTTTGCACTCTTTCGTACTTTTTAAATTTTTTTTTAATTTCTAATATTAAATAATTTATTTGCAACTCATTTGCACTTTTTGTTTCAAAAAAAATAATTAATTTTTTAATAATTTATTTTGCACTCGTTTGCATTTTTTTTTTTTTAAATTTGAAACTGTGATTACAATTAATTCTTTATTTTTTTTAAATTTAAATAAGATAGTATATTTGTCATTTCACAATTTTTTATTGAAAAATTGGACGAAAATAAATAATAATAATGATTTGCACAATCAAATGTGCAATTAAAGGTAAAAACACCAAAAAATAAAATGTATGAACCTTTTTCACAACAATAGTAAAAAGTAAAAACATTATGTGTTAATTACCCTTTTACTAAATTACTAGAGACTCGTTTGCACTTTTTTTAAAAAAAAAAAAATAAAACTATAATTGCAATAAGTTCTTTCTTTTTCTTTTTGTTTTATTAAATAGAATGGTTTCATCAATTCATAGCTTTTTATTGAGAAAACTTTTGCACAATGAAAAATGGAAATAAGGATGAAAATGTCAAAAAATGAAAGGTAATGACGTTTTTCGCAATAATAGTAAAATGTAAAAATGTCACGTGGTAATTACCCCATATGTAGATACATAGTTCAAAATCCATTTATTCATTCAAAGACTGGTTCCAAGAAAACTTGCACGTACTTTAGTTCTCCAGAATACTGTTGATTTTAAAATGGAAAACATAAATTTACTTTAAAATTAATTGACATCCTTCTGGTTTAAGCTAATTTCAAGAAATTCTTGCCCACGAACACAGGCAATAAATACTTCCAGACGGTTTGATATAGTACTCAAATGCGATACCTGTTGCGGTCCCTGTCACGATCTCGCTCCCGTCCATATTCTCTATTTCGATCGTAGTCGTAACCACGATCTCTATCTCTCTGTCTATCCCGTTCCCTGCTCCTACTCCGGTGCCTATCCCTCTCCCTATCGTCTCGCTCCCTTCCCGTGTCTTTGCTTCTCTCTCTTTTATCCCTGTCAACTGTGCCTGCCAATAACTTTGTTTAAAGTTTCACACAAGAGTATGATCGACTAGAAAATAGGGAAACAAAAATTGTATAATATAACGGGCAATATATGAGAGTAAGAATTAATGCAGATGCAGTAAAGGATCAAATATAACAATCCATGGAAGGAACCAATGCTTACATAATTACTACACTAAAAGAGAGAATATCCATACATCTTGCCTTCTAATACATAATTAGGCTATATACAAAAACAACTATGAAAGTTTATTAACCTCACAAATAAGTGTTAAAAAGTGTACTCACTACAAAATTAGGTATGTTATAGTTGACCCTATTATTAAGTTAAAAAAGCAGCAGTTCCACGCATTCTTGAAGATGCTACAGGAATGTCATGGTTGCTGGAGAGAATAAAGATGTCTAATTGGAAGAAACGTTTTGGGGCACTCCATGACAGACTTACAAAGGAACAACATAATGCAAGCCTGCAAGGGAGTCTCCCAAACCTAAGGGCAAAACTTCATAATAACCTTAAGCTTTCTCATGGAGATTACTTTAATTTACCTAGAGAGGTGTCTCAGGTATCCACCAATTAAATAGAGAAGGTGTTAAGGCTATCTTCAGAAAGATGCTTTCAGCTTCCTCAGTTAAAATCTTTAAATCTTTTTCTTTGCTTACATAAACTAAATAAAGTGTTTGAATGTCCTCTCTTTCCTTCGTCTATCATTTCGTTCTGGTGGGGTATGTTATTTATCTGTCCCCTTAGTTATGAAATAGCATAACACAATCCAATCCTGTCAAGCTTTTCTGCTAGAGCCTTCAGCCTGCCTAACAAAATTATGCAGCATCAAATTCAGAAATTAGAACAAACAGATAAAACTGTTTCACCTCCCTGTCCAAACAAGCTAATAATGCCTAAAAAATAGGTTTCTCAAGAAGTCCTCAATTAGAAGAGATTGTCAATCTTTTAGAATGCACCTCATCGGGTCAAAAAGTCCTCAATTAGAAGAGATGGTCAATCTTTTAGAATGCACCTCATCGAGTCAAAATGAACATTTTCATTGACCAAATCAACAGGCCCTCTGAGCTGCAACAGAAGATTAACTTTTTCTCAGCCTGGGGAATTACTTTGCTGTTGTCACCTATTGGGAAGAAAGTACTAACATGGAAATTACTTTGTAGCATGGTCTTTTGGGAACAAAATACTCAAAATTTCTATGGAAACAGTTCACTATGCCAAACTGGCCTGATAACTAAATACCATATAACGCCAGAAATTTGTCTCCCTTGTAACACCTAAGATTTCAAAAGAGGTACCTCCATTGCTCTACATATCTGCTGGCTGGGAAGTAACCCACAAGGTCCACCAATAATGAAACACCTCATTCTCAAACAAAGCCAGGTCGGTTTGCCCACAAAAAAATATGGATGCCAAACTTATCGCTTTTTGTATCTCACTTTACCATTTTCTTCTTTTTCTGTTGAGACAAGACAGGGAGGCGCACTAACATCAGGCGTACTTCATGCTTCAAGCATCATATTGTATCGTGGAAATAGTTTTCCATCTAAGAACATAAAGCACTACTGCCTATAGAGTCAAACCTTCAATTTTGAACTACTCTTACAGAAGTTCCCAAGTTTTTCCTTTCTACTCTTTTTCAGCATATGACTGGAGAATTTAATTACAAAGTAAAATCGCCAAGAGTATAAATGCACCAGAGAAATCATGTAAGGAACACTTACGGCTGGGTTTCTATCAAAATATAGCAAGAAAATACCCAACCTTCAATTTCACAGCAAAATGTCAGATTTTCTTTAAAAACACTATCGTGGACTTACATTGGGAGATGGGAGGACTGGGAGGTGGCATGGGGGTAGCACCATGGGTGAGGACTTTATTATTTTTTCTTCCCTTTTTTCCTTCCTTTCTTTTTCCTTTTTGTTATTTTTCATTAAAACTGAGTGTTTTAACCATTTTACTCCTCAAGAAATCAAACATGTGATGCAACATGACATTTTAAAGTCCAAATAAAAAGAAACCGTACATTGGGACCAACTTGCTACATTAATACCAGGTTGACAATTCACTTGCTACAAATTAAAGGTTAGAAACCTACTTACTACATTTCGCATGGGTCGGGTAGAAAAGAAAGGTAAATTTTCAATCATATAGTTTCCAACAGTGGTGTTGCGTTCATCTTAGTCTAGATGATGGTTTCCCGAAAATGCAGCCTCATCTACAATGTGAACGTGCATCTATGTTTAAAGTTTCAAAGAAACTGCAGAGATGGGTTGGGTAAAAGAATTAAAGGTTAGAAACCTACTTACTACATTCCTCATGGGTTGGGTAGAAAAGAAAGGTAACTTTCCAATCATATAGTTTCCGACATTGGTGTTACGTTCATCTTAGTCTAGATGACAGTTTCCCAAAACTGCAGCCTCATCTACAACGTGAACGTGCATTTATGTTTAAAGTTTCAGAGAAACTGGAGAGATGAGAATACTATACAAGGATACACAAACAAATTGTTTTTTTTCCCTAAAAGTAGTGTACGAAAGTAAAATACGTAAAATAATTAAGCACAAATGTCCTGCACCATGTATCCACAAGTTTCTTCGCCTCTTGATATTTAAGTATTCACGTATGGACAATATCCATAAATCTTACAACTACTGTCAGAAGAATAAAGGGCATTATAAAGATTTCATGGATAGACGACAAACGCATCATTCCAAGGTAGTATTATTTCCTATTTCTAGTTAGTTTTCCCATGGCATACAACATATAAACTAAAGAGCTCTTTCATATTGACAGACACAAACTACTGAAGAAATCACGTGTTGTCGTTTAAAAATGAGAGAAAATTTTGCTAACAGATGGCAAATTATTGTTAAGAAAGTCATCCCAAAAACTCAAGTTCAAATAGATTCCAAAAGTGATTTGCATGAAATGCACGTCCAGGGCAAAGTCATTTACTCTGTAGAGGCAAGTTTTTTTTCCACTACAACACCCCTTTTCCATTTTGTTATTTCACTTATAAACGGACAGAAATCAGTAGTATAGCTTCTTGCTAAAAGACATTAATTTTATTTTATTTTTTGGAGGGAAGCAAATATCAGAAATTCTTTTGATTATGAAAAATATTACTTTCTGATGGTTATTACTTGTTAGCGAGCGAGGAAAGAGAAGCAGAGCAACAAACCGAGCAAATGGCAAAATCAACATCTAGCAGTCATGGAACAGCGTAGCAAATTACTGCAAACTTATGCAGATGAATTACCGTTACGAGTGGGATGGTAATCAAGCCTTATGCAGGTAAATTACAGTTATGAGTGGCTGGATGGTAATCAAGCTAAAGTAACCCAACACACAGGATAGGTATGCACTGGCTTGGGCTATAAAATCCAATTGTCTCGTGATAAGCACATGAATAAGCATAAATTTCCATAGTCCAATCAGTGGGAACAAGAATATAAACAAAAATTATAACATACCAAGTTCCTCAACCTCCCATCCCACACGCCCAACGCCAGGAGTGCCAATAGTCACTCCAGCTTGCTGTGTTTTCGCACGGAATTTTTTCTTAAGATTGCCAAACTCATCATACATTTCACCATCATCCTGATATCATGAAAAAAAAAATCTTTAAATGCCTCGGATAAAAATACAAACAATGAACTTCTAAAGTAAGTGCGTATTACTTCTTCAGCCTCTCTTCTGCGCCTCCTAGTCTCTTCTATTTCTTCTTCATCAAGTTCTTTGTAGCCTCCACCACGTCCTCCTCTAAATGAAAAGATGCAAAATGGACAAACATCATTACTCAGTCAACAGCTGCAGGAACATTCACATCAAAGACCAGACCCAAAACCCCACATCAACCCTAATAGAAGTGGAGAAAAAGAAGAAAATTAGAGCAAAGATGATAGTAAATGTTCAACGAGTTTAAAACCACAACTGAAAACAAATTTGTTATGGGCCATAAAAAGTTCAGAAAACCATTTAAGATCCTTGATGGGGAAAGGCTGGTTAAGCGCATTCAAAACTCTCATGGTTACATATAAAAGCGCAAGGAAACAAGTGATATATGCTAACATTCTAGCTCATGTCCATGAAAAGAAAAAACATGCTGCAGAATAAAATACCTCACACCGCCCTCAGTATGACCAGGTTTATTCGTGTTGCAGATGTTGCATTTCATGCGCTTTGCCCAGTTAATGTTGCCACACCTAGACGAACAAGTAACAAGCATTGGTGAAAAAAGCAAAAACATTATGGCATGTTTTCAGCAACTGAATGATTGGATCATGCATGACAGTACAAATAATACAGAACATGACATCCACGTCAAGAGCGAGTCTTCAAATAAACCTTGCATCTTCTTGAAACTGATATTCAGCCATGGATAGTGTAAGACAGTGGAAAAGGAGTAAAGGGCCAAAGGGATGATAAATTCGAACCACTTGGACACTAAATGCTTGCATTATTATGAATAACAAACAACCAGAGGGGAGAGAACAAAGAGCAATTTGTGAATGCACTGGTAGACACCCACGCTTGCATAATACATCAAAGTGCATCCATGGCAAAATAACGCTACATGAACAAAAACATATGGAAATTTATGCCCCAAAATTAACAATAATTCACTACCAACAAAGGCTTTACTACAGCAGAACAAAATTCTTACAATGACCTTCATTGACATATCCTAGTGAAATAGATTTAGCTCTTCAGCCACTTTTCAAAAAAGAAAACCAAGAACAAAAGATTCCAGCAAAATGTGAGTTCATTGTATTAAAATTCAAAGTATCCAATTATTTAATAAGAAACTAGTTCGCAAATTAGTGTATACAGAACATTCTGTTGTGATTTGTTATTGATATTCATAGGGCAATAGTACTTAAATTGCATACATCTTTGGAATAACATTTTCCCAGCAATTTATAATAATATTGCATGGAAAGAACCTAAAAAACAATGTTTTAGCCAAATGCAGGAAGAAAAACATTTTCCAGCAATCACTGAAAAGTCCTGAAATCAAACAACATAATTGGTCAGCACAGCCAGAGATAGTAAATTCATGCCTGAACTGGAAGAAAATTGTTGGTAACCCAGGCACCAAACATATACATCAACATTTAACTAATGTCATCCATACACAATGTCCTTTGTCTCAACTCTCAACAGTTTCCTATTTTCATTTTGAGTCGTCAAAACTTCTATTTACTTGGGTCAAAGTTTAAAAAGACTTAATTGGGTACTCACGCGTTTTGTAACAAAAATATACTATAAAATCCATAATAAAGCTATATTAAAAAATTGAAAAAAATACAAAAATATGCTCGTAATATACTATAAAATCCATAATAAAGCTAAGTAACAAAATTAAAAGTCCAACTTGCAAGCAAACATAAAACAAATCAAGAAAATAGAAGATAATAAGTTCTCAAATTAGTAATTCTTATATTATCACTACCAGTATGATCTTTAAGGTAATCATTAATGTCGTCGTCATCCTCATTATAAGTTTCTTTTCATTCTTTGATATCATCCTCCAATTACATTGGTGTATTCTCCTTCCCATTTTTTCCCCGTGTAGGTAGGAAAAAAAATGAAATAGAAGAACTTGTAAAACATTTCAGGTTACAAGGAAATAACTCAAAAGGCTAAGGTACATAATTAAATGTTTGAAAAATGCAAGACAAATGGGAAAACACCTTAGTTGGCTTGAGGCATAATGATTAATTGACAATTTCAATTCAAATCGACCCATCGATCTATTTTCTACTTTCATAAGAGTGCGTCTATTTTTTGCTTTACGAATATGATAATTTTTTGGACATTTCAAATAATATAAAGTCTTATTCCTATTTTGAAAATTTTCATTTTCAGGGTTTCGGCTTCGATTAGGAAAGGAAATGAGAAACTTGAGTTCTGAAGCATGTATAGAACCAAGCTCACTAGGTCAAGGTGTTGGTATCAGTAAAACGAGGCGTAAGCCTCACAAATGAGCTTAAAAGTTCTCGTTTTGAAGCATTTTATGATAGTTTCATATAAGGAAAGATTGGAGGTGTATGCCTCAAATAGTTTTTTTAAACCATGACTTGGTTAATGGGTCTATCTATTCCAAATAAACCATATTTCTATCTTTAAATAATACTTCATAACTTCAATATTAGGCACTAAACCTTATAGTTGTTGAGCACAGACAAAGATGATAAAATTCATACCTAAACTGGGAGAAAATTGTTGGTGGCTCAGGCACTAAACATATACATTAATATTTAACTAAAGTTATCCATAGACAATGTCCTCTAACTTTTTGTCTCAACAGTTTTCATTTTGATACATTAATACTCCCCTTTTTACTTGGATCTATATCTAATCATGATATTTTATATTTCTAACTTCAGATAATACTTTGGGTCCGTTTGGAACAGGTGTTGTGAGAAGAGCTTTTAGCAGTAGATCCAATCGATCTAGAGCTTTTGGTAGTAGAGTTTTTATTAAAAAGCCAATATAAGTGTAAATCCAAAAAGTGCTTTTGTATGAGCTTATATTTATTTAACGAGGTTAGAAGTTAGATTTTTATTTTTTTGGATATATTAATGTATATTTTGTTGATTTTAAAGCTTCATTAAATGTTAATTACAGTTTCCCGTAAAAGCACAATTATAAATTTTTAGAGAATTTCAAAATTTAGAGCCTCTTTGAGCCCCATTTTCAGCCAAAAATGCATTTCGGTATAGTGATTTGATGGAGAATATATGATTAAAAAATAATGAAATTATTTAAGTTTGCATGTAATATTATTTTATTTAAGAATGTATGGTTGAAAATAAGAGAGAAAAATGTACTTTTGAAATAATGAGGACCAAACATGGGCTTAGGCTTCTTTAGAACAACTTTTTTAAACTGCTGCTTTTTTTGGGTCAAAAAGTGCCTTTAGCCAAACAACAAGCACTTTTGACCTCCACAAAGTGATTTTAGGCTTTGGAAAAGCCCTTCCAAACACATCTTATAACTTCAATATTGGGGTGCTGTTCAACATGTATAGGAAGTCTTGTGGCAATCAGATAGCAAATACTCTTTGTTACAAACACTAAACATAACTTTCTGTCTTGATCTAAGAAAGTAAAACTAAAAGGAATTAACATCCACTGCATCTACATTGTCCAATTGAGAAATTAAATGAGTGCTTACGTCCTAGTGAAGCTATTACAGGTGTAATAAACTACATCGGAAAAGGTGAAATTCAAGACCTAAGCACCAAATAATATAGCACGGAAAACGTGTCAATACTTCCTACCTCATAAAAGCTATGTGAATCTGAGGAAAAAAAATACTATTTGCTCAAAACAAAGGTAAAATAGCAAAGCTATATATGTTCTTACATTGGACAAGGCCAATCATTTGGACCAAAAAGCCCTCCACCAGTAGCACCAACTGCACGAGTATTGCCTCCCAAATCCTGGCCACCGCGGCCCCTTCCTCGGCCACCACCCCCTGAACCGCCACCAGAGGCACCAGCAGGACGGGCAGTTCCACAACGGTTACACGCACCTCGGAACGCAAAGTTTACATTGGAACAGCTGCTTCGAGCATTAAAGTATAAGAAACCATTTGCATAACCAGATTTTAGGCGAATCATGAAAACATCAGAACAGGATAAATAAGAGCAAGAAAGAGCTGCTCACCAATAATCACATCACAGACCTTGTATTCGGACACTGCCAATCACCCTCTTGTTGCCATGGCTTCCCCGAAGCATCGCCTAGCCCTTTACCTCTTCCACCCCCATCATTCACATCACTAGCTCCTTCCTCCAGCCCACTAAGATCACTTCCAAGAATTTGATCGCCAGCATGATTCCCTGGGTCACCTTTGCTCTTTGACTCGGCGAGAAAGACTCCAATTGTGGCTCCATGAAAATCTTTATTGTTGAACCATTCAACAGCAGCTAATGCAGCATGTGGGTCCTCATATGTGACAGTAGCATCTCCTTTCGGCTCATTCGTCACTTTGTCACGGTATAACCATATCTTGGGACTCCCCGTTCGTTTATCTTTCTGTAGAGTCGTAGAGATGTAACTTGAGTTCCTAAAAGCTATTAAAAATGACACACATGCAATACACCTGTGTAAACACTAACATATGCAGATCTATTACCTTAAGAGATATTAAAGAATTGTTAGGTGCACAAGCCATCCATGGCTATGAGGGAACTTGGTATATAAAACCCGCAGGCATAAACACATACATGACATTTGTATAAACATAAATACAAAGATAAAAGACATACAAACAAACAGCACACAAATTACATAGATTTACATGTACATTTATGCAAACACTCGTACAGAAGCGGAAGACCATGCGAACTAAGCAATATAATGGATATTCACACACCACTTACTGGCAAAACGAGAAATAAAGTTAAGCGAAATTACAAACAGTACCCGATGGAAACCATACCTTTAGCAAGCCAATGGTACCAAAGTGTTCAGCTAACATATTCTCATCGGTTCCAAAAGGCAAGTTACAAACGTAGACAGAACCATTCGTGGGGACTCCCTTTCCTAAATAGTTGGACATTGTGTTCCAATTTCATGAAGCGCCACTGCTAACAAAATTAAAATTAAAACAAAAAAAACCCACAATTACCCTAGCTACATAAATTTCATTGGAAAAACAGAAAATAATAATTCAATCGTTCTTATAAGCAGCAGTTCAATTTAAATTGGTTAACGTGTATTTATGAAGAGTAAAGTAACACAGTGCCATAGAGTTGGCTGGAGTAGGGTAAGCCTTCTAGGGTTTTGCAGATGAGGAAAGGATGGGAAAGAGAAAAGAGAGAGCTCACCTCTGACCGCCAATTTTGTTTGCCGCCGACGTTGGTTCAGAGTGAAACAAATATGTGATGTTTGCGCAGGGCAACGAATCGAATCCAATCGATAATTGAGTGTGAATGTGACGACAACGGGGAGTAATTTTGCCGTAGTTTGGGTCACAAAATACGGGCTTTTCTAACCCGGCCCATGAATGAAACTTGTTGGAACTGAAACCCGTTAGAGGAAATTACCAGTGTTCTAAAATGCGTAATACGTTGCAAAGCATCGATGTCGAGAATCAAGAATCACAAGTTTAGGCGTGTCAACGCGAAAAATAAGCGTCATAATGCGTTTCGTATTTTTAAGGCATTAAATATATTTTTATATAAAAAAAATAAATTTTTTAATATATAAAAAAAAAAGATTTAAAAAAAAAAAAAGAGGATTAGACGGACTAATGCGCGCCTAATACGCGCCTAGGCGTGCCTTTTAGTTAGAAAAGCATTTTTCCCGCATTGCCCGAATTCGACGCGTTTTGGTCGCGCGTCGCGCCTAGGCGGCGCATTTTCCCCTTTTTTAGAACAATGGAAATTACACACGTCCCTATTTTCTAACTTTACTTTCTATTTAAAAAATCAGAATTTAAGTATATTCATTTAAAACTCAAGTTATAATTAAATTTTTAATATTAAATAATAATATGATATTACTAGATAATAATCAATAGTATACTGGGTAAAGTCATTTGTACAAAAAATGATGACACCCGGCCTTACATATGCGTATGTTACGAAAGATGAGCGGTTGGATAAAAAATAATTTTTATAGAAGTTGGTGTGAGATGGTGATAAAGTGTAAATTCTACAAGTCATAGTGTAAACGGGAATGTACATGCAGTATGATTATAATAATGAGGACATACATGTAGTACGATTTTAATATATTACCTACATAATCGTGCAGAGTAGGAGAGGGATTATCCAAAATTTTCAATAGATCTATTACAGGGACAGGATAAATGACATGATTTTATACAAATATATACTTGGACAAAATTTCATTGGCAATTAAAAAAAATAAAAGAAAAAGCTGCCAATCAAAAACTACAATTTCAGCAACTGAAAGTAGCCTACGCAATTGACTATGTGCAACCAGTTTAATCTAATTTTCATATAGAAAATACTTCTTGTACATAATGAGTTACACAATGATGGGGTGTTAAAATGTAAATTGAGAGGTTATTTGATTAATGAAATTTTGTTCCAATTAAATTTTGATCATTATGTAAATAATCATGTACATGTATTACAACGCAAAAAACCTCAATCTTCTCACTCACTAGACAGTCACCAACTTTCTCTCTCTTAAATTGGGATCTCAATATAGGAAGCTCTAATCCTCCGCTTTTGAGGAGTTGTAACCAGACACTCGACGACGTCGACAATCAAAAATGATTACAATACTTTTCTAAAGCAAATAAATAATAACGACACTCAGATTTATGAATGAAAATCAGTGTCAATCGTTAGTAAACGGTGATAGAAAACTTATAAGTGATTATCGATCTTAAACATCAATAATCAAACATTACCGAATTAACCATCCATGTTGAAATCAATGAGAACATCAAAAGAAAAGCGGAAACATACCTTAGACCATAAATTCTGATTCTTTGCATGATGGGGTTAGATCTTCCAATTGATTCATGGTCTCCTCTACAACCTTTTGATCTTCATTGATGGGGAACATAGAGAATCTAGAAGCACCACTAACAATTGAGGACCATAACCTATATATTCATAAGATAATGACTATTCATTATCTTTCATTTGTTTTAAATCGGCCCCTCAACAATATAAAACAAACATCCGGTCTCTACTCTTTAATTCCATGAAACTTTAATACCCATTAGTCAAAAATTAGTCTTTTGTGGATCACTTTAATGACTATACTTTAAATAATAGCATCACACATTTTAATTTGTTACGTGTGGCCCCAAATATTGTTAGAATATTCCAACAAACGGGTCGTCAATTCACAAGTTTTTCTTCTTTTTTGTTTTCAGCAATTCAGTAATACCATCAAATGGTTTCATTTTCCTCTTTTCATCCCTTGGTCACAGGTTGTCTTCTCTCCTTGGTTCTCTTGGAAAACCCATTGAACCTTCATTCATCTACCTTCAAATCCAATAAAATAACTCCAACATACTCCAAATTCTTCAACTGAAAAAATACTCAAGTTCCCATTTTACGGTCCCGGTCCCAGTCCCAGTCCCTGCCCAGTGCACTCAGAAAGTCTTGCAAATTCTAGCAATATCTTCAACTCATCTCTACTTATTTAAGTGAGTAACCTTCAAAGTTGTTTTTTATTCTTTTTTTGGTGGTTTGTCGTTTGTGGTCACCTAGTAGTTTGTTTTGGATTATTTTTGTGATTTGTTTACGATGTTATTTTGGATCGATGTGATGGCAGCAGTGGTAAATCATTGATAAATGCTTCATTTTAGTGGATTTTAGGTAAAAATAGGTGGTGGTGGTGGTGAATGGGGGAGACTGGAGGAGGTGTAGGTGGGGTTTGCGGGTTTGGTGTTGGAGGAAGAGGTGGTGATGTTTTGCAATGAAATGGTGGTCGTTGTGATGGTCTTGGCGACGACGACAAGTTGACGGATGCGAACAAATTTACATTTGTTACACAAAGTGTTAACAATTGTAGCACAAAAGTATCACAATTGTTAAAAAAATAAAAATAAAAATAAATAAATAACAACAATTATTACACATGTACATTGTAATGAAACTTGATGGTGTTCTAGATCGGTAAAAGATAACTAAGGTCACGGCTAATCCACACTTCAAAGTTGCATGTTCAATCAATGTAGCGTCCTACAGTGTGGATGATTTAAAGTCATAAATCATTGACAATTAAAATGTTATGTATAGAAGTATGCGTAAACAATTTAAATTGAATGCATTAGTCAGAAAGTCTCATTCTATACACAATAAATAAGATAGTCAACTTCATATTTCATGTCATAAATAAAGTATCATACAGGCATTTGGATTACGCAACCTCAACACAAAAGATCGATGCAAGCTTCGATTTGTCACTGGCTAGATATAGTTGTGACTTCATTTTTAAATACAAGTTTTGATGGACGCCTACAAGTTTTGAAGGTCACACTAATGTATAGCAAAGTCACACAAGTTAGTCACACAAAAAAGACCTGAACATTGCGTTGGACCGATTGGTCAAAATAGAAAAACAAACTGTTAACATGAAACGAGCCTCACTTTCCTTGTTGTGGCTAGTTGCTTTAGTTTAGTTGAATGAGTTTTTAGAGGTGAAATCAAACCGCCTGACATTTATACAACCTCACTTCCAAGGATAATCGAGAAATTTTAATATCATCCCCACTTCGACTTCCTCTCTACACAGTTTCCAAAAGTTAGGTTCGTCCAATGAAATTAATTATGGTATTTGCTCCAAATATTCTGAAGTTGAAGACTGAGCTTTCATGTGTCATCGATGCAGGGTTGCTTTATTATCTTTAGGAGCGTGGTTGGATTCTCTTATGCTACAGACTTGTTCTGTTTGTTGGAGAGTTTGTATATAAATATGAATTTTTTGGATGTTGTTTGTCCCACATAGGATAGAAATAAAAGGAAAGACTTTTTTATAAGTGTGAAAATAATATACTTAATAAGTTGGATAAAAGATCATACAAATGAGCTTTGAGCCTGAGCCATATGATTTGGGCTTGATTGGACTCCTTGTTAGGTTATATAAATATATATATGGGAAAAAAATCATATTTATGGTGTTTTCTTTACCTCAATTCAAAAATAAGGTAAATAGTTTAAAAATTCAAAAATCAGGTATTTATTTAATTAATTAAAAATATTTATTAAATAAAGATAATAAAGTCACATTTTGTGATTAATGGTCACATATTCATAATTTTAAGTTACAGATTTATTTACTGGTCACATATCGTCAAATTTTTTTATCCTAAATTATTTCGAGGTCACATATCAAAAAATTTGTACGTCACAAATTATTTTGAGGTCACAGATTATTAAATTTTTAGGTCACATTTAAGTAATTGGTCACGGATTAACAAAAATTTGGTCACATTTGAGTAATTGGTCACGTATTAACAAAAATTTGGTCACAGATTAACAAAAATTTGTTCACATACTACACAGCCTTCCACCGATACTTGGTCACAGGTCACAGATGGACCAACACAAACTACCCAGCCACAGAACACACGACTGAACCCCAACCACGATAGATCCACCACCACCAACAGCCAACCACATCCACAACCACCAGCCAACCACAACCACCAGCCACCAGCCAAAAATAGATCCACCACCACCACCACCAATAGCCAACCACAACCACCACCGCCAGCCAACAACAATAGATCCACCACCAGCCAACCACCACCACCACCAGCCAACAACAGCAATCAACCAACACCCACTACCACGCCTCCACCGCAAAATCACAACCAAAAATATCACCAATCAAAAACCACCAACAACTAACCAAAATCGCAGCAGCTGCGATTCCAACGACCAATCAGGAATCGCAGTGCTGCTGCGATTCGCGGCGGCTGCAGCTTCGAATCATTGCGATTCGCAATGGCTGCGATTCTTCGCGGCGGCTAACCGAGTAATCGCGATGGCTGCGATTCGCAATGCGATTCCGCAACCGAGGGGAAGTGCTTTGCGAATCGCAACCGAGAATCGCGACTGCGATTCGCAGCAGCTGCGATTCCGCAACTGATGGGGTGGGGGGAGGGGGAGGTAGAGACGGGAGGGGGAGGTGAAGGAGGAGAAGGGGAGTGGAGGGGAGGGGAGATCAGGCGAGAGAGAGAGAAGGGAGAGTGGGGGAGGGGAAATCAGGCGAGAGAGAGAGAGAAGGAGGAGTGGGTGGAGGGTAAAAAATTAGGGTTAGGGTTTTTATATAGTACCTGATTTTTGAAGATTGAAATTTGGTCCCTGATTTTTGCATTTGAAACTTTAAACACCTGAAATTCTTGAATTTCTCTATATATATTATATAGTCAAAAGATGAGCCTTGGGAGCCTTGGGTCTTGTGATTTCCAAATTTCAATTTTAGCACTTATTTCTTTGTTCATATTTTTCGATTTTGTTTGAATGGTTGTGTTTGATCAACATAACTTTTTACCACAACCGACACAAAGGATAAGACTGTTTGTTTTCTATTTATATGTAGAGAAAACGTTCGATTTTAATAATATATATATATATATAAATCTTGCATTTCAATCCTTCATAAAATTCTGTTTGAGAGAAGTAAACACTGAGTATAATCGCCAAAACCAAGAATCAAGTGCTCGATTCTTGTGAACAGATTGTTGAATCCTGGTGGCAGACACTCATCGAACTACAAGCACAAGAGTAGGGGCGAATTTCTACTATAGGACATATCGTTGCACTAGCCTCAATCTGAAATTCTAGTTAGTATCATTTATATTAATTTTGTTATCAATTTGTATATTGCAATAATAGTATTCTATTTATAAGTGCGTTGCATTAATTTTTCTGTTTAGTTCTTGATTGTTTCCAAAATAGCAGAAATCCTTGTGTTTATTTTTTTTTTAATTTAATCTTTCAAGTATGGAACAATCTTGGACTGACGTGAAAGTGAAACCCCATGTTGAGAAGCCGACAAGTTCAAAGGATTGGATTTCAAACGACGGCAACAGAAGATGTTGTTTTATTTAACAACATTGAATATTGCTTATGTTGTCAAGGAAGATTGTCCTAATGTAGAAGGAGAAAATATTTCTGCAGAATAACTCGGTGCAGTCGATGCTTGGAAACACAGCGAGTTTTTATGTAGAAATTATATTCTAAACAGCCTTGATGATACACTATATGATGTGTACAGATCTTATAAAACTGCAAAGGAACTTTGGGAATCGCTAGAGAATAAATATAAGATCGAAGATACTGGTTCAAAGAAATTCATCATTGAGAAATTCCTAAAGTACTAAATGGTGGATTCAAAGGCTGTTGTCAATCAAGTTGAAGAGTTGCAAATTATTATCCATGAACTTGCTGCAGAAGGCATGGACCTACTAAAGGCATTCTCTGTTGGATCTGTAATAGAGAAATTACCTCCATCTTGGAAGGATTTCAAGAATCATTTAAAGCACAAGAAAACTGATATGTCTCTGGAGGATCTGATTCTCAAACTAAGGGTTCAAGAAGATCACCGAAAAAGTGAAGGGTTGAATGCTTTAGTGTTCGAAGCCAAAGCCAATGTCATTGAGGGTGGAGAATCATCCAAGCCTAATCCTAAATTTCAAAAGAACAAAATGTTCAACAACAAAGGCAAAGGTCCAAGTGTTCTTGCTCCAAAAGGAAAGAATTTCAAGGCAATTAAGGGTGCTTCCTAAGTATATGGAAAAACTGGACATAAAGCACAAAATTGTCACCACAAGAAATCAAATCCTGCGACTAACAACAACAATAACAATCAGGTTAATGTGGCTGAAGAATTTGTTGGTGTTATATCTGAAATTAATATGATGATTGATAGCAAAGATTGGTGGGTGGATACCGGTGCAACAAGGCACATATGTGGAAATAGAAATATATGTGACACCTACACTCCTAACAATGGCGAAAAAAAGAGGTTTATGGGTAATGCATCTACTGTAAATGTCGCTGGAAAAGGAAAAGTGGTTCTGAAATTAACTTCTGGAAAAGAACTTACTCTTATAGATGTATTACATGTTCCTACTATTACTAAAAATCTTATTTCTGGTTCCGTTCTAAGCAAGAAGGGATTTAAACTTGTATTTGAATATGACAAATTTATTTTTACTAAGGGCGGAACATTTGTAGGAAATGGCTACTGGCTGAAGGGCTTTTTAAACTCAATGTACTTGAGAATGATGTTATTAATAATATAAATAAGGTTTCCATCTACTTGATTGAATCTTTTACACTATGGCATACTAGATTAGGACACGTTAATTTTAAATCTTTGTATAGAATGGTTAATCTTGGTTTGTTGCCTAGTTGTACTGTGGATAATATGCATAAATGTGAAACGTGTATTGAGTCAAAATTTGCTAGTAAATCATATAAATCTGTTGTTACTAGATCAAACGAATTATTGGGATTAATTCATACAAATTTGGGTGATTTAAAATCCACACCCACTCATGGAGGAAAGAATTATTACATTACTTTTATAGATGATAGTAGCAGATATTGTTATGTATATTTGTTGCACACTAAAGATGAAGCTTTGAATATGTTTAAGACATATAAAGCAGAAGTGAAAAATCAGTTAAATAAGAAGATAAAAATACTGCGTTCGGATAGAAGATGAGAATATGAATCGAATGTCTTTGAAGAATTTTGTAATTCTCATAGAATAGTATATCAAATGACAGGTCCTTACACTCCTCAACAAAACGGATGGCTAAACGTAAAAATAGAACATTGAAAAACATGGTGAATTCCATGCTTAATAGTTCTGGTTTACCACCTAATATGTTGCAAATACCATCTTAAATCGAATCCCACCAAAGAAAAGTGATCAGTTTCCATATGAAAAATGGAACAAGAAGCTACAAAGTTACAAAATCATGAAATTGTGGGGTTGCTTAGCAAAGGTTCAAGTTCTTTTACCTAAGAGAGTAAAACTTGGTCCTAAAACTATTTATTGTGCATTTATTGGATATGCTAATAATAGTGCAGCTTATCGATTTCTAGTTATTAAATCTGGAATTTCGAAAATTCAACCAAATACCATTATTGAGTCTAATGAGGCTGAATGGTTCGAGCATATTTTCCTATATAAAGAAAGACACGATCAAAATAAAAGAAAAATACATGATTTGAGTTATGAAATTGATGATGTTCCATCATCTGTTGTTCAAGAAAAAGACTTTGAGCCAAATAGAGACACATCATTTGTCCAAAAGGAAGAAATAGAACCTAGAAGGGGAAAACGAATCAAAGTTGTAAAAGACTTTGGACCTGATTACTATACCTTTCTTATTGAAGCTGAGCTACAAATATATAAAGAGGCTAGAACTTCATCAGGATCGATGTATTGGGAAGAAGTAATAAATAGTGAAGTTGAATCCATTTTACAAAATAATACGTGGGAATTGGTAGACTTACCACTAGAATGTAAACCGATTGGTTATAAATGGAATTTCAAAAAAAAATTGTACTATTAATAAATATAAAGCTCGGTTGGTAGTAAAAGGCTATCGTAAAAAACAATACATACCCACCAGTAACTAAGATTACGTCTATAAGAATGTTATTTGCTATTACAGGTATTTACAATTTGGCTATACACCAAATGGATGTAAAAACCGCATTCCTTAATGGTGAGTGAGATGAAGAAATTTATATGGAACAACCTGAAGGTTTTGTAGTAAAAGGGAAAGAGAAGAAAGTGTGTAAACTTGTAAAGTCCTTATATGGACTTAAACAGGCTCCTAAGCAATGTCATGAAAAATTCGATAACACCATGATATCATATGGATTTCAGATCAATGAATGTGATAAATGTATTTACATCAAAAAGTTTGACAATGGTTCTTATATAATTGTATGTTTATATGTTGATGATATGCTCATCATAGAACCAAACTTAGATGTTATAAACTCTACAAAGATGATATTGAATTCAACCTTTGATATGAAAGACATGGGAAAAGCAGATGTTATCTTAGGAATTCGAATTCAAAGAAGTAATGATAGATATATACTTAGCCAATCACATTACTTGGAAACAATACTTAAAAAGTTTGGACACTTTGATAGCAAACCGTCTAGTACTCCTTTTGATCCTAAAAGTTTCCTGAAGAAAAATGTTGGAGATAGTGTATCTCAACTAGAATATACATGGATCATTATTACACTACAGTACATTACAAATTGTACTAGACCGGATATCGCTTATTCTGTGAATAGATTAGCAAGATATACAAGCAATCCATCAAAGGCTCATTGGGAAGCTTTAATTAGAGTATTGAGATATTTAAGATATACAATGAACTATGGATTGCATTATACAAAATATCCTCCAGTTTTGGAAGGATATAGTGATGCAAATTGGATTTTAAATGATACGGAAAAAGCTACTAGTGGTTATGTTTTTACACTTGGAGTGGCTGCAGTATCATGGAAATCACAAAAGCAAACGTGTATAGCACGTTCTACAATGAAATCAGAATTCATAGCCTTAGATAAGACCACCGAAGAAGCGAAATGGCTTAAAAACTTTTAGAAGATATTCCATTATGGACTCAACCTATGATAATCATATGTGTGCATTGTGATTGCATGACAGCTATTGATAGAGCGAAAAATCATATATATAATGGCAAGTCAAGGCATATAAGGCGTCAACATAACACTATAAAACATATGCTCACAAGTGGCATTATTTCCATTGATTATGTGAAATCAAAGGAGAATATTATAGATCAACTTAAAAAGGGTATACCAAAGGAGCAAGTGTTATATTTATCGAGGGGAATGGGGTTAAAGCCAATGCAATGAGGAGTAACTTGGCAGAAACCAAACTTAGCATTTTTGGTTATCCAATTCTAGGTTCAAAAAGGAAAACTAGTTGAGTGAAACTCAAAAGAATAGAGCCTACAATATTGTTCATTCCTATGATAAGAACTGTATGCTACCTGTGATGATAAGGGTGAATGATTAATCATTCTTAATGACACAAAGAATATTGCAAAGTATTCATAATCATCGTATCACCAATATAGGAGTAATGCGGGGTCGCATTCATGAGAATGACATGGCTCTAAAGCTCCTATGAATTCATGACCATTCAGGATCAAAATGAACACAATTGTATGATTAGAAAGGTATGAAGATTCGATATGTGTGATACTTGTTGTCTTGGTTTACTAAACATGGTGAACAGTTCAATGTCTCCTATACACATTGATTCACTAGTAACTCCGATAAGTATTCACTAAAGAAGGTTCAAGTCCAAAAAACACATATCCCGATGCAAATCGAATCTAGTTTTTCTCCAGACCATCCAAAACCTTGTAACTGACACTATTTACTATACAAATGTGGGGTATTGTTGGAGAGTTTGTATAATAATATGAGTTTTTGGATGTTGTTTGTCCCACGTAGGATAGAAATAGAAAGAAAGACTTGTTTATAAGTGTGAAAATAATATACTTAATAAGTTGAATAAAAGACCACACAAATGGACTTTGTGCCTGAGTTATATGATTTGGGCTTGATTGGGCTCATATATATAACATAGAGTAATTTTAAATTTGGAGTTAAATTTTTTTTATACCTTTAAATAATGTTCTCTATTTTTCGATTCTTTTTAAATGGTTGTGTCTGATCAACACAACTTTTTACAACAATCGACATAAAGGATAAGTCTGTTTGTTTCCTATTTATATGTAGAGAAAACGTCTGACTCAATATATATATATATATAAGAATCGAGTGCTCAATTCTTGGGAACAGATTGTTGAATCCTGATGGCAGACGCTCATCAAACTACAAGCACAGGAGTAGGGCGTGAATTTCTGCTATAGGACATAACGTTGCGCTAGCCTCAATATGAAATTCTAGTCAGTGTCATTTATATTAATTTTGTTATCAATCTGTATATTGCAATAATAGTATTCTGTTTATAAGTGCATTGCATTAATTGTTCTGTCTAGTTCCTGATTATTTCCAACATTGTTTTGGTCACTCAAGTTCACTTTGTTTCAATTTGATCACCCTACTTGCTGAGAAACTATACTTGTCTGATATTGAATCCCATATTTTTTTCATTAGTCTTATATCTTTGATGATAACTGATGTTGTTAGAGCATCTGAAAAAAAGAGATTCTCTATTTTTGAAAGTATATTATATATAACAGAGAGTAATTTTAAATTTGGAGTTTAAATTTTTTTTATACATTTAAATAATGTTCTCTATTTTGACTCTTTATTTTTTTATTTTTCAATAAACATTTCTTGATTTATCATCAAATTTTATTTATCATAATTTCTTTTTACATGTGAATGACAATCAATTCAAATATGTTTTCAATACTTTAGAGTAGAGTATTAAATTCTATAATATATTAAATGCAACAATTATAAAATAAGAACAAATAATGATTATGACTAGAGATGGCTAACAGGTCGAGCCCCTCGTTTGATAGAAGCAACGGGGCCAAGCATGGCACCATTTTATCTTCACGAGTGTGGCCAGATCATGGTACCATTTTTATTTACATGAGCCGACCAGCCTTAGCTCGTAGGCCAAAATTGTTATAATGATTTCTTTTCCACAAAAAATAGTCAAATCATGGGCTCGTAGGTGGCTTAGCACGATTCATGAGCCCATGAGGCAAGGGGCCAAACTGAGCCTGCTTCATGGACACGAGACCAACTTATTTATCGTAGAGTTAAATTCGCTAGGCTCGATCAATCTGCCATCCCTTGAGATGACTTATGTGATCCACAATTTTTATTAATTTTTCAATCACATATTTTATTATTTTTCTATAGCTTTATCATACTACACTTGAAAATCATGAAAATTCATAAATATAACGAGTTTTGAATATGAATTTTTAGGAGAATGTGTTGTTAAAAAGTAAGAAAATTTTTGAATTTATGTACAAAATATTTTATTATTTGAATGTATGTTAAAAATAAATATAGAAAAAAAAATTTCAAATAATAATCGGCAAACGGAGACTAAGTTGGGTCATTACATAATGATGCATAATGTAAAATAATGACAACTTTTAGGAAAAATGAGTCAGTGTTACGTACGTTATTCCCACACCTTCCCATTAAGGAGGCTGTCTTAACTTTGTTTAAAGTCTCTTACCACTCAAACTATTTATTTATACACACTGCTTTAACCACATGGACCATAGATGCCTATTTAAAGATCGTCAAAAAGAATATAATATATTTTTGAGAAGATAATGTCATGTATTATTTTTAATTTTGCTTTTAAATGGAGAGCTTTACTTTAAGTGAAAGAAACTCCCATAACTAATAGAGGCTTCTAATGCGTTTTTTTTTTTTTAAATTATTTTCTTTTTATCGAGATTAAAAGCTAGAAAGGAAGGGCGAACTCAAGTGGCGATAGTAGTATCTTAATAGATAGCTCTTTAAATTAACACCCACTCTTCTCTTTTTTCAAAAATACCAAAACACGTCAACAGAGAATATTTATTAATAATAAAACAACCTATAAAATGTTAAAGCATAAATTAACAAAACGATAGAGATACTTCACAAGATCTAAAGATTAAAAAAGTCAAATTCCATATCTTGCGTGACATTTCAGTACTTTGAACTAAAAGATGTAGGGCTGGACATTGTTCGATTTTGAAGAGAACCGAACTGAATCGAAATTTTAGAGTATTAGTAAGTGGAACCGTCGGTCCAAATTTAATTATGGAATTATTCGGGTTCGATTCCATTCGGTTCCCATATTCTGTACAATAATTAATTTTTTTATATCTACAGCAATGTTACATTAATTCGACTATGTCATGTTCAATTTTAACTCTTATAAAATAAAGTAGTCCAATCTGATGATATTTTTTACACATTTTTTTGTTGAATTTTTCATAGATTTGACTTTTAAAATCACAAGAAGAGAAAGATAATGAATTCACAATAATAGAATGACAGAAACAACACTACAGTAGAATAAGAGATTTTGGGTAAAATTTAGGTCAATTTAATTAAGTTGGGTTTGGTTGAAAATTGACAATAATAAAATCATATTTTAGGTTTGAATTAAATTAATTAGTTAACAAATTTATTTAAAATCTTTTTTAACTTACTTAAAATAAAAAATTAAACAAATTAGGGTGATTGGTTCTTATTCGGTTTTAGGTCTAGAACCAAGAACTAAACTAAACTCGTCGGTTCTCGATTTAAATACTCGTTCGGGTATTTGATTTAGGAAGAATAGCTCGATTTGGTTCGATTCAGTTCAGTTCAGTTTAAAAGTTTTGTCCAACGTTAAAAAGATGTATCGTTAAACTTGAGAAGCTCAAGTCATCGATGGAGGTTATTGTTGAGTAGCGTGGTGTGCGATGATTAAGATTAGAATGTAAAACGATCCATTACACAAATTTATATAAAATCATGCACATACATAAAATACCAATGTTCTGAAAATAGGATAAATGAACCGGTTCCAAAATTGGTCTATATAAAATTGATTAAAAAAAATCAACCGATTCAACCTTATTTAAATATTTTTCCCACCAGTTAAACCTCAATTCAACTATTTTTTTTATCTTTTTTTTTTTGAGTGATTATCAAGCTAATTTTGAATGCATTAAATAAAAATATATATGTGTGTTTAATTGCAAGCATGAAACTTGCATTAAAAAAATAAGTTCTTGCATGAAAAATTATTATTAAATGTGTTTGATTGATTTAATTTTCAATCTAGATAATATTATACGTGTCCATCTTCTATTGATGGGTAGATGAGAGACAGAGCGAGAGAGAATTGGCTGAAAAATAAAAACATATCCGTTCCTAAAGAAAATATTTTCATTGTTTTCTAAAAAAATATAGTCATGTGACCAACTTTTGAAAGAAAAATTATGAAAAAATGTCAATCAAACACTTCAAAAATAAAAAACTTTGATACAAAAATGAGAAAAATAAAATCAATCAAACGTACTCGTATATTAAATTACTTGATAGTGAAAGAAGAGGAAATATAAGTCCCACACTAGCTTTTCCCTTGGCACAAATCTCCTTGTCACTTCTGGTACAGTTACAACAATTTTTAAGCTAGAATCATGCTTGATGTACAATATTGATTGACAACATTATTAACAACATGTCACGTGGCATGTTGTCATTGAACAGTTTAAAAAATAACTTATCTTTTCAATCAACAATTTTCTGCCACCTACAATATTATCAACCAACATCGAATAAATAGATCAATTGGTTTAAGCCAACCCTTATGGATTAAATATGTATTGTACAATTGAAAAAAAAAAAAAAAAAAAAACTTGTGTGGATATAGCATTATTCCTTTCTTTGTGTTCAAACACTACTTTTTCAATTTTGTTGAAAACTTGCATTCAATTAATTTGGTGCTCTCTTTTTAGGCTATTAAAGATGGGAAAAGCTTTTTGACTGAGATAGTCTTGAAAGAAGATATATCAAATATACTTGTAATTTTGGACCATTTATTTTGGCAGGTGCAAATATTAGATAAAATTCTAATCCACGTGCCTCGATGGGTCGAATTTATTATTTTGTCAAATTCTATTGAGATCTTATCTCAAGTTATTCTCACGAATAAAGTATAAATGCTACGGGAAAATGTAAGTTGTTTCTTTTTGTGTAGACTAAATTCAAGATTTTACCTTCAAATGCCTAAAACATAAAATTTAAAAATAAATATAATGATAAACGCTATTTTTATTTTTGTTTGGCCTACATGTAGTGATGGAGGGAGGGGAGGACATGTCCAGATTCTTCCCAAACCCATTTTTTTTTTTTTTAGATAAACAAAAATATGAATTTTTTTCTATGTATCAGCTCAATATAATATTTTTTTTCTCCCCGCTCCGCCTCTGCCTACATATATAATATATATAATAATATTGTAGGATATGTATATTTTGAGAGTGGTGTTTGCTTTCCTTTGTATGGCATGGGAAGCTCATAGGGATTGCAATAAGACATATCAGGATTGAGATAGTTATTTTTGTTCTTTGTCCCATCGAGTATTTTTGTCACGTTCTCCCTCCCTCATACTCAATTAAGGCACGACGAGACAAATTCGGGATGGGGTTGGGGTGGGGCCAGGGCAGTTATTATTTTTTTTCCAATTTTTTAAGAACAATCCATGTTTCATTTAGAAAGGATGATGATTATTTTCGTTTTGTTTGATGAAAAACTTATTGTCTGTTCTCTTTGCTATTTTCAGGTCATTTTCAGTTTTCAATTTTCGAAAATACTGAAAACACGTTTACTTACCTATTTTCATAAATGAATTTTAAAAAACGAGTTTAATATTTACAAAGAAAACGGAAAATGCCAAAAAAGTTGTTTTGACAATTTTTAGTTAAAAACTGAAATACGAAGAGAACGATCCCTTAAATTTCAAATGAACTTTAAATAAGGCAGGTAGCAGGGTGAGATCATGATCCCAAACATGTCTCGCTCCTGCTTCAGGTAATGCCCTATCCCGCACCCCCATTATCCGATTAGGCGGGTAATTACCGCTCCTTTTAGGATTGATCTCCATGGGTATTGGATTTAACGAGTTTTTTTTCATCCCTAAACGCTGAGGACTGAGACCATATGGGACAGTACAAAGTGTAAAAGGTGATTTAATAAAAAAATCATAAGATTTTCAAGTGAAGTCAATTTTATTTTTTATGTTACTAACAAAACAATTTAATGAAACTTATATAAATTATATATTGTTGATAACATATGATTTCTGCTGGAAACTTAGGGTTCCACGTCAAAATGTCTAAACTACAAAGTGGAGAAGGCAATGAGATGAGATTTTTGTGTACATGTCTCCAATTATAGCCTCTTTTAATTCGCCACACATGAACATCACGGAATTCCTCAAGCAATGACCTATTTCATCCATCTTGTTTTTACCTGAAGATCCCTGCTCCATCGAAGTCTATAATCTTCACATATAGGCTCTCTTTACCGCAAGAGATTCCACGACCTTCAGAAATCACTATTGCATAAATCTTCTACAAGCGCGAGACTCACACCACTGTTTAGATATTTTGCACACCCAAGGATTTATCTTTTATATGGCTAAGTTACTAATACGCCTGTTTGGGATCGTAGGGATCCATCTCAAAAGTTTAATAATAAGGGCAAAACAATACTATTTGTATACGTAATTTGAATATCATTAGTCAATTTTAGTAGATTTTCTACTTATTCCAAATGTTCTTTCATGTTAGGAACACCTTCAAGATTAGGAAAAAGAATTCAATGAAAAAGTGCAAAGATAAATGTCGCACGTTAAAATGAGTGTGCACTTTAGAGTGCCTATATATGAAATAAGTTTTTTCTTTTTTGCTAGACTCAAGATTTTAACAATTCTCAATTTAGAGTTTATTTTATACAAAGTTATGCATATTTTTCTCCCGATTGCGGGGCTGCCTCAACACTTTTGCAAGTACATGAATCACAATGCGAATTTGGCTCCTTTGAGCGATATTGTTAGAGAAGAAGCTTGATGAACAAGAAAAGGCGAAAGCTCGGTATTTTTGACGCTTGTGAATATTTTTAAGATTATTAGATTGTATGGAGATCGAGCGGTCATACACTTGTGGTTAGCTCTTAATGATGAAAACCATAAAATTAGACGAGAGAAGGAGATATATTGTTATAGTTTGCGTGATATGTTCATTAATTTTCATTGTTATTCAATGCACTTTTTTATATTGCATTCCACATAGAAATATATATTCATGAAATCTATAATTTACTTGATCACTTTATTACTTATTTGACATGTACGCTCGTGAATTAACCAATTAAGTGTCGTATAATTTTCTTGTAAATATCTAGTTGATGTTGAATTTTTGTTTGCACGTTTCATATATAAAATTTTACAAGTTTTATAATTAAATGTTTCAAAAAACCTTGGAAAAGTTTTCATTTGTAACTTTATAAAAACTTGTGATGGAATTGAAATTTTAAACCGTACTTAAAAGCATGGAACAATCTACTAAAGCCAGATGCTTTTCCTCCAAATGGGTAAAGAATAGGAAGCGAAAGAGGGATCCTCTTTTTGTGTTATATATGTTAGTATTTTTTTGGAGAGTAGTCATAAGAAAGGCGTATGTACAAGGATAAACACGATTTCCTAGTCATGATGGGTAGAATAATACATGTACACCGCTAACGTCCCACGTCACTGATCAAACCTGCAATTTTTTATAATTCAAGTTGAATTGTCAAAAATTATAGACACTATGCTAGCGGTGTCAAAAATTTTATAAGACGAAATTTACAATGATATTAATTTCTAAACTATTATTAACGAAATTTTGGACCGAGGACCTCTTGGAGGAGGGCTTCCTACGCCCCTTTCAACCCCATGACTACTTCACCTAGAAGGCTGATTCACATACTCACAATAATTAGACACCGCAATTTAGCGAATGTACATAAAGGCATTAAGCATGTGCATGCAAAGCTCTAAAGAGGTTTGAACCTCTTTATTCCTTGTCTTTGAGTTTGGAAGAAAATAGTACACAGTTCCCAATTCCCAGCACCCAACCCCACCCCTTGCCTCACTTTTGAGCTCCTCGTAGGCTGTGCTATTCCCACTGGATGCTCAGTCCCCGCTCCGTCACTTGAGTAATGTCACTTTGTCAGACGAATTTGATATTCTGGATATAGATGAAGGTATGACACTAAGTGATTAGTGATTTTTTTTTTTTTTTTAAATTGATCAATGACTATGACATTCTGTCAAGAAAAGTAGTAAATTTGTTTGATAATATAAAACAAGGTTGCCATCACTTATATTATGTCAAATTTAATTCTAAGTATAATAATAGCATTAATCTTGTTTGTCTTACGTAGTATATGCTTTGATATGTTTGTTCCACGTCCAAAGAAAAAATTAGACATTCTTTCTTTCTTCTCCAACATATATAAATCATGAGCTTCTTTATTACTTTGAATTGATCTTAGAGATTTTAAAATATTTTATAATCTCGCTTCTTTCACAAACTTGGACGAGATTTAGATTTTAATACTTTGCATCTTTTGTATCTCATATTACAATCCTGTCTGGTGTAGTTAAAAATTAGATTTTTAGTAGATTTTTATAAAAGTTAATGAAATATATGATTGAAAAGTTGTGAATTTCATTAAATATGTGATTAAAATTAATTATTAACTTTAATTTAAATTAAACTCTCAATTTTAGTTTCTAGGATTTGGATTTGAGTAGAATGCAGGTCTCTTTTGTAGTTCGCCATCTGGGTTTATTAGCGAATTTATTTTTGTATATCCACCCTAGATAGGTCATTTGTCAAACCACATTAATTTTACCATTTTGATTAAAAACTCAATCTTTGAACTTCTGCACAATTCCACTCTAAAACACAAACGAATATTTGAGTTTCAAGAATCAACATATCGACGTATATTAACCAACATAAAAGAGGTTTTTGGGGGAAAATAAATTGAATTAGTGATTTTTTTTAGAGAATGTGTGGTTAAAAATTAGAATTTTTTTTTTGTTTACCAATAAAATATTTTATTGTGTGAATGTGTGCTTGAAAATAAGTTTGAAAAAAAATTTAATTTAATGAGAAACAAACATGGCTTAGAGGGAGAGCGGAGGGAGAGAGAGGTGAATTGCCTTTGCCTTTGCCTTTGATATATAGCCCCGCTTGGCCCCCCATTATTTGATATTATAATTTTTGAAATAGTATTTTTCAGAGAATGAATGGTTGAAAGAAAAGGCTGGACCTATTTAAGGCCGGGCTTGATGTTACAAGTACGACTTCCTTATCATTATCTCACACCTTCTAGAAACATTAATGACACTTTGACTGTAACTCTCCATAGTTGTTATCCTCATCCAAACTACTTACTTATCATAGTCCTATTCAAACTCAAACAATGCACTTTCAATATAACATAAACACTGTGCATAATAAGGATAGGGATTACAAGTGCTTTAATCATTTTAGAACTTAAATCACAAACATCTATAAATACATTACCAAAGTTCATTGCTCGGTACATTTTTACATAATTCTCAACATATAACCTTTTGCATAAATTATCTCTCCAACTTAAGGGTGTGTTTGATGGATATTATTGAGAAAAGAATTATTTTAAATAGTGATATAATGGAAATTATGTGGTTAAAAAGTAATGAAAAGTTATTGATGTGATAAAAATATTATTTTATTGAATAATGTGTGGTTGAAAATGAGTTATGAAATAATGTATTTTGAAACAATGTGTGTTAAACAGGAGTTAAGTATTACATGGGTGACGAGGACACACATGAATGCCTTTATTTAAGATATTGGTACTCAAGCATCCACTTTGGAATTTAGTAGTGTAATATTATTTTATTGGAGAATACATGGTTGTAAAGAAAATGGAGGAAACTGTATTATAATTTTAAGGGTTTTGCTATTTGTATATTAAAAAATTTGTGGATGTACATATGGAGAAACTCTAATTTTAAACCTGTCAAACCCTAATTTTAATGGGGCGTAGTACCGGTGCAGTTCATCCTCCTCGTCAGACGTCAGCACATGTAGTCCACTTTCCGCTAAAAATTATCAACTTTGGATTCCAAAATTTAATTGAAGAAAAAAAACTCCCCATTTCCCAGATATTTCCTTTCTTGTATGTCAAATCACAATCTTCCTTTAGACCCCAAATTCTATACGAATGCACACTGTTCAAATTCCTACAGAATTTAGCTTTCACGTTTTTTCAGGTTCCTTATTACAACCTTTTTATCTTCAAATAATTTCAATCAACATAGCCAATTGCTAGAAAAAGAGAATGAGAGCAGGAGGTTGTGCAGTGCAACAAGCTCTAACATCAGAGGCTGCCGGAACTGTAAAACAAGCGGTGGCGCTAGCTAAGCAGCGTGGTCATGCACAGGTGACGCCCCTGCATGTAGCCAACACCATGCTAGCGGCCACCACCGGTTTGCTCCGAACAGCCTGCCTTCAGTCCCATTCACACCCTCTCCGGTGCAATGCCCTCGAGCTTTGCTTCAACGTTGCGCTCAACCGCCTCCCAGCGTCTTCCAGCCCTATTTTAGGCCATCATCATTCGCAATTTCCCTCAATTTCAAACGCGCTAGTTGCAGCCTTCAAGCGCGCACAAGCGCACCAGAGACGTGGCTCCATCGAAAATCAGCAGCAGCCTATTCTTTCTGTGAAAGTAGAGTTATCCCACCTCATAATTTCCATTTTGGATGATCCTAGTGTTAGTAGAGTCATGAGAGAAGCTGGTTTTTCAAGTACTCAAGTGAAAAGAAATGTAGAGAAAGCTGTTTCTTCAAGCAATAAATCCAAAGAAAATAGCCTGTTATCCCTGTCCCCATCCCCATGCCCATCACCTCCTACTAGTGATCAAACTAGAGGAAACAATAGCAAGCCAACTACATATGAATCAGTTAAAAATGAAGATATAAACGGCGTAATCAACAGTTTATTGAACAAGAAAAGAAAAAGTATTGTGATAGTCGGTGAGTATGGTTCTGATATAGAAACTGTAGTTAAAGGAGTAATGAATAGGGTTAAAAAAGGAGAAATTCCTGAGGATTTGAGGGAAGTAGAACTCAGAAGTATCCCACCTTATTCATTCTGCAATCTTCATAGAGAAGAAGTTGAAAATAAAATGACAGAATTAACCTGTCTTCTGAAGAAAACAGTGGCAAAAGGTGTTGTTTTGTATTTAGGAGACCTCAAGTGGATTCTTGATAATAGAGTTAGTTCTGGTATTTACTGTCCCGTAGAGCACATGATCATGGAGCTTGGGAGATTGGTTCATGGAATTGGAGATATGGGAAGGTTTTGGCTTATGGGAATTGCTACTTTTCAGACTTATAGGAGGTGTACAACAGGCCATAATTCACTTGAAACTGTTTGGGGTGTGCATCCTGTTACAATACCTGCAGACAGTTTGAGATTGAGTCTAATTTCTCACAGGTAAAACATTTTAGCCGTGTTCGTAACTTCTTTTCCTTCTTAATCTTGTCCAATGTTGTCTAGTTTGACTTGCCAAACATGTCATTTAAGTTATGTCCATATTTCTTGTATATTATCTATTTGTTTGCTCTAATTGTTATTTAACATAATCAAAAACTGATTACGAATTCAATGATTTGCAGTAATTTTTGACCACCTTTTTTCTTCATCGACATTTTCAAATGTTTCTTTCAGTAATGAACAAATTGAAGAAAGAAGCAACAACGACGAAAATGGTAACTGTCAATTACTGTTTACAACTGGAGAAGAAAATCTTACTTGCAGGGCTGATTATTCAGCAAAATTCCAAATTGAAGTTCCAAACTCACAGACTAGCATTTGTAACAGTGAGCCCAGATTATCAAGCTTGCCTACTTGGCTTAGGAATGGAAGTAGACGACTCAATATTGATGATCAGGTAATAATCTAATCTACCTTAATTAATTATCCTGTTCTTTTTCAGTGAGGTTGACTCTACTGTAGTGGACATAATTCATCTCAATCTTGTTCAGTATCATGTTATGCAAACACATGAATTAATACATTTTTCCTTTTTATATAATGGCTTTGATTTTCAGAACTGTGTCTCGATGGGAGAAATCTGCAGAAAATGGAATTCAATAAGTGATACAGTCCAAAGCCAACCTTTACCATTTGGCACAACCCTAAGCTTTTCTTCTGCATCAACACAGAACCCTAACTTGCAGCTAAGCCATTTCCCATTTCTCGCATCCACGCAGCCACCGGAGAACCAGCAATGGCTATCTACTGCTCCTAATTCTGCAGCTTCTTCAAGTGACATCACGGTTATGGATCAGTACGTGCAGAAGTTTAAAGAATTCACTGCTGAAAACCTAAATATTCTATGCACTGGATTGGAGAAAAAGGTCCCAAGGCAGAAAGAAATTATTCCTGAAATTTCTTCAGCTATATTACAATGCAGGTCTGGAATGTTAAGAAGAAAAGACAAAAAACAAGAGACATGGTTATACTTCCAAGGCCTTGATGCACATGCTAAACAGGAAATTGCAAGGGAATTGGCTAAAATAATTTTCGGTTCGTATTCAAACTTCATATCAGTTAATTTACTGAGCTGTTTTTCATCATCAACAAGGGAAGATTCAATTCAAAGACTTACTCAAGAAGTGACTATTAATCCTCATCGCGTATTTTTCGTGCAACATATGGAGCATGCGGATTATTGTTCTAAAACCGGCATAAAAATGGCAATTGAAAGGGGAAGAATGAGAAATGCAAATGGTGAAGAAGTTAGTCTTTATGATGCCATTATCATATTGAGCTCTGACAGCATCAGTTCAAGAACATGTTCTTTCTCTACAAAGCAAAAGTCTGGTGAATCAATGCACAAAAAAGGTTGGGTTTCATTGGATTTGAATATTTGTTTTGATGATCATGATAGTACTGTTTGTGTTGAAGATCAGTCCATTGATCATGATGTATGGCTTCTTGAAAATGTTGATAGATGCATAGTCTTTAATAATCAACAAGTGTAGGACACAGAAGTATATATTTGTTTTTCAATTAACATTTTAGGTTTCATTCTTGTAAAGAGAGACCCCATTAGATTTTCCTTTTTCAAAGTCATTTTTTACTTCTATTTGTTCTTTCTTTTGTTTTTGCTCGAGATGAACTGCACCACCAAGCTCGAGCTCTTAAAGAAAGATCAAATTTAATTATTTCAATATTCTCTTTGACAAACATCACATGCAGGCCAAATTCGATTTTTATCAAAGGTCTTACAATGAGATTTTGATTTTCCTTTTCTAATGAAAAGGAAAAATTTGTCACTGACCCATGCTGATTTTGTTGAGGGAAACAATTCCCATAATGTACTAAGTAACTTCAAAGTAAATTTGACTTACTTTTAAATGTAACTAATTAGATCGTTTTCTTGTTCGATGAGAGAGTCTTGTCGGGCATCTTGAGTCTAGACCAAGGGCAAGTTTCTCTAATTTTTTAGTTGAATGGTCCAATTTTTCTGGATTAGGATGTACAAATTACTAAATACTTACAATTAAAATATTAAAAAAATTAGCAAGAATTTGGAACAAAGTGTTGGAGCAGCAAACCCATATTTAAAGTTCTTGTTTGGCTAGTTACATATACCAGTTAAGAAATGTATAATAATACAGAGAAGCTAAAAAGAAAAGAAAAGAAAAGATAAAGAAATAGAACAATTAAAAGTAAAAGAATTATTCTCTCTTTTGATTAATGTACTAGTTAGGCCATAAAAGATTTAATTATTTATTAATTTAAAAGGAAATTAGGGATCACACAAAAAAATTTAAAATTTCACCACTGTTAGTTATATGTTTTTATAAATGTGGAGATATGAAAATATCATGTACAATTCAAGAATGAAGAAGGTCGTAAGGTTATGAGTGTGATCTCAATCTAAAAGAAACTATGTGGAACTCCAAAATTGGACATTAAAGAGTTAAAAAAAAATCTTTTGTACGGTACTAAGATATACCGAGTCGTAACTTATGTAATACTATAGAAAGTTAAAAGGGACTTTTTGAGTACCTCCTACAAGATGTCGCTTTTCATATTGGATAAAAGTCTAGTAGTATTCGATTGATTACGTAACGAAGATCAAACAAATTTCATCAATTTTATGTGTTTGTTTCATAAAGCTATTTTTTGCTAAAAAGCCTCGTCAATTTGATTAAACTTCATTTCAACAGATATTTATTCACTTTTTAATCACACGTTTCGTGAAATCCACCTAGTGCTGTCAACTTTATTTGTTAAAAGTCTACATCAACCCACAGCAATTTCAGCTTGAAATTTCCTTCGTTTAGTGGTTAATTAAGGTTGGAAGCCCATGAGAAAAATAATTGTTTCATTAAGCAACGTAAATAAAGTAAAATTGATATAATTATAATATATTGTTGCCCAAAGGAGGCGAAACTTTTTTTTGCTTTGAAAGTTGTGGGAAAAAAAAGCAAAAAACTTCCCTAAGAAATGTAAAAGAGCACTACTTTTCATGCTTTTTGATGTGTTTTGCAAAAGAATCACTTTTTCTTCTTTGATTTTTGAAACCAAACATTCTTATCTCTAGAAAGCAATAAAGTTGAAGAATAAGGATTCGAGATTATATTATTGACTCAATAATTAAGGAAAAGTAAAACTAAAATAATGAGAAAACATGGATAAAGAATCTACCTTTAAACCTTAATAAAGAAGACCTTTTTTTTACTTTAGAATAAGCAAAAGTTGATTAGCTTCATTACTTTAATTAAACCTCTAAGCATAAGTAGGGAATTTGTCCCTTTGGGCTTTTGAAAAGATTAGGAGATGAATGATGTTGTGCATATTATAAAGGAAGCCACGAGGGGGCTTCGGTTAAAAATAAGGGTCGGATTACGTACAATTGTGATAATTCTCTTTCGAATGATCGTATAACATTGTTATGGTCCACGTATGTTCATCACAACCCTACTCGTGTGATGACCTCCTTCGTCTATCTCCTTTTAGTAAAAAAATGTTCCATGCTCCGTCTAAACCTACATCATCTCTATCGGCGTTGACCTGCATTATTACGTTGACATTACTACCTCGAGAGTTCGTCGTCATCAAGGAATCTCTCATCATTTTAATTAAAGGTGATCCACTCCTTCAAGCAAACCTTTTTTACGCGTCCAAAACTTCATTTCGTTCGTTGACATGTCGGTTTCTTTCTTGCAAATAGAATTTTAAACTAGTTATCTAGTCACAATGAGTAAAAAGAAAAAGAAAAAAAAAAAGATAAGATAAAAAGGGCCTTTTCTTCTCCACCAAAACCTTAATATTATGTATATCATAAAATATTGTTGCATTATTAATAGCTCTGTGATGGTTCTCTCAAAAGGGAGGAAATGTAAAGAGCGCGAAATGGGAAATTTTTACCCACTTATAGTGAAGAATTAAATCTCAAAATTTCAATTCTTTCCTACGATATAAAAAAGGGTTATTTTCCAAGTACAGGGGGTGTTTTCACAGGGGCCTTACCGGCCCCTCGCTGTAGCCGACCCCACCCCAATGAATTAAAAAAAAACTGAGGCTCTCCCGCCAATGTGAGGTGCCTGGTAGGGGCTTGTGAAAAGGTCCCTATACTTGTAGCACCTCTCAAAAATTTATACATTTTCTCCTGTTATCAAATGAAATGTTAGAATGGGAAATCAAAATGTAGTTTTCGGTGATTTCGTGCCCATCGACTTGTGCTTCTGGATTTGAGGGTACAAGAAGAGGACATTACCGATCTTTTTTACCATCATCCACTGGTTTTAAGATAAAAAAAAAAAACTAATAAACGAGTGAGATAAACTATAAATATTGGGAACTTGTAAGGATCTATCCAACAAGAAATCGTGATTTAATTTATAGACATGTGAAGGCATTTGGAATCTAATTTCCCTCAAAAGCAAGAAGATGCTCCATCATGACTAGTTGATTTTGATGCAAGTGAGGAAAGTGGACGGCCCTTTTGATACAAAGTTCTTCCCTTTTTCACACCTCCTGTATTATAAATAAAATAGCACTTTCAATCAACTCAACTTTACGGAATGTTCGGCACTTGGTATTAAATTAGTCTGGACGGCAAAGTAGGCAGAATTTTAACTTCTTTTTCTTATGTATAGAATTTTATATTTCGCTTAACTAAACAAATCATTCATGATTTTATGAACAATTTGCATGAGCATGACATGATATTTCATAGCTAAAGTGCTTAATCATCAACAAGTAAAAGAATACAGACGTATCATGATTGGTATGTACAGGGAAAACATCTTTTCCAATGAGTGTCATTTATATGTATAAAATATGCATCTCTTCATCAATTCTTAGATTCCAAGTGACTGGTATTTCTGGAGTATTTCTGCATAGCGTAACGGTATGATCAACAGAATAAAAAATGAATTTGAACCTATCGACTTCACGATGTTTCCTTAAAACGAATTTGCTGCCTTCAAAAGGTGCTTTAAGGCGTCCAGCAATCGTTTCCTAAGATAGAACGAATTTCGTCTCCTACGGAAGCAGCACAACAATCTATAGGAGTTCCAGCGAACTCAATGAAGTGTATTTACATCGGAAAAAATATCAGAACGAGAGAGAAAGGGAGAATGAGATTCAATGTAGAGAATAATAGCAATGACAATGGTGTAATGATTTTGGCAACGGGGTTAGCTATTTATAGAATTGTTCATGGCCACCCTTCAAGCCACTTCAGAACAGTCGCCATTGTCCAGACAATCCCAAAACCGAACAGACAGCAAGGTTCAGTAATAAGTCGGTTCACGTTCCAAACGGTCGGTTAACAGACCACCCAAAATAATTACCCGAAAATAAGCCCATTAATAAAAATTAATTTCATTAAGTACCGAAGAATTTGATTAATTACAATTTGACCCAAAATTAAATAAATTTTGTCCAAAAAGATAATATAGTACAAGGACGCACCCGCACACGGACCGGACCGGGCTCAGGCACCGGCACGTGCTCGTACTCGTGCCGAGCCGGCCGGTCGGTCGGACGGACGGCGACGGCGGCACGCGCGTGGGGTTTGGACCGAATCCTATAGGATATAGGTCTCCCCCCTTCTAAAGACTATTGGTACCCCTTGGGGCCCAAACTCAATTCTCAACCTTACACTATATAAACCACATCAAAATTTCATAACTTTCCTATATGAGACAAGTGTATGAGAATTTTCTAATAAATCAAATTCGTGTTTCAAACGGGTTAATTTGACATTAAATATTTCATTCAATACTAAATGGTTTTCGACAAATAAATATATCACGTTAATCCTCTTGCAGAGTAGAACATGAATATGTTAGGTCCCGTTGAAATTAAGGCACGAATCCCACTGAAATTTGGGCTCAAAGTTGACCCATTTCATTAGTATTAAAAACCATTTTCCAACAATCCTTCACATGAATGAAATATGTCGACTTTATTTTCCAAACAACATCTGATATGTATTCTAAAGTAAAACTGAAAAAACCTGCGTTGGGATAAGTAGCCAAAGATTTTGAACTTTCCCTAGTAAAATCTATCGGATATACTTAGCCAATCAGTAGCAAGATGCTTTGAACAGTCAGCCGTTAGTGTATACCTAGACAATAGAAATCACACAGTTTCCTTCGAATACAATTGGTTCTCACGTTTGTGTCCATTTTGGCCTTGAACACCTCCTGGTTCATGAGTGTTTTGTTAGAGAATTAATCTTCACATAACTCTCTTAGAAGCGGCCCCTTCTCACCCACATAAGTGATTTCCATAAAGAGTATTCTGCTATACTCCACTTGAACGAATCAAGATATAGAAATCATTAAAATCGTAACTTATCCTATTTTGCGGCAGTTATGCATTGTCTCATCATAGGAATGGGTAGGAAAAATTTCCCGAGTGCGTACTAAATTTTTCACAGTTCAATTGTCCCATTGAACCTAGATCTTGGGATCTCCAATCAACTAGGTTGGGTTGCCACCATGAAAACTTTTGATTATTTTAACAGTTTTAATCTCATCCCCTTCGATGAACTTTCAACTTGCTCTCGTGTTAAGCCTTTAGTTAGCAGATCCGCAATATTCTCTTTTGATTTTACATAATCTATAGAGATAATACCAGTAGAGAGCAACTGTCTAATGGTATTGTGTCTATGACGTATATGTCGAGATTTACCATTATATATAGCATTCTGTGCCCTACAAATTGCTAATTGACTATCACAATGGATACATATAGCTGGCACGAGTTTTGTCCAACACGGAATATCTTCTAGAAAATTTCGTAGCCATTCGGCTTCTTCTCCAACTTTGTCCAACGCAATGAATTCTGATTCCATTGTTGATCTAGCTATACATGTCTGTTTTGAAGATTTCCATGACACTGCAACACCTCCAAGTGTAAATACATATCCACTTGTTGACTTGGAGTCTTTAGTATCTGATATCCCATTTGCATCGCAGTATCCTTCAAGTACTGCTGGATATCTCGAATAGTGCAATCCAAAGTTTTTGGTATGTTTTAGATACCCTAAAACTCTAACAATTGCCTTCCAATGCTCAGAGCTTGGATTACTCGTATATCGACTTAGCCTATTAATACAGTAGGCAATATCAGGTCGATGCAGTTCATGACATACATTAAACTGCCAATAATACGAGAGTATTCCAATTGAGACTTACTATCATCAGTATTGGAAACGAGATGCATGCTTGCATCCGTAGGCGTTTTCATAGGGATAATGTTATATTTCTTGAATTTATCAAGAATCTTCCCAATGCAGTGTTATTGAGATAAAATTAGACCTTCCGATATTCTAGAAATTTTAATTCCTAATATAACATCGGCTATTCCCAAATCATTCATTTCAAACTTACTTGTCAACATCATTTTAGTAGTTTGAATTATGGTATCATTATTACCCATAATTAGCATGTCATCTACATATAAACATACCACGACGTATCCATTTAGAGTGCTCTAACGTACACACATTTGTCACACTCATTAATTTTGAAATCATTTGACATCATTACTGTGTCAAATTTTTCATGCCATTTTTTAGGAGCCTGTTTTAATTCATAAAGTGACTTAACAAGTCGACACACTTTCTTTTCTTGTCTTGGGGCCACAAAACCTTCAGGTTGCTCCATATAGATTTCTTCATCTAAGTCACCATTTGGAAATGCCGTTTTAACATCCATTTGATGTATGTTCAAGTCTTTTAACGCTGCTATCGCAATAAGCATACGTATGGAAGTAATCTTTGTTACTGGTGAATACGTATCGAAATAATCAAGACCTTCTTTTTGCTTGTAACCTTTAGCGACAAGTCTAGCTTTATATTTGTCTATTGAACCATCTGCTTTCATTTTCTTTTTGAAAATGCATTTACACCCCAATGGTTTATTACCGCGTGGAAGGTCTACTAATTCCCACGTATGATTTTGAAGTATGGATTTAATTTCACTGTTAACTGCTTCTTTCCAAAAGGAAGCTTCAGGTGATGACATAGCCTCTTTAAAGGTTTGAGGTTCATTTTCTAACAAATATGTTAGAAAATTTGGTCCAAATGAAGTTGTCGTCCTAGCCTCTTACTTCGTGTAGGTTCTTCTTCATTTATTAATTCTTGATCTACAGCCTCATTACGAGGTCTTTTTAGTGTATTTGACTCACTTTGCAAGTTATAAGGAAAAACATTTTCGAAAAATGTAGCATCCCTTGATCGTATTAACATGCATGTTGGTTATTTCAGACTTATGTACCATAAATCTGTATGCACTACTGTGATAGGCATAACCAATGAATACATAATCAACTGTTTTAGGTCCCATCTTAACCTTTTTAGGTTTAGGAACCACTGCCTTAGCCAAACATCCCCATACTTTTAGATATTTATAGTTAGGTTTGTGACCTTTCCACAATTCATAAGGTATCTTGTGCGTTTTTCGATATGGGAATTTATTGAGAATATAATTGGAAGAAAGCACAGCTTCGCCCCACAAGTTTTTCGGTAATCTGGAACTTATCAACATTGTATTCATCATCTCCTTTAATGTTCGATTCTTGTATTCGGCAATGCCATTAGATTGAGGAGTATAAGACGCAGTAGTTTGATAAATAATTCCATGTTCCGAACAGAATTGTTCGAACGGAGAATCATATTCACCACCTCTATCACTTCTTACTGCCTTAATCTTTTTGCTAAGTTGATTTTCAACTTCTAATTTATAGTGTTTAAATATTTCAATTGCTTCGTCTTTGCTCTAGAGTAAATACACATAGCAATATCGAGTGCAATCATCGATGAAAGTGATAAAGTACTTATTACCGCCTCTAGTTTGTACAAACTTTAAATCACAAATGTCGGTGTGAATTAAATCTAGTGGTTCGGTACTTCTTTCAATAGAACGAAAGGGTACGAGCCATTTTTGCTTCTATACATATATCACATTTGTGATTAGGATCTAAGTCACACTTTGACAATAAATTCAATTTGATTAGTCTACGCAAAGTATTATAATTTACATGTCCTAATCGTTCATGCCAAATATTAAATGACTCAAGCAAGTAAGAAGAAGATGTAATTTTATTCATAGGACGTACAACAGTCATTACATTCAACTTAAAGAGCCCCTCATTTAGGTAGCCCTTTCCAACAAACATGCCATTCTTTGTTAGTACAAATTTGTCCGAGACAACTACTAATTTAAACCCATTTTTACTTAATAAGGAACCAGATACTAAATTCTTTCGAATATGGGCACACGTAGAATTTCGTTCAAAGTGAGCTCATTTCCACTTGTCATTTTCAGGACTATCTTTCCATGTCCTTCAACCTTGGAAGATGAAGAGTTTTCCATGTAGAGTTGTTCTTCATTATCCATCGCTTTGTAGGTAGTGAACATCCCGTGATTTGAGCATGTGTCTAGTGGCTCCGGTATCCACCCACCATTCCTTAGTGTTTCCAACTAAGTTGCATTCAGAGATGATCGCTGAAAGATTCATGTCTTGTACCTTATCGAAAAGGTTGTTATGTTCAGTTACATTGGCCTGATGAGGTTTTCCCTTGACATTTTTTGGCTTCCGACAATCCTTGGACCGATGTCCCGCCTTGCAGCAATTGTAACAGTTGCCTTTGAACTTTTTAGCAATTTTCGAAGAACCAGATTGCCCTTCGCCATTGCGCTTCCTCTTATTGTTAGTCTTTAACCCTCATTCCACAATGTTGCCCTTTGATTCCAACGAATTAGATGCACCATTCCTCTTTTCAGATTTGCGGTTGTCTTCTTCTATTCTCAACCGGACAATGATATCTTCAAGTTTCATTTCCTTCCACTTATGTTTAAGGTAATTCTTGAAGTCCTTTCAGGAAGGCGGTAACTTCTCAATCAGTGCAGCAACTTGAAATGATTCACTAAGTTTCAGTCCTTCAGCATGGATGTCACTGAGTAAAATTTGAAGTTCTTGAACTTGGGATATGACAGTCTTTCTATCCACCATTTTGTAATACAAAAAAGGACCAACAATGAACTTCTTTGTGCCGGCATCTTCAGTTTTGTACTTGGTGTCCAAGGATTCCTACAGTTCTTTTGCAGACTTCGCATTGCAGTACACATTATATAATATGTTGTCCAGTCCGTTGAGTACATAATTTCGACACAGAAAGTCGGAATGTTTCCATGCATCAACCGCAACCAATTTCTCAACATCAGAATCTTCCTCCGTGTATGAAGACGCATCTTCTTTGAGAAATTTTGCCAAACTTAATGTTGTCAGATAAAAAAATATTTTTTGTTGCCAACACTTAAAATCTGACCTATTAAATTTTTCTGGCTTTTCTATACTATTATTAGGGAGTGTAGTACCAGGAGTTGTCATTTCTGAAACACAATCAGAAGATCAACGAGAAGGAGTAGAATCATAATAAATTGAAAAAATAAAAATTCGTTTTAAGATTGTTATTTCTGGAGTATTTCTGCATAGTGTAACGGTATGATTAACAGAATAAAAAATGAATTCGAGCCCACCGACTTCACGATGTTTCCTTAAAACGAATTTGCTGCCTTCAAAAGGTGCTTTAAGGCGTCCAGAAATCGTTTCCTAGGATAGAACGAATTTCGTCTCCTACGGAAGCAGCACAACAATCTGCAGGAGTTCCAGCGAACTCAATAAAATGTATTTACTTCGGAAATAATATCAGAACGAGAGAGAGAGAGAGAGAGAGAGAGAGAGAGAGAATGAGATTCAATGCAGAGAATAATAGCAATGACAATGGTGTAATGATTTTGGCAACGGGGCTGGCTATTTATAGAATTGTTCGTGGCCATTCGAACACCCTTCAAGTCACTTCAGAACAGTCGCCATTGTTCAGACAAGTCCAAAACCGAACGGACATCAAGTTTCAGTAATAAGTCGGTTCACGGTCCAAACGGTCGGTTAACAGACCATCCAAAATAATTACCCGAAAATAAGCCGATTAATAAAAATTAATTTCATTAAGTACCTAAGAATTTGATTAATTACAATTTGACTCAAAATTAAATAAATTTTATCCAAAAAGATAATATAGTACAAGGACCTACCCGCACACGGACCGGGCACGTGCTTGTGCTCGTGCCAAGCCGGCCGGCAGGTTGGACGGACGGTGGCGGCGCAGGCGTGTGGGGTATGGACCGAATCCTATAGGATATAGGTCTGCCCCTTTCTAAAGATTATTGGTACCCCTTGGGGCCCAAACCCAATTCCCAACCTTACACTATATAAACCACATCAAAATTTCATAACTTCCTATGTGGGACAAGTGTATGGGAATTTTTTAATAAATCAAATTCGTATTTCAAACGGGTTACTTTGACATTAAATATTTCATTCAATACTAAATGATTTTCGACAAATAAATATATCACGTTAATCCTCTTGTGGAGTAGAACATAAATATGCTAGGTCCCGTTGAAATTAAGGCACGAATCCCACTGAAACTTGGGCTCAAAGTTGACCCATTTCATTAGTATTAAAAACCATTTCCAACAGAGACTTCTTTAGATGAGGCTACAGGGCTATTGGTCATCGATCCACACCCATCAATTCTTTTCCTTTTACCACTGCCTTTTTCAGTGGTATTGGTCACGAGGTATATTTGAACAGAATAATGACATTTCCTAGACTCTTTTGGAGATGTTCTTCCACGTTTTGGAGATCAACCATAAGCTCGTCAGACTCGGTATTTCGATGCTCATGTAGTATTCTACCAAAAATAGCAAACTTCTCCAATAGAGAGTTAAGTCTGAAATCCAATCTCAGATTCCAAGTGCTTGGCAATATTCAAGTTACCAGTCATGCCCAAAACATGATATCCTTGACCGACGTGCCGTGCACCATACAAGCGGCTTGCTAACCACCCCCAGCCCCCCTCACTAATTTTTTTTAGTTAGAAAAAAAAAATTATGTAAAAATAAATAAAATCATACCTGTAATCCGGTCTTGGATCCGTCCCTGAGTATATTCCATAACTAATAGTACCTAATGATAACTTAAACCCTTGCAAACATATCGGAATTCTCTTTAGAAAAACAATTGTAGAAGGTGGCAAAGCTCGGATTTCGCCCTGATTTCGCCACTGATTTCAATCAAATAACTCGTATCTTCAACGAATTAGTATCGCTTCTTTGGTTATCGACGTAAAAAAGAGTCTTTTTAGAAGGTTCGCTACGGACGTCAATTTGTGTGTGTAACATCCATCAAGATATCCTAACATTGAAATCCAAATACTATCATATTTCAGATAATCAAACACTTGAATATCTAATTTGGACAATCCTCCAATTGGATCAAATTTCAATAATAGATTGACGGTTACCTTCCTTTAAGGACCTCGTTGCATTGCCTGTACAAGACAAGCGAATTATTTACATATTAGAAAAGAGATAGCCCACCCTACTCAATATTTTGGTTTTATGGGATTTATTTTAATAATTATCCAATTAATGTGGATACTCATCTAAATAAAATTCAATACAAAATTAGATTTAATTTATGAGCACCAATCCACATGAAATTACAGTTGCATGGACGAGTCACTTAATTTTATATGCATGCCATTTAGATGAGACTTCAAATTTGACGATCAATTTATGGCACATTTGTTGAAGATGAAATCAATTAAGTGGTAATTACACAAAACCATACTTTAAGTATTAAACCTTCTAAAATCAGATTGGAAGTTTAATATTTCCAAAATCAGATATTTTTAATTAGATACAAATTATAATTATATAATTAAATATTAATTATAAACTATTCATCGCAATTAACGTCATCTAAAAACAAACCCTGAATACATTTCTCTCTTTTTACCACACTTATTCACTCCCACTGTGCCGCCACCATGCCGAGATGTGTCGCCCGCCGGAGGGGACATCTCCGGCAACCGACGCCGTTGAGAACGGAGATGCTACAGTCCGTCTTCTTCCCCTCCAAACTGAGCTCACTTCTTTCCGAATCGCCTATCATTACGATGTTGAACACGTAATCGATTTTGAAATTGAAATCCCCAATGTGGATTCGGCGGTTGGGGTAGATCTGGCATGGGTTTGGTTTGGTGCGGTTGTGGTGGATCTGGCATGGGTTTGGTTTGGTGTAGTGTTTTAACTGGCGGTGGCGGCGGCTATGGATGTGGTTCTGGTGGTGTGGTATTTTGTAGTGAAAATGGTGATTTTGTTGGTGGTTTTGTTGGTGAGGAGGAGGACGATCTGATGGATTTTGTTCCATTGATGAGAAGAAAAACAGGAGAATTTTGCACCAACCATTGTTTTCAGCAAGTTCAACACCTCCACCTCAATCTGTTGTCACTCAACCATCCAAGCCAACAAAGAAAGTGGCAATTGCGATATCAGTTGGGATTGTCACTTTGGGAATGTTTTCGGCACTGGCATTCTATCTCTGCAAACACAGAGTGAAACATCCTGATGTTTCGCAAAAGCTTGTTAGTGGTAATTCATCTGGTGGTTTTGAGATCTGTTTTTTTTTTCATTCAACGCAGCAAGGTTGAATTGGTCTGGGATGCAAATTGTTGGTTTGGAGTTTGGTGAATATGATGATGTTAAAACGAGGATGAAAGCTGTAGCAGAATGGTAGAATTGTGTGTATGTTTCGTCGGGGTTTTTGATGTGTTGGCTGTCGCTGGGTTTTGTGGATTATGTGGTGGGGGTGGTGTAAACGGAGATGGTGGTGGTGGTAGTGTATGTTGAAGGTTTGGTGGTGATTCGTGACTAATATCGGTGGTAGATCGAGATCGGTGGTGGGGCTATGATTAAAAATTAATATGTGACTAATAACTTTGAAAATTTGTGATTGATAAATAAAAATTATCATGTTATCATTCATTATAAACAAATAATCATGCGTTGCGACTTGTCACCTGGGTTGTGACTCTTGACTTGTGACTTGAGTTGCGATTTGTGATATGGGCTGTGACTCTTGACTTGTGACTTGTAACCTGAGCTGTAACTTGTGACATGAGTTGTGACTTGTGACCTGAGTTGTGACCGTAAAAAAAACGTCAACCATACAAAAAAATATAGCGGAGCAGTCGCCGAAAAAATCGACACTCGAACAGTTGCCGGAATGGTCGTCGGAACAGTAGTCGAAAAGTTCGCTGGAGTAGGGTGGTGATCGGAACGGTCGTTGAAGTGGTAGGGATGGTGAAGGTGAGATGGGTTAATTATATTATATTAGAATTAAATATTTAATAATAAATTAATTTAATAATTTATTATTCATAAATAAAAATTTAAAATTTTTTAATAAAAATCTAATTTTGGAAATTTCAAACTTGTTTTCTTATTTTTGAAATAAATTAAACTTACTCTTTTGAATAGGTAATCTTCCCATCAATTAAAATGTCCAAATTGGGCTTAGCCCAATCCTTTAACAAACATTCTATTAGCCCAAACTAGCCTCTATGATCTTGATCAATTGGACTAACAAGCCCAAAAAAAGGAAAAAAAAAAGCTTAATTAACCAAAGTGATTTTCGAAAGGGAAAAAATAAAAAATAAGGTGTTTAAGTTTCTAAATTCAAAAATCAGGTTTTATTTTTATTTTTATTAAATAAAGATAATAAAGTCACATTTTTGTGATTAATTGTCACATATTCATAGTTATAAGTCACGAATTTATTTACTGGTCACATATCGTCAAATTTTTTTGTCACAGATCCAAAAATTTGTACGTCACAGATTATTTTGAGGTCACGAATTTTTAAATTAGTTGGTCACAGATTATTTTTGAGTCACATTTGTTGGTCACAAATTATTTTTCAGTCACATTGTCAAAATTTTTAGGTCACAGATTAAATATTTGGTCACAGATAACCAAATACTTGGTCACACACCAACAACAACCACCAACGTCGCCGTCGTCGTCCCCGTCACAAAATCGCCACCGCCACACGTCCACCACTGCACACCTCACACCACCACCTCCACCGCACACAGCAGCACACCATTCACCGCACCACCACGCATCTGCAACACCACAAAGCACATCACCGCCGCACCCACCACCGCACTGCACACCTCACCACCACCACCACCACCGCACAATTCACACAACCACATCCACCGCACACAGCAGCACACCATTCACCGCACCACCACGCATCTGCAACACCACAAAGCACATTATCTGCTGAGGGAGGGGGGGAGGCGAAGGCGCGGCGGCAGTCAGGAAGAGGTAGAGGCGGTGAGGAAAAGGGTAGAGAGGGAGACGAGAATGTAGAGGAGGAATAGAATAGAAATGATTTAGGTTTTGTTTAAGATTAGGGTTATGTCTTAATATATTACCTGGTTTTTGATTAAACAAACTTTGCACCTGATTTTTAAAAAGCAAACTTTAAACCCCTGATTTTTTATAATTTCCCATTCCTAAATCTAAAATCAAGTCCAAATTAAAAGATTTCAACCTGTTAAGTCAAGTCATCTTTCCATCTAGTCTGGACCAGAGAGCCCACTTGTCAAGGATCAAGAGCAGGCCGGACTTAAACTGTTTAGCCCAGATCGAGCCGGACTTGCACCCATACTACATTACCTAACCAAATAGCGATTGAGTATCGGGCAACAACTTGCTGCGCCAAGCGAACCAAAAGTTCACAAAGAACAAACAGAGGCCTTCTTCTCGACTCCGATGTAATGTTGAATTAACTGGTATAAAAATTAAAACTCATTTGAAGATAACGTTTTGTAAATGAAGAAGTTTACATGTTATATCAATGTCTTACATAGCATCCACTTAAGCCAACGAAATATAAGAACACTCAAAAGTCTATAAAGTCTCATGTTACTCCAATCACTCGAGTTTACTGCATCTTTATACATTGTAGGGTTGAATATGTTGGTGTTTCACTGCTTTTTCCAGCGAAATTAATGTTAATTTCATTTTTTTTAGTTGTCTCTTGCTATCAGTTACAAGTTAATAATAGAATCACTAATGTAAACATTTGTCACAATTTATTAAGACTTGTGTTCTATCTTAAAATGTTAGATATTTTTAAGAGGAGAAGTCCAAACCACGTTGGTCCATATTCATTTTAATGATATAAAAATTGCCTACATGGGCAATGGGCCAATATGAATTTATCCCTTAACACAATTGAATCATTACGATATTGTCTATTTGCCATTCCACAAGTAAAAAATGATATAAAAATTGCCTACATGGGCAATGGGCCGAAAGAGTCACGTTCGGCATTGATAAAATTTCAGTCCACTAAGGCAAGATTTAGTCCATATTCATTTTAATGAGTCTTTTTTTTGGAAAAAAAAAAATATTTTGAAATAGTTATTTTTGAGAGAATGTGAGGTTAAAAGGTAGGAAAATGTTTCAAATTTACGTACAAAATACTTAATTGTGTGAATAATGGTTAATTTCATTAGAGGTCATTGAACTTTCACCCTAGGTCAATTGGTTCGCTGAACTTCATTTTGGAGCAATCAAGCCACTAAATTTTAATTTGAATTTAATTAGATCACGCCGTTGGGATTCCGTTAATGTGCCTATCACAAATAACTAATGAAATGCCAGCGTGTCCATTCCATTCAACACATTAATGACGCTAGAGGTCACTGAATTTTCACCATAATTGCAATCGGATCACTAAACTTTCATTTAGTGTAATCAAGTCATCATCATGCAACCCCACCCAACAGCCATGATACACTATCCTACATCTTTACAACATAAATTATTTTAGCCCTTGTTAATGTATATACAATACCAACTAATTAAAAGTAATGGATTTTAAATTCTGATTCATAACTTTTGAATTCAAACAGTAGTAAACAAGTTAGATTTTTTTTTTTCCTTCTTAAGGCTAATTGAGTCGTTGGATGTGTTGCATTGGTTTGATTTTTGGTTGAGGGATGGGGTGGCAGTGATGGTGGTTTGCAGTGGTAGCAATGGATGGGTGGAGTAGTTGGCGCCAATGGTTAAAGACGACGATAGTGATTGTGATTTTGATTTTGACTGGATGTTGGGAGGCAGGGGTGAGGGTGGGGGCGGAGGCTGAGGTGGGAGTTGGGGCAGATTTCTTATTTCTTTTCTTTATTTTAATTATTTTATGTAAAATTGTATAGTTACCATTTTGCCCTTCTTATATTTGGATAAAATTAATTTTTCAGATCAACTAACTGTCAGATGGACGGTTTCCATCCATTTGGACATTTGCTGTTAATTTTTCAAAGGTTCGAGACTTTCGTTGGCACAAATTGAAGATTCAGATAAAATCTGTAAAAATAAAAGATTAGGAACCTCTGCTGCAATTTTCCCATTAAATTAACATAATTAGGCATGCTGAATTTGATATTTCAATTGACTTACACCATTTACAGAGTTGAAAAATATAATTGATATCGAATAATAGTTAATTATATTAGAGGTCATTGAACTTTCACCCTTGGTCAATTGGGTCACTGAACTTCATTTTGGAGCAATCAAGCTACTGAATTTTAATTTGAAAGCAATCAGATCACTCCAATGGGATTTCGTTAATGTGCCTATCAGAAATAACTAATGAAATGCCAACGTGTCCATTCCATTCAACACATTAATGACGCTAGAGGTCATCGAACTTTCATCATAGTTGCAATCGGATCACTAAACTTTCATTTAGAGTAATCAAGTCATCATCATGCCATCCCACCCAACAGCCATGATACACTTTCCTACATCTTTACAACATAAATGATTTTAGCCCTTGTTAATGTGTATCTACAATACCAACTGATTAAAAGTAATGGATTTTAAATTCATATTAATGTCATATCATTGTATAACTTAGTGACCCGATTGCAGCTAAGGTGAAAGTTTAGTGACTTAATTGCATCAAATTGAATTTGAATGAAGCGATTACGACTAGAATAAAAGTCGAGTGACCTACCAAATAAACATCGAATGTTCTATTTTTCTATCATTTCGTTCTATATATTAGGTAAAGCATGTTAATCATGCGTAAGAAGACTGTATTTCTCTAAAGAAGATAAGGTTGTCTTTTTCTATAATGCAATTATTTATTACATGGAGACGTTGGGAAATTGAAAAAGACACACACACAAAATATCATTTGTTTTTAATGTTATTTTCCATGACAACCACCGTAATCAATTTTAAAATTTTTTACAACATTTTGGATTTTAATGAAAAATAAAAATAAAAAAATTCGTCACAAGTCAGTAGCTAGTTATATTTTTCGCAGTGACAATATGTCTATTACAAAATCCTTTGCTTATTTAAAATTTATTAATAAAGTAAAATTAAATCGCGATCGTCGACACCTTTTCTATAGTAGGCAAATCACTCGACAATCATTTCAAATATTGTTGGTATATTCGTAAAGCGAAAGTTGTTCAACTACAAACAAACAAATTAACTGGGTGTTTGGTGGATATTAAAATTAGATTTCTAGTAAATTGTGATATAAGTTTTTGAAATGTGCGGTTGAAAAACTGTTGGACCCATGAAATATGTGGTTAATATTGATTGTTTGACTTTGACTTAAATTAAAATCTGATTTTAATCCGAAACAAACAGGGCATACAATTATTATAAGCAAAATTTGGTGGATATTATAAATTTTTCACGTGGGATACGCTATAACCACCTTGTTGGGGGCCATTATTGCGAAGAATATCGTGTTAAACTACATATTTTTCTCTTGTATTAGGTCTCCAATCCCTTTAGCGGTGTATTATTTTTATCTACAAGTGGACTTCCATTTTGTCTCGTGACCGTCCACTACACTTCTATTGACAAATGAGGTAGACACCAATGAAATAATTGACTATTACATACACATTTTCTCCTACTGAAAATTAAACAAATGCCAAATACAATTCCACTAACGCAGCATCCCCATTTTCCTTAGACTCTACTGGGCAGTTTGCTAGCTCACCAGCTAGGACTTGTCCGTGATGGAGTATATAAATGTAACATACTCTAACAACATCGACAAGTACTTTGCCATCCTATTCGATAATAGGGGCTTCTCGTCTCGAACATGAACTTCAGCGGATTCATTATTTTGTATCATTGACATCACTTGAAATTCTACAGGAAAATACAAAAAGAAGAAACCTTATGGAAAGTTCTTCAAAAAGCGGTGCAAGAAATCGAGCGGCTGGCAAAGAAGGAGGAGTCGTTGACAGAGTAAGTTGTAAAAAAAAAAATAATAATAAATAATATTTTAAATCATTTTTCTTCTCGACGTCATCTATCTAATTTTCTAACCATATTATGAAGTATTGAATTGGACAAATACTATATAAACACATCACATTTTTTATGGACTTTCAAATAAAGAAAAAACTAAATAATTGCATAAATTTTCATATATTAATTAACAATAAGTCTACAATCATTACAGAATTGTAATTTTGCTTTTGCATCACCTTGATTTCATCTATTTGCAGTTTTTATTCATCTGCAAAATGTACAATTCATCATCTTGATGTCATATACTCAGACTACAACTCTGAGAAATTTGATACTTAACAGCATTTCCAATCCATATTCCGGTGTTCTGGTTGTTTCCGAGCGGTATAAACGCCGGACAGCTGACGTGGAGGTGGTATCGGCCGGTGACGAACGAACCAACTTTCCATTTCACACGGCTATCAATCTTGAACACCATCTTTATGCCCCCATTAGTCTGGTCCTGGCTCAGGGCCAAACCATTGAACGGCGCCACCGGCACGTTTTGTCCAAGGACAAAAGGGGACCATAGGTTTACGTCCTTGTGGCCCTGGTACACCGGTGGGATAGCTGTGAAATAAGTGATTTGCTGGTGGCGATAGGTGGCGTATACATCCATCTTGTCGTAATAAATTCCAATTTTGTCGTTGGGGTTCCGGGAGTAGATGGTCACCTGTATGCTGGTGGAGATGATGTTCGGGGTAGCGGCCGACACAGTGAGGTTGAAGACGGTGGCGTCTTGGAGGACGAAACGGGGTTTTTTGGGCTGGAGAATAGCGAACACGATGAGGATGATCACTAGGAGGATGAAGCTGATGATGAGTATCCAGATGAACCACCGCCAGAGGCGCTTTCGCCACTTGTTCTTGTGGTTGCTACACTTTTCTGCCATGCTTCCGGCAGCAGGGCGGCAGCTCCAGTGCCGGTAAAGGGTGGAGCTTTTGTTGAGTAGCTGGAGAAGTTTTTCTAAGACAAAATGGAGAGAATGTGGCGTAGGCTTAAATAAATAAATAATATGTCCAACGCTCGTAGACTCTGAGAATTTCCGTTAGCAAATTGTAAAAATTGTACCATCAGTCCCGAACTTATTTTATAATAGCAATTTTACCATCAACCTTTAAAAGGAGGCAAGTTGATCACCGAACAACAGTTATTGGTGTGTAAAAATTGTCACGTGATACTCTTGAGACCCTATATCTATTAAAATTTATAGGTATCAAAATTAGGTTTTTTAATTCGACATGTGAGGGTCACAATGAACGATTTCGTCATTGAAGTCGATTGTGCAATTATAATAAAATAGTGATTAACTCACAATAGGATCAATAAGTTGAGTACCAAATGTGCAATATTTCCACATATTTAATCCCGCATGCGAGAAAAATAGCTGAAATTGCATAATTTCGTTATCAATAACATGTTATAATTTTTTCCTTAGAAGTATTTTATTTCAAATATAAATATTTAAATTTTAGTGATAATTCAAGTGATATATAAGAATATGACGGGTGTGGATCACAAATTTTGGGCAATTGATGTTGTTGTCCATAAACTATATTATTTTTAGGATTAAACTATTCATTTGCCAGAAGTTTAACAGACCCTCATACGGGTAGGCCTTACGTGAATAAAAAATGAAAAAAAAAAAACCACCCACCCCTACCTTTTGAGTGTCGGTAAATGTTCTGGAAGTTTTTTCTGTAATCGTAGCATGGTTCTTATTTTTAACTCGCCTATTCTTGTAATTGACGCAATCAATGACAATTATCAACTATTTTCCATTAATGACGGTCTTCAATAATTTCTATTTAGTCGTAGTCAACATTCATTGCACGATGTTTTTAGATTTTTTAAGAAAATAATTTTTAGATATTGGATTTTGTTCAACAAATATTAAATAAATGAAAATATTTTAATTTTTATACAAATGGCTTTGGCTTTTTTAATTTGTCATCTTTTTTTTAATTTATGATGATCCAAGTTAATAAATCCAGACAGTTGGTTTGAGTAGGTAGGGGCCCCTTATTCACCACTTCACCAGATCCCCAACAGGGCTTCTGACATGAGAACTGATTCTTTTGTTACTGCCTAAAATTGTCCCTACAAAATCATCCTTGGAGTTTGAGCAACCTATGACCTCCAAGTAATTAATTTTGGAAATAATTAATAATTTTTTGTGAATGTCTACTTTTTCTTTATAGAGTGTGTTTGGTAAGGATTTTTGGGGGTAGAATTGATTTTTGAATAGTGATATGATGGGAAATGTGTGGTTGAAAAAGAGGAAAAAAGTATTGATGTGATGGAAAATATTATTTTATTGAAGAATGTGTGGTTGAAAATGAGAATTGATTTACTGTAGAAAATGAAAATCTGTACCAAACAGGCCGATAATAAAAAATTATGCCTCCCTTGAGCCTATTCTTTCGAAACTTATTTTCGACAAATTCATTTTTAATCATACATTTTTTTCATTAAAATAATTTTACACATAAATTCAAATAGTTTCCGTACTTTTTAATTCCACATTCTTCAAAAAAAATTAATAGTATAAAATTGAAGTTTTTTAATAATAAAAAAAAAAAGAGCTCAAAACAAAAAAAAGGTGAAAGGAAGCAAGTGGTGATAAATTATTGCAACAAAAAGTATGAAGTTGAAAGAGGGGCAAAAAGAAGACATGGAAAATGAAAGAAAAGGATCCCATACCAATAGGGATCCAAAATTACATATTATAGTAGAATGACGCAAAGAAAAGTCATTTTCTTCCTTCCATCATTTGAAAACAATTTTTTTTTCGTATTCGCAATGTTAATATTCGATAGATTGTTACGTCCACAACACAACATCTTTCAAGTAGTGATGGACATGAGGTTAAGCCTAAAGCGTGCTACCTAGAAAATCCAGATTTTATGTACTCCTTGATTCTCACTCTTTCTCGTGCTCCATATCTCATGACTGTACTTTCGATATTCATAGAGCCATCAATCCAAATTTTCTGCTCATATTTAACATGCTAATAGTGAATCAGAAAGAAAATAAGACAAATTATTTCTTAAAAACTAAAAAAACTAAGGCAAACACACCAAAAAAGGGAGGGGAAGAAGTTCAATATGGCTCTCTCTTTGCTGTAATTCTAGGATTTCTTCTACATTAAAACCTCTGCAGGTTATTGACAACACCTCTCGGGAGATGTTTGTCGCCCCCAAGAGGTCTCACCATGGTACATCGTTTCATTTACATACTTAAAGCCAGAGAACATAGGTACAAGAAAGATTGGATTGATCTATGGTGAAAACTTAAATTTTGCAGCCGTGAAGCCTCGATGACTACGTCAACTTGCAAATCAGAAGCCACTCTGCGGGTGTGGTCAGGGTCTTCAGACTAAATGCTGCCTACAGCAACCATAATTATCATCCATCGCCTCTCAGAGGAATGAGTTCAGAGTGAAGAGATTATATGAAAATTTGTATGACAAGAAATGATGACGACTTAAAAGGCATGATGACAGTGAAAATGATATGATGGATAGATCATATTCAAAAAAACATATTAGTCCAAGTATACTATGATTCTCGGGCTTTATACTTTTGCCGTTTCCTAGCTAGTTCTTGGCGTTGGACCTGCGAAAAAAGAATGGCATATATAGGTTAGGTAAAGTATATTTACAACAAGGACCAGACATTATTGGACAGGTTTACAGACATATACTTGACACGTTATGTTCGTTAATCGCATTCAATCATATTCAAGATACTAAACCTGCCTTGAAAGCATCAAGGAAAGTGAAAACAAAATGCTCATTCTGCATTAAGTTCTTATATTTAATATAAAAAAAGAATGGACTTTAGAACCTAACGATTATAAATCCAATTCATGCCACATCTTGAATATTAATAGATCATCACTCTTACCAGGCTATTGTGAAAAAAGTACGCATTCATTGAGAAAATCTTCGGTCAATTTTCCTTCTCCAGTTGGCGAAAAGCTAACTTGCAAATTTTTGCAGTTAACTTTCAAACTTGCCTTTTTCCAAAGAGAACTAGACTTATACTCAGCCTTCAAAGACAGTCTCAAGCTAAAAAATACGATGCCAGTGCTTCGATCCTGAACAATACTTGGGAACACCCCGTTGTGCAATTTTTCTTGATTCAATGGATCTGTTGTCACACGGAAACTCATACCAAGTGTCTCTCTTGTATGTACTTGAAAAGGCTGTAAAGGAGAGATTCCCAACATATCCTCTTCGTAGAAGACTGAAGATACAACATGCAGAAAATGAACCTTGAAAGCCTCGTTTGTATTCGTGACAGTAATATTGGCATACCAGGTGGCTAATAAGGACGTGTTAGTCACGTTAAAATTCGGCACGGTCAATGACACAAGGTGGAAATCTGGGTTGTCTGTACCAAACAGGAGGAAAATGACTATGCTCAACATGCACATTCCAAGTGTCAAAAAAACCAACAAGGAGATCATTGCACGACCAACCGAAGTAGTCCTACTTGGTTCGGGGACCAACGGCGCATAGGTTTGCTGATAATAGTATCCATCAAATGATTGGGGATAATGATTTGGATTAACAGAATTTTCATAACCTTTATGATGATGATATGCAAGATCTGGTTGAGGGTACCTATTCATTGGGGGGTACCCCATTACAATCTTTGATCGATCATCTGAAGGAGATGCCACAGTTCCCATCCTCCTCTTCCTGCAATTCCAATATTGAAGATACAGAAATCAAGATGTATCACGATAACTAAAACCAGATATAATTCACTGATCTTGTTCTATATTGGATTAAAGGAAAAAGAATAAAGACGAGACTGTAGACAAAGAAGTGCAAATGAAAAATGAGGGCATTGAATCAAACACTTGGTGTGCAAGAATTAAAGGTCAAGCATTTTTTAGCGGCCTGCTCTAATTTTAGGATAAATTGAGAGGTAGGCAGTGAAATAATGGATGAATAATCTGTTGCAAAACCATCCCTTTGTACAGACGGCTACATTGCTGCTCCTATAATTCTGGTGGGATACCAGTTCGAGTCCCCTCAGGGCCACTGAGGTAAGTATCAGCCGTAAACTTTAGGGCTCCGTGGGATTAGATGAGGTGCGCGCAAGTTGGTCCGAATATCCACGGTTATCAAAAAAAAATAATAATTCTGGTTGGATATGCATTAAATGTGTTTTTGGAAAGATATCTATGAGGATTATATGGTAGAAACAAAGGGGTTTGACTTAATTAATATTTTTATTATTATTTTCCTGGGGCATCATTATGATTGCCTGGTTGACTAGACTTTTTATAAAATCAGTTAAAAAGTCTATATTACCCTTAATAATATAGATTTTCATTTATTGTAAGACATATCCTTCTCTTATGTACAAATTCATTATTTGCTCCAATAAATTAGTATATTCTTCAATTTTTTTTATTCTGCAAATTCTAATAATTTTTTGTATATTATAAATATCTTTTTAATTTAGCAAGATATAATCTATTATTTATTATAGATATATAAAATCTTAAAGTTAGATTAAATTTTAATTTTTTATATTCTTGTAGTAATTTATTTGAAATAGGTATATCTTATAATAAGACAATAGTAGTTTAAACATGATTAGTATTTCTCATTTCCTGAGTTTTATTATATAATTTCATTTTAAGTTGTAGTATGTTATAGTAATCTTTAACATACCATTTTAACTTTTTATCAAATTCTTCAATTGATGTATTTATATTTTCAATATATTCTAACTTTTCTTTTATCCTATCAAGTTCCTGAGAAGTAAATTTTATTTCATTTAACATTTTACCTAACAAATTATCTAATCTTTTAACTGTATATTTCTGAAATATCAGATAATATAATGAGATAATAATTCAAACATTATAAATGAACATTCAAATATAAACACTGAAATGATTAATCCCTACGATTCTTTAAGATTTTAGAAGAATTATTTCTAAATTTAACAAAAACAATAGTTTTACCTTGATTCTGATCTTTAAGTTTTTCTTCTTAGAATCGAGTAACCTTCAGGCTTTGAATATGCAAACTGTTCTCTCAGACGGCCTTCTGCATCAACAGGGTTCTTTGCTATTTCAACTTCTTGCCTTCATTGTATCGTTTCTTAGAATCAAAACTACAGATCCTAAATAAAGAAAAACTCTCTTTTTGTTAAAATAAGAAATAAATGTCTTCTTCAACCCTTCAAGAATCTATGAGAAATGTAGTTTAGAAACTCATATCTCTTAGAATGCGAATGATATTATCAAAGTAGTATTGATATTGAAAGATTTAAACAGAAGATTTGACTTTCTCACAAGTTGGGTGCTCAAATTTTTCTCTCCAATTCGTTCTGTTTTTTCATCTAGCCTAAAGACCTCTATTTATACAAGCAAATGAAGTGATATAATTGTCTTCTTACATCATTCATTACATCACACTCCAATTATGGAGCTTTATCAAAAGTTTTTTCTACTAAAACTATCGTGGCTCTATTATTGCATAAAACGAATGTCTTTATGTTTCATCTTCTTTATTCAGGGCTCCACCATTCTATTTTTCTTCCTCATGGTCCTACATCTTCACATGCACCTTGGATGTACAACTTGGACATTCCCTCAGCCGACAAGATTCTTCTATAGTGGTAGGACATACCGGGAATTGATGTATATCAAATTTTGTAATGTAGTCCTTCAATATTTCCGATTTTCCATATCCTCCATTAGTTACCAGCATCCATTTTTCATACTGGCATAAACATGAGAAATTATTTTCATATAGATTTTTTGCAATTACATAAATTGCCTTGATTCCAACAGCTCTTCTATGTCTGATCCATGACTTGATAATTTTTGGCATTCTTTTGTCACTTTCCATGACATCTATGTTGAAGTTTGCTGCAATGTATCCAATTGAAATTATATGGTTAACTGGATAATGCATAACTCCATCGAATTCTGGACTAATTGAGTAAAATTTAAAATATGATCTTCGTCCTCTAGCATATCTTGATACTTTTTGTTGTAACATTTCATCAAATTTTGTTAATTCTGCTAAGTTTCTTCCTGGATATATTAAATTCAAGAATCCATAATCTGTCATTGCTTTTATGAATTTGGGATCTCCTCCTTCCATTGTTGTAACTTTGGGATAAACATTCTGTCCTGGAGAGATGAAATATGTATCACATATTTTTAATTCATAAACTGCTTGAATTATCATGGTATATTTTTTTTCGTTTTTGTCCAAATGGACTTTATCTTCTGGGTCCATGATGCTGATTGTTTTGAAGTTATTTGCTATTATTGTTACTTTTTTATTTGACATGACTGGAGAGGCATCCCCTGTTGGCATGGTTTCCCCTTCTGGGTCCACATCTGCTTCCTGCTATACCTGTTTGGTATGAATTAGTATTTGTTTGGTATGAATTTAGAAGACTCATTTCTCGGCTGCTTGGTATTTCTGTCCCAGACAATATATTTTTCAGTTGTGCTGCAATATCATCAACCTCTTTTTTGAGTTCTATGGAATTTTTCTGTTGTTCGGAAGTTATTTCCAACAACGTTTTTATCATTGCAGTGAATTCATTTGACATTGTTGTGGCTCCAACATCTATATCCTCAGCTTCTTCTTGGAGAAAATCAGTCATTTTTTGTATATTAAGGACGGACTTGTATAATTTCATTATCTTATTTTTATCCATTAGCGAATTCTATGTTTCTGTTCAGGAAATCTGTAAGATAATTATTAACACCTTTAATATGAATAATATCAAAATTATAAAAAGATAAATATGCTTGCCATCTGTGTAATCTCCTATATTGAGGTTCCATTGTTAGCTTATTCCTGATTAATCTTGCATTTTGAGAATTGTCAATTTCAACAATAAATTTCTTAGATAATAAGAATAATGAGAACTTTTTTATTCATCTAATAATTGCTAATAATTCTTTTTCATCTGTGGTATAATTTATTTCTGTTTGGTTAAAAGTTCCACTTGAATATCTACAAATTTCATTTAAATCTGTTTTCAATATAGCTGCCTTGAAGCATCTGTATTGACAACTAGATTATCTTTTTCATTGGTAATCTTAATTTTGGTAAATTTTTACATTCTTCTTTTAATATTTTAACCATTTTTATATGTTCATCATTTTATCCCTTAGTATTAGTTTTTCTAAGTAAAATCCGTATTTTATGTCTTTTATTTGAAAGATTTTCAATAAATCATTTTGCATAGTTTAGACATTCTAAGAATATTTGTATTTGTTCTTTGAATTCTAATTTATTTGAAAAACTACTTATCTTTTTAGATATATGAGTTTGTAATTTAATTCCTCTATTATCTATTGTTAATCCAAGAAAGTCAATTTCTTGTTTTTCTCCCTTTTTACATTCATTTATGAATTGTATTAAATGATTTCTATATTCTTCCTCATTATTGGAACATATTAATATATCATCCACATATACTATCAGAAATTTTTTAAATTTTCTAAATATATTATCTATTTTTTTTTTATATATTTGAGGTGCATTTTTCAATTCAAAAGGCACTAGCCATTCGTATTTGTTTTAGGTGTACTAAAGGCTGTATATTGTATACTATCTTCCTCCATCTTTATCTGCCAAAATCTTGATTTACAATCAAATTTAGAGTAGTATTGTTTTCCTTTTACAATGTTTATTAGGACTTCTTTGTTTGGTAAAAAGTATCCATCAAATCTGATATATTTATTTAATTCTTCATAATTTATAACCATTCTAACTTTTCCTCTAACTTGCTCAAAATGTTTCATTACCATAAAGGCTGGACTACTATGAGGTCCATTACTTGATCTAATAAATTTTTATTCCAATAATTCTTTTATTTAGATATTAAATTCTTGTGTATCTTGTATAGTATATCTCATTGATCTTACTCTTATAATTACATTTTCTGTTAATTCTATTTTTACTTTAAGATTGTATGATTTCCAAAATATCAATGGGTTTTCTCCATAAATTTTTTCTAATTATTCTATAATTTTCTCTATACTTATTTCTACTCCTGTTTTGAGAACTTTTTTTATACATTATTCTCTTATTTTTTATTTCATTTTGTATAATTGATTTTTTCTCCCATCTATAACCATGCTGATTTGGCTGAACTCTGTATGATCTAAATTCTCTTGGTATTTTTAATAAATATCCACAAGGGGTTTGTAACATTATCATATAGTTATTTTATTTATAATCTTGGAACTGTTGTATACAGTCATTTCCTAATAATATATCATGTTCTAATTTATCATAACTATATATCTTATTAATTAGTATTTGTTTACTTTCAAGAATTATACTAATTTTATGAGCACTATTTATTATATGGGTTTCTTCTCATAGAACTCATGTTATTTTTATGTTACTTTTGTTTTCCTATGTCCTTATTAAGAAGTTTTTAAATATAGTTATATCACTTCCTGTGTTTATTAAAGCACAAGTTGTTATATCTGATTTTATAATAGTAACTTGTATATATACTGTTAATGAAAAACTTATTTGGTTATTCATCTTTGTTATATAATATGTTTTATCCATTATGAAATATGTATAATCATTCTCTTTTTATACTATAATTCTCAAATCCATTTAAGAAACTCATTCATGATAATATGTGAGGATTTATATTCATACTCTCATCTATATAATATGGTACTATAAGATCAATTCCTCCTATTTTTATAGATACTTTAACTTCTAATTCTATAATATGTATTTGTCCATCAAAGTTTACATATCTACATAGTTTAGTTTTATAAGGTACTAAACTCTTATTTCTTATTAAAATTATATGACATTCATTAACTCCTGTATCTATTAATATATTTGGTCCTAATATTCTATCCATTCCATTGAAATATTTTCCATTTATTTTCATATGCCATGTATTCCTATATAGCTTCATTTCCCTTGTATGACTAGTTTCTCCTAATAATTTAGGTATTCTAAGACTTGTTGATCTTCTGATTCATTTTCCATATCTAAATATTATATTTTTATTAGGGTATTCTTCTTCCCTAAACTCTATTATATCAGGTTTATCCGTTGATATTCTAAATTCATATTCTTTTGGAATCAAATTTATTTTTTTTATTTGGTTCTATAATTCTACTAATATCTTTACATTTCTTATGAACTTCTATATATGGTTTTTTAGAATAAATATTCTTATAATTAGAGTTGGTAAATGTATATAAGGCTCTATATTCAATAGTCATGATTTGGTCTCCTGATTGAATTATATCATTCATATGTATTTTAAAATGCAATCATAAGATTTCATTAAAGTTATTATCTTTTAATGAGATACAATATTTTGGGTAACAAGTAAATATCATTTTTCTATAATGTTAAGTTTCCTTCTATGGTTCCTAGACGACTGTCTTTAAAATTTATGATTCTTCCATCATGTAAACTTACTGTTAACGGTAAATCTATTCCTTCTCTAAATAATGATTTAAACATTATTTGTATTCCGGTTAAATAAACATATTGAATCATTTTACTTTGTTTTTTATTAATTTTTGATAATAATTCATTAACTGTATTTTTGTTAAATGTTTAATTTATGTGTACCTTGAATTGTTCTAACATCTATAATTTTTTCAATCTTATAGTATTCATTTATAGTTGTTTTTTCTCTTTTCCAAATTTTGTCAAAGATTTCCTATTTTCCTACTTTCAGATCTAAAGATAGTTTTTGTAATTTTTTTAATTTATTATTATCAAAGGTTACCTTCAATCCATATCCTTATATCTATTCGTATTCATGTATTTCTATATTACTGTTTTCTATTTTTTCAATATCTTTATTAGGATTCTAACTCATTTTCTTCTGATTCTGTCTCATTTACATATACTTCTTGATCATAATATTGTTCAATATCAGGCCTATGTTTGACACCCATTTTTTTCTCATTCTCTTTCTCATTTTTTTCTCTTTCTTCATTTCAACCACACATTTTATTAATAAAATAATATTACACATAAACCAAAAAATTCTCCTTACTTTTTAACCACACATTCTTCTATCAATTACTATTCCAAATCAATTTTTTCTATAAAATGGGTGTCAAACAAGGCCCAGATATTTCACTTAATTCATCTTCTATTCCTTTTATCCTATTTGTGATATTGTAACTTTCTTTTTATTACAATCTGAACTTATATAACATATTTCTCCATAATTCCAACATTTACATTGACTTTTATATTTTTTATTATAGGGTTTATTCTTTTGTTATTTATTCGGATTAAATCTTCTTTTATAGTATCTTCTTCTAGGTTTTATATTCATTTTCTTAAAATTTCTTAATTTTGTAAATCTTCTATTTTTATGTTTTCTCTTATTTTTTCTTTCAAGATAATATCCTCATTGTGTAGGTTTTTCCATATCTTCACAACATATTCTTGTTAATTTTCCTATCTTTTTAATAATTATCTTTGTTGACATACATATGCTAGTCTATCAAATATAAATTTTATTTTTGATCATAAAGTTCTTGGTAGTCTTGTATTATCTTTAATATATTTTTCAAATTCTATTTTAAAATATATTCTCCATGTTCCTGATAATTTAGTATAATACATATCTAAATATACTTCTTGATTTTTATTACTATAGAATTGTAAGTAATAGTAATTTCTAAATTCCCAGATATATTCTTTTATTTTACACATATCACAAATTGTTTAATTTTTTAATTTCATCCTAGCATCTTCTTTTTCTCTTCTTGCTTCTTTTTCCAAATTTCTAATACATTATTCTCCTAAGAATTCACTTGCAATATATGCTACTAATCTTTCTATTCTTTCTTTATCTGATTTTATTATTTTTGTTTGTATATTTCTTCTCATCATTGATTTTGTATTATTATTTATTCATTCCCACAAATTTCTAACATTTCCTTCAAATGATGCTATTAAGAAATCTGTCATTCTTTCTGTATTTTCCCATGTATCATCTTTGTTATACAAAATGGATAGTATCATTAAGTCTGCCCAAGTTATTAAGGCTTTTTTCGTATCTATTTTATAGTCTAGGTCTAATTTTGTTCCTCTATGATTAATTGGTTTATCATAATTATCATTTAACTCAAATATGTCTTTGTATTTATTTCCTCTAGGTGGTTGTCTATCTCTTACTTTATCATAGAATTGTTTGTATGGTTTATTATATATGGGTGCATAACTTTCATTTGGATCAAATTTTTTATTAGAGGTTCCTGTTGGGGTAGGTCTTCCTCCAATATTCATTAGAACTTGGTATTCATCTATATTTTCTAGACTTAATTGATCAAAAATTTCTATTAGTATATCCAATTCTTCATTCATCTTTTATTTCTTCTTGAATTTCTTCTGTAATTTTTCCTTTTTCTAAATTTTTGGAATTTTCTTCTTCTAATATTTTTGGTAAAATATATTTTCTGAAATTATCATCCATGTTTCCTGTTTCTATAACTATATTTTCTTGTTCTATATGTTTCTTTCCTATTCTTAACATTTCTTTTTCTATAAATTTTTTTATCTATTTTCTTGTCTTTGCATTTATTATTTTCTTTTAATTCTCTAATTTCAATTTTTAGTATATCTAATTCTTCTTTTATTTCATTCCTTAAATTTTGTACATCAGTTATTAACATTTTAATTAGTGTTTTTTGATCTTCCATTTGATTATTCATTACCTTTTCTTTGATTGGTTGAAATAGTATATTCTACATTTAGTATCTTTACAATCTTTTATAATTCTATCATACTTTTACTTTTTAAATTCATCATTTGCTATTTTTTTAATTCCTCAAAATAATTTGTTCTTTCCTTATATTTTTCCTTTTTTTAATTTTAATATTTGGTTTTCTTGAAATTTTGTTGATTTTTCAGGAGTTAATAATTCATCTAATATTTGGTGATTAATTATTTTAATTATTTTTAATTTTTTAGCCAAATTATTTTCCATATTAATGTTTAGGTCTTATTTTTGATTGACTTAAATAATATATTCTACATTCATTATCTTTTGATTCTATTGCTTTCTTGTTAAATAAGAATGTTTCATATTCTGTAGTTGGAAGTCGTGTCAAATTCTTATAATATCTAGCTTTTATTTTAGATATTTCTTGTTTTAATTTTAATATTTGTTTTTCTTGACCATTTGTCAACTTTTTTGGTCTATTTTCTTGTTGATCTGGTATTAAGCATACATTTTCTATCCGTTGGTTCAATTTATATATTGTATTATAATTTTTATCAAGTTTTTCTATATAAAGCATTATTCTTTCATGTAAATCCATAATTTTCTCTGCAATAGAGTATTATTTCTTCTTTTTTAATTTCTTTTCTAATTTTATAGTACATATATTCATTTATTATGTATCATATTGTTAGTTTATTTAATATTTTTTCTCTTATCTCTCTAGGTAATTCTTTGGTTATTATTAATATTGTTAGTTTTAATTTTTTAGGACTGAGTTTTATTATATATTCTCTTTCACTATCTTTTATCATATAATACCAGTCTATTTTAGTAATTGTAATTTCTATATTTTCTTTATTTCTACTTATTTCTTTTACAATTAAACCATACAATGTTTTTCATAAGTTTCTAATATTATTTCATAAGTGTACATATCTTTAACAATTTCTAATATTATTTTTTCAATTATAAATTGTTTTATCTCTATAGGTAATTTTTCAAGTATTTTTAATATAATTGTTACACTTTTGTTACATAATATTGGTTTTATAATAATTATGTTAATTTTCTCTCTTATTATTTTATATTTATTACCTAAATCTTCAACTTCCATTATTTTTATTTAATGATTTTTCTTTTAGTAATAGTATTTTTATAATTTTTATAGATCCTATAGCTCTGATACCAAAGTTGAGGATACTACTATAAGTGAACAAAAATAAAAAATCTTAAAATCTAATAATCTAATAATCTTTTAAATCTTTTAAATGGTCTTTACAGATTTTTAGTTAACTTAAATATTTTTATGTTTGAGGTTTTATTATTTATAATGTGTTGAGTAAATTTTCAAAATCTAGTAATATCTGAGAATTTATAATATTAAGATCTGTTATTATATCTATATTTGGATTAAACGGTATATCGTATTTTAAAATATTCTTTCTTCTTTTTTCTAATTTATCTATTATATCTTGTATATCTTTTGTTATTATAGATCTTACAATACTTTTAACAAAATTTTCTATCATATTTTCTTTGAAACATTTTAATATTTTTTGTGATGCAATTAATTGTTTTTGATATACAATTTTGTCAAATTCATTATTAAATTCAATTTCTTTTTTATCTTTTGCAATTTTCTTAATCTTATATGGCCCTCTTTTATATCTTGATTTTTTATAAGTCATTTTATGATAATCTAATTCTTTAGGACTTGATTGTACTCTTTTCATATCTTGATAGCTTTATATAAATATTTTTCTTGGGGTATTTTAGGTAGTTCCAATTTTTTAGAAAAGTCAAAGGCCATTTTGAAATATGGCTTTGTATTTAGGCTATCTATGCATATATCCTCATATTTTCCTGTCCTCCTATATATTCCCTGTTTACAAAAATTATTTTTATTATCCAGAATATTTATAAATAGAGGTTTCCGAATACTGAACTTCTGGCCAATAGGCTGTGGCACGGTAGCCTTGGAATTAAGGGCGCAAGTGATCCCAATTTAATGAGATAATGAAATTAAGGTAATTATTGGTGTTTAGTAATTGACAATTGACTAAATTATCTTTTTTTGTACTAAAATTTCAATAGTTATACTTATTTAGAGGTTAAGGTTGTAATTTACCAATCTAATTTCTAACAAAAAAAAAAAAAAAACCAAAGTTGATGTAGGAGTCAAGAACATGGTTCAACAGATGCATATTCCCAATTCACATTTGATGTCTAAATCTATTCTCCACGCAACTTGGAGATCACTGCCCTAAAGTAACAACGGAACGGGCTTCATCTGAGAGGGAGATTATTGGGAAAGCCTCCGGCGAAGTGTTTTACTAGCGGTTGAGCTGCTCGTTGATAAAATCACTTCACGGGTAATTTATTGGCAGATTTGGGGAAAGTCGGAACCTGACCCAAGCACTCACCTCAGGGTCGGGGTCGTCCATTGGCTGGGGAATCGGGATTCTTGGCACTTCATTTATTGGCTGGGGATTTGGGTGTATGGTCGGTCTTTCCATTGTTGCCCGATCATACTATGTCAATTTCGAGGGAGGAGCTTTCAAAAGCTTCAAAAATAGGTAGGTGGTATCTACCAAGACATCGTTATCAACCCACTCTAGTGGGGTTCTTGACATTCTCTGTCAAGAGTTGACATTCACATTCACATCATCAGGTTTCAGCTCTACATCAGCCCAACTAACCATCACTTGTTGCTATCGTTTCTGTATCATTTTCTATTGCACAAGAATGCTGCAATTAGCTTTTTGTTGTAAAATAGATTCCTAACATCTTCCATAATTTAAGGAACCAACCTACAACTGTACACTCTAAAATATTCTTTTCACATTCTTTATAAAATATATCAACATGTTGTTGACGCAAATAACAATCACTGAATTATCATTCAATTGGCTTTGCATTTCTAACTTGGTATCATAGCAGAAACCATGGCCAACGCCAGCAACCCACCACAAAACACTGATCCCAACTCTGCTCCCGTGTCAATCTCAAGTAGTATCGTTGCTCCAATGTAGGGAAGCTGCCATCTTTCACCTTTTGACGTGAATCTAACCCAAGTAGTATCAAGCAAACTTGATAAGAATAATTTTCTGCTATGAAAAAATTTGATTTTGCCTATCATTCGTGGACACAATCTTGAAGGCTACATTTTGGAGACAAAGATGTACCCTCCAGAATTCATTGCAACCCAAGTTATTGGTGAAGCAGGAGTCAATTTTGAAATTACCAAAAATCCTGAACACAATCAACGGATGTTAACAAATCAATTGTTCATGGGGTGGCTCTACTATTCAATGACCCCTGACATAGTCATGAGAGTCATGGGTGCTAGCAACTCCATGTGGTGGGGAGGAAGATAACCCATGTGGTCCGCGAACATGGGTCAACCGGACGGCGTTGGGATTTTGAAAATTCGGATCTAGCTTTTCGAACTTTGCGACGAGTAGAACTTCTGGAATAAATTTAGGTTGTTGATATGATGTTTGGGGTAAATGGTGCCATGGATGAGGTCGCCTGGTTGTGGGCTTTCGACTGGTGGTGAGTTATGTTCATGATGATGGCTGGATGTGAAGATTCCAACGAACTTCAGATTTGCAGGCCGCGAGCTTTGAGCAGCGACTCCGACCACCATAGTCGACGAAATTGGGAGGCGTTGGGTGGTAAATGAAGAGAATGTGAAGGGCTTTCCATCGGTATCAAGGTCTGATGGTCTTGGTGGCCGTGGCTTGCTGGAATTTTGTTCCATAATGGGCAAAATGAAGGGTTAGAAATCGCCCTTAACTTGAGAGAACTCACTATAGTAGTGAATAAACTTAGGGTTTGAGTTTCTATCAGCCCGTGTATAATTTAAAAAAGTACAAAAGTTTTCCCAACGTTTGTCTAACGTTGCAGAAAGTGACTTTTCGCAACGTTCAATAAACGTTGCAAAAAGTGAGACATTTCGCAACATTGAATAAACGTTGCAAAAGTGGACTTTTCGCAACATTTGATGAACGTTACAAAAAATGGTTTATCGCAAAATTCTTCTAAAAAACGTTGTAAAAGCTTATTTATATTGACCAACGACAACATTCACTTATTAAAATGTTGCGATAGATCCCTTTAGCAACATTTTATTAGTAAGTGTTGATTTTTTAGTGTTGCGAATGATCATTTTTGGTGTAGTGACGTTTGACTTGAATTGCATGAATTCCATGTCTGAGCTTACTGTAACGTTTCCAAAATTCTTATGTTTTTCTTCGTCAAAGAAGACGACATGGACATCCAGTCGTGCCTTCTCCCTTCCTGCCATCACCATATCCATATCAATCGACATCTTTCTTGCTAAAACTTCCTAAATGATGTCAAAATCTGGGAAATTGATGTCAGATTCTCAAGAATTTAATTTTCTTGTAAAGAAGAAAGTGAAATAGAGTGATTTGTACAGTCCCTATATGTGTGACTTTAACTAAATCACCATTTGGAAGGAGCACTGAATAGTTTACCTTGGATGGAACTGAAGAAGGAAGTGCAACAGACCATGTGATATGTTGTTCCCGTATCTATTATCCATGGTGCATCATGATTTTTCTTAGTTCTGTTGTTACATGCACAGAGATAATGAGATATACCAGAGTGTTTTGGGATTTGTGTGTTTGTCGAGGCAGTGATGCATTGAATATTTTGAGACTTGAGTAAAGCTAGAAGTTGTGCTTGCTGCTCTTGAGTGAATATCACTTGATTACTAGTTTCAACACCTTCTCGTCCCTGCAAGGATACCTGATTGGCTGAGAAGTTTCCCTTTCTATGCAGCCTATGTCCAGGAGGGTATCCATGGATTTTGAAACATTTGTCCATAGAGTGTCCTGGCATATGACAGGGGCTGCAAGTCGACTTGTTGGGATTGGCCTTGAAGCATTTTTCTATTGAGTGTCCATGTATCTTGTAGAAGGTACTTTAATATTTCATTTGTGTAATTCCAATATGCTTCACTCCATCATTGAGCATTCCTCTAGTAGCCAATGCCATCGAATCAGGTGTAGGGAGATCTGCTGAAATTTGCCCCCTCTTTTCTTCTTGTTGAATTAAGGAGTACACTTCATTGAGAGTAGGAAAAAGGCTTGACCAAGAGAATTTGAGCTTTGATTGCTTTGTAAGAATCATTCAAGCCCATCAAAAATTTCATTACCCAGTCTCTTTACTGATTCTCAACAATAGGTTTCAGCCCCACACGTACAATTAGGAATTGACTCATAGTCCATCAATTCATCAAGGAGAGTTTTGTATTTTGAGAAGTATGCGCTTCCAGCATCCTGATTTTGCATTAGGGTGGCAATGTCCTACTTAACCTCATAAATCCGTGGAGCATTTTGCTGAGCTAGTTGGTGTTCTAAGTCTAGCCAAAATTCTCTAGCCGTGTCAGTATATAATGTGCAGGACTTTACATCAATCGCCATGGTATTCTGTAGCCAAGCAATGACTATGTCATTGCATCGAAACCAATACTCCATCAATGGGCTATTAGGATCTAAGGGTTCAGACAAACTTCCATCAATGAAGCCAAGCTTATTTTTGATTCGAAGGGCTCTTTTCATGGATCTTGCCCAAGCATAATAGTTGGTGTTATCATGGACATGAGTAACCAGTATTGGCCCAGAACTATCACTGCTACCAATGTAATATGGACTGCAGGTGTCATTAAGATTTGGAACATGATGGTTGTTTGGTGCTGGATTTGCGTTTGGATTTTGCACATCATTTTGAATTAAATTTGGATTTGAATTTGTTGATTCATTGTAGTGCTATGCACAAAAGCTCTAATACCAAATAAGAAAAGCTTAACTAAATTATCAAAGGTATAAACCAGTACACAACAACAATGGAGGAAGGAATAATTCCATTGAATTGATTATTTAACTTTGACATCACTGTAGTATTTATAATACAATGAGAAGAATCTAGAAGAAGAAAATGTATGCTAAAACAATAATTAATAGGCTACAAAACAACCATAAATATCCTAACAGAAATAGTGGTCCCATTTTCTTCATTAACTGAATTGTACTATCCTCTATCATCATTCACCCCAATGCCTTCCCAACGGTGGCCTTCTTCATGTTGATTAGTTAATATTGGCCGATGCTTCAACTTCATTTGCAGCTGATTCTCCATGAGTTGAGCTTGATGTTTTAACATTGAGTGAATGAGTGGAAGAGAGTTGCGGGATATAATAGAAGAGATGGTTATATATGGTTGTTTTAAGTGGGAGGAAGGGGCTGGGTACAGTTCTTAATTGTGAAAATTACATGTACCGTTAATTTCTAATTTGTAATTAGTACACCTAGTTTTATAGCAAGTGAGTCCTTCACGAATAGTTCCGTTCTACCAACATACTAAAGAGTAATATTTCGACATCTTACCTCTATCTTTATTTAAAACAAAGAAAAAAAATTCTCCTTCCTCCATCTCTCCTTGCCCCACACCTCCGTCCATCTTTCCTTCACAATTAATATTTCTATTGTAATTAAGATCTTGTTATCCTCTTTTTTTCTCAAACTTATTTTCAAACACACATTTCATGAGACTTACAAATTTTATTAACTTTCTTAACCATACAACAAGAACTTTTATTAAAATGTACTGAAAATTTTATTTTTAACTGAACCAAATAAAAGCTAAGTATTTACTCGTTTTACTTTTCAATAGTGAGGCATGAGATAATTTGAGTTAAAATCAAAAGTCGAAGATTTACATGCAACATTTTGTAGAGATAGTGGGACTCGAAGACAATGCCTTGGAACAAAAACAAATGCATGGCAAGGCGTCGTGGAATTTGATTACAAGCCTTCTTAAATGGTTATTTCAAAGTCCTTTCTTCTTAATGAGAAACAATGAGGAGAGTTATAGTCAACGCACATAGTTATATTTTATTTTTCTTAATTATTGTGTCTTTTATTTATTCCCCATATTCATATACATGCGAGCATGCTTGGCTAAAGCCTAAAAATAGGAGTTATTTTAACTAATTTTTCCCTATATATTTATTAAAAAAAACTTACTTTTTTTAAAAAAAAAAATTAAGTCCAATTACTTTTAAAAAAGTAATTCTTATCTTACTATTAATATAAATAATTTTTTTCTTCCTTTCAAAAATAAAATTTGCGTAATAGAGCTTTGAAAATTACATGTTAATTTCTCGCTTTCAAAAATAAAATTAGCGTAATAGAGTCCTGATTATGAAATCGTGATATCATTATTAAAAAAAATATGAAAGTCGACTTAAAAAATTAAAAAACGAAAAGCTCGACAGTAGTTGAGTTGAACGATGTTCGAAGTTTCATCGTCATTTTTGTTCTTGATGTTATTTTTCAATTGATTTTTGGAACAATCAAGACAATCTATCTGGCTTGGATAGATGGATCCTTGAACTTATAATTAGTTGCTCTGCTTATTTTCCCCAAAATTGATTTCTTCAAAATGAAAAACTAAAGAGTAAAACCTAATCCATTCTCCACAGAACTTGAAGAGAACACCAGTGGACCAACTCATATGTTCCCTTTCAAAATTACCCAATGATCATAAAGATGAATCTTGAGGTATTCAACAAACAAATATTTGTAAGTGTCGGATCGAAAAACTCCTACTTTTTTTCCCTATCGTAAAACTATCTACCGTATCTTATCGAACATCTTTGGGGTTGTTTCGCCTCGAACATAATACTACGTGAAAGAATGTAATAGTCAATTATCGTGTAAAGAATCCACCCAAGCGTTTAATTCGGCCGCGCAATCGTTCCGAACCGCCTTCTGAACCAAGAAATTACCGGGTCATTCATTGCGAGGGCCATGGGGTCTACAGGCGTTCTGAACCCTACAATTTCCAAATTGTCTACGCAGGGATGATCAAAGCCCGCCATCTCGCCCTTCTGCTTTGCATTCTTGCAATCTTTACAGGAACCCTTATTATTTTCTTTTGTGATCGCCATCATTCTTGAAGATTTTATATTCGAAACTGTGTCCAGGTTATTACCATGACCCCAAGTAAACCTTGGACGGTGCACCCTTCTAGGCAACGGAGCGTTCAGAACCTCCAAAAACGAGCGGCAAACTGGCGCCGGTTCATGTACGAAGTTCGTTGCGGTGGGTATATCCCATGGATTTCTTGACATTAATTCCAATTTTTTCAAAACCACTAGAAATATGATGTCATTCTGTAAACAAAGAAAGTCGAAGTTGATATCTTGTTTGGCGGGAACCACCAGTGGACCCTCCGGTGCCGGAGAATACGGGTTCTTTACGAGGAAAATGGATATTTGACTCGGCGATTTGCCTATCTTCTCACATACGTTCGACACGAATTTCGTCTATTTCAACCCCACGTTGATTACGACGTTCCCGAATTTGATATCCTTTACTCCGTCGAAGAAGACCACAGGGGCCTCCGGCTGCGAATCCTCCCATCCGGGGGGTATCGCCATTTTCTGGCCAACACTTCTTAACTGACGTCAGATTCCCGGCAAGTGATTTCAGAACTTAATTTTCTTGTAAAGAAAAAGGTGAAATTCAGTGAGTGGAAGAGAGTTGTGGTTTCCGCTTTGACTTTATTAAAAAGATACCAAACTTTTTTATATTTCCAAGTCAAAAATTAATTTAAATTAAACATACATAAGTACTTATCATATTACGTGAGATTCATTATTATTCATTCTAAAAAATTACTAATAATTTTACACGAACACACATATAAAGTTGAGTTTTAAGCTCGACGAAGGGTGTCGTTAACAATTTTTAAATTTTGATTTTTTATTTTTGGAATTATTAAATTCTGAAAGTTAAATTAATAGAGTAGCATGTGGTTTGTAGCAAGTCATTAACTTTTATAGCAGTGAGTCTCGATGAATAGTTTTCAACCTTGTTTGCTTTGGTTAAGGTAAGATTTTTATTAAATTTTGATCAAATTAAAGAAATTTTGTCTACAATAATTCTTAAAACCCTACACCTCCCGTCCAATTGTGAGTCCCTAAACCCAACTAACCCCGTTCTAACCTGGTCCCTCTACCCACTACATTCTTTTCCGACACTTGTCTCCACTGCAGTTCCCGACTTAGTACAGATAATTTAATATTCGATAAATTATAACCTCGATTAAATAATAATTAATAAGGCTTGCCATACGTAAACGAAAACATACTGGGTAGACACGTGTGATGCCCACTTTTTTTTTTTATAATATTTAAATCACGTGGACTGACATCCATGTGAGTCTTCCATAAAAATAGAGAATAGAGTTTAGAGAATAGAAATAAATGGTTCTTTTCGAGTCACTTGAAATAAATGGTGTATGAGGTCCAAAAAAACATCATTCTCAAGGTTTTACGAGCAAAATATGACAACAGATTTAACATACAACAGAATCCAGTGGTACAATTAAAATGCTAGCTAGCTGCCATCAACCAACTTGAGAATGCAGCATAAAACTACTAGTAATCTAACAATAAACCTTTTCTCACTGACCCAAATTCATCAATCTTAGTAAAGAAGATGTGCTAATTGGCAGCTTGTGGTAGAGGTAGCATACTTGGTTCAGCAACTCGAAACATACCTATCGCTAGTCTCCTCGACAGATCCTCCACAGATACTTTTATTACATCCCTCCTCGTGCCAATGTCAGCAGAATAGCGACTGGCACAATAAGCTCCGATTGCTGTTGCTGCCATCCCATAAACATTACTGGTGACAAAACAAAGTGGTGTAGACAAGATAGCTGCAAGGGGGCCACCTATGATAGATACAGCCTGTCCACTTCGCCCCAACGTATTTTGATCCAATACAAGCAATCCCGTCTTGCAGTAAATAGTGAAATCTTCGCAGTTATTCTTAAATACGTTATAGCACCCGAACCCATTGTCGAGCAGGTACTTTGCTCTATGAATAACAACATCATCAGGATCCGAGACTGCAAGAGTACAAGTTCCTCCACGTGCTTTTGCAAGGAATATTACAGGACTTACAGCATACTCAAAGCAATACAGAATACCACCAGCAAGGAAGCAGTTCAAACATGATGATACCACTCCATGACATTCGGACTCTTCTGCAGGAACACAGGTGGGACAAGGTGCATGAGATCGATTTGGTCCAGAGCTTACTAAAAGGAAATCGAGCACAGTCCCTGTTCCTACTTCTTGGCCACGTCTCGTGAAATGTATAACTTTATCATCCCCAACATAGATACCTGTTCTTACCAATACGAATAGATGTTTAAGTGAAGTAATTTAATTTGAAAAAAGATTTATCAGGATATCAGGAAACAAATTCAATGCCACAAAATATCAATGATGCAATGTTCAACTCAGAAGGATTGGCAGTACAAGCTCTTGGTATTGTTGAGAATTATAAACCTTAATTCTAACCGAGAGCAATCAAGATTTATAAAGATTCGTCTAGACTACATCTTCTCTCGCCGCTGCACTAATTCACCACGATGAAAAAAGTTCACAAAAGAAAATCGCTCCCATATCTTTTCTAACCCCCCTCTCTCTCTCTCTCTGATGATAATAATAAAGCCTAAGGACGGGGTTTTTCTATTTATAAGATAAATTAGGCCAGAACAGAATTGTATAAAGACTCCCAACTCCTTAATAGAATTTTGCAAAATTACGAATTCTTAAACGGTCATTAGATTAAGTCTTTGTCCAAATAGCCCAAACACTAACAGAAGGGTAGTATGAAATTTTATGGATGCAGAAATATGGTAGAGAATGGCTCACCTGAATTGTATGATAAACACACAGATGAGTACCCAAACAAAGCCACCAAGTCCATAAATCCCACATACTAAGAGGAAAAACTGAATTGTTATTATCTCTTACGAGGAAGTCATTCTCAATCTCTCCACTGGCACTTTCCTTGCAGGAGATACTTCTTCCAACAGGAAAACCAGGTAAACAAGGAAGTTTTCATTTAGAAATAAAAAATGAGTAGCTAAACAGATGCCTAAATATTTTTTACACTAAGAAATAAGATATTTTGGGAGAGAGAAACAGTTTTTTGCTTGGACCATTCAGTTGTAGAATTGATGCTGCATTTACTAATAGCAAGTAGCAAAACTCACCAAGTTCTTTTCCTTTCTCCAAATATAGACATATGACAACTTAAAGATATATTTACATGGACACAGCACAATTTTTTCTGTATCTTCATCGAACATCAAAGTACTAAAACTTAACAATGGAAGGCACAGCAATTTTTGGTTATCCACACACAGATTACAGATATCAAGGCAGATGCCCATGAAGCAACGGTGCAAAAGAGAAGGTAGCTTGGTCCATTAAAGGTTAAAGGCGATGCCGTCGGTCGGGAAAGGAACCGAGAGGTGGTGACCGTTCTCAAGTACCAAAAACATATCTAAACTTTCCAACCAATCTCTCTGAATGCTCTGCTGACATAATAAATTCAAGCACTTGTCCAAGACAAATAACACCATCCCCAGCGCAATTAATGCTCCAAACTTCTTAGATTATCCATTTAGTACAAATCCCCGTTTTCGTCAAAATATAAAAATTTAAACACTGATCTGAATATTCAAAGAAATAGAGACTTGAAAACATCAAAGAAAACCTACAAATAAATATCAATTAAGTTTTGCGAACAATTTAAATATTATAGCAAAGCTCAGAACAAAATCGTGTTACTCCCAATTTTGCATTCAGATCTAATTAAACAACCAGATATTTGTATTTCATGTAATTACAACAAAGTACTGCGATAAAAAAAAAAAAAAAAATGAGAAAAGAGCACTAACCATGATGGGCATAAATATAAGCGGCACGCCAGGAATAGATGTGATCGCCCGGTTTGAGGCTGCTCCTTCCAACTCTGCTTGTAACCAACAAAAGCAACAATTTTACACGGATTCATATTAATGAAAGCCAAAAAAAAAATGTTTAATTGCAATTTTAGTACCTGTTTGAGAGAAGCCCCATCTTCTGTGTTGATTTTGTTTCTGCTAAGTAAGGATAAAAAGTAGCAGTAGTGGAAATTTATGATAATGTTACTCCTTTGCAGCCTCTAAATGCAATTTAAGGATTTGAATGAAGTATTGGAAATCACAAAAGCCGAGTTATTTTGTAAATGTTGTTTCTTCGCCGTTAAGGAAACTAATGGAGATAGGGGTGGGGGTGTCGGTGTCGGTGGCGGTGGCGGTGGCGGTGGCTTTTGTTTGCACGTGAGATGACGTCTGCATGACAAATTTGTTAATGATCAAGTTGGTGTGAGAATTCAATCATGCTACATTGTGATATTCTTTGATATGCCACCTAGTATGGTATTATTGGATTGTTTAAAGGGCATTGTGATATTCTTTGACACGTCACGTAGTGTCGAATTATTGGATTGTTTTAAGGGAAAATTGCAGCTGATATATTAAACGTTTCAGTTATTTACGAATTTTGTCCAAATCTTTAATTTGTACAATTTGCGCTACTAAACCTTTAAAAAAATCGTACCTCCAGTCCTCATTGACGGTTTCTGTCCATTTGACCACGAAAATTGTTAGTTGACCCCAGAAATCAAAAAACTAAGGGGCCGTTCTCTTTGTGTTTCAGTTTTGTGTTTTGAGTTTTGAATTTATTTTGTGTTTTGTGTTTTGAGTGTCTGTTTTGAAATTTCTGAAAACGCGTTCTTTTTGTCATTTTGAAAAACTGTTTTGAGAAACATGAAAATGGAAAACGCGTTTACTTTGAAATTTTGAGAATATTTTTGTAATAATATTTTATTCAATAAATATAATTATTCAATAAATTTTAATAGTTTAATATTAATATAATATTAAATAACATATAAAATTGTTAGTTGGTGAATCTTAAAATATTTGTTTCCAGATATAAAAAACACATTAAATTAAATTGGACAAATCTTTATTTTTGTCCTTGCACGTAACTTATGACAATAATTACAGTGACGCACATGAACAGAACTTCGTCATGATTGGGTCAAGCGCACTTCTAACGCTACCAATGTTATTTTATTCATATTTATATTCTCTTGTCCATCTTAATCTTTTTTTAATCAAAAAAAGTAATTTATCATTAATAAAAAGAATGGCATCCTTCAAAAGGATAAGGTATAATATCCATATACTTCATTGACATCCATGTTTGCAATATCTACGTGTAATAATGCAGCAATCAGAACCTTGCAAATCCTTAGTTCACAAATTGCAATCAAGGAAATTAGAAGTTCTTCAAATGAATCAAACTAACAAATACCAAACTAATTCAGCGGTTTGTTTGTTTACAGAAACAACAATATTATTCATCATTCTCATATCACATAGTCAAAACATCTTAAATTCATACTTCTGACATTTTTCATCAACCCAACAAGAGAGCTTTTATATCTATTACAAAAGAAAACTCATATTTAAGATAGATTTTCCTCATAGTACATGATCAAAATTCTTTTATTTATCTGATAGAAGGGCAAGAAGAGTCAAGGATTCTTGCCCCCATTGCCACCGCTTCTTCCTCTTGAATCATGCTTGGGATTGGGTCCTGCATAGTCATAATCTAATGTGGCATCAACCTTTAGTAGCTTTCTTGGATTCACATGGACCTAAAAAACATGGAGCATAAGGATCATTTAGAAGAGGGGGTATGTCATCAGGGTAAAAAGGGTCTTTTAACATGGAGAAGCAATGCAACGAATCTTGGCAAAGAGGCATGTATGAAATGATCCAAAACAATAGAAGAGTTCAAGCAAAGTAGATAGAAAGAATATTCAACTACCAAGAAGGCAAGACTTAGGTTATGTGATTTATAGGTAATACCATTTACAGTAACAATATAGAAAGCCCTGAAAAGAAGAACCCTAACTTTTAGATAAAACAATCACCCTTACTTTGAGGCCCAGATCAAAACAATATGCATTTGGTCTCAAATTCTTTACGAAAAATTTGATGATAATTCTTTAACCTGGGTAAATGAGCTGAAGCACCATATCTCTATTGGTTGATCATAACAGAGTACAACATCAACTACAAAGTTGTAAACACTCCCATTAAGATTTTTCATCAACATAGACTACATAGTAATCCAAAACATAGATGCTCTACCTTACAGTTAAATTCTGAAACAGAATTTTTTTTAATTAACTACCAAACATGAGGTGTCAAGCAAGAAAGACAACTAAGGTATACAATAGTAGTATATAAATATAAATATAAAAACAATAAGGAAAGAAACATATAATGAGGCAGAAATGAAACTCAGAATAAATGTACATTTATCTTTATAATCAGAAACTTACAAATTAGAGGTACTAAGAAGCATACAGTTTCACTTTAAATAAATAGTAGCCCAATGTACATGTACTAAAGGAAACTTCAACCATTAAGCATGCTTAAACCTGTACCAATATATCCAAATGAAATGTCCAATTTTCAATAAATTTCAAGGTCAGATACATACAACCAACACACTCAGCCTCAACCATGCGTAGGTCCAATGGAATTTCTTGAAATTGTGCAGCAAGTTGTTGATCTCCAGGAGATAAATTAATTGAGACAAATCCCTTTATTGCAGCCTCTCCATTTTTGAATCCAGTATCAACAGTCAAATGAACCGGATTTGAAACTTCTCTAGCATAAAACTCATGGATCAAAGCACTACCACCAGTGACTCCAAAGCCAGTTGAAAACCTACAACATAAGCAGACACGGGTAAGTTTACAATCAGTTTTCAAAATCATGAAAAGTATACGTGCTAAAACAACAAATTCAATTTTATACTTCATCTGTGATCAGAATATTCTATCGAAATTGACCAAACAACCCAAGAAAAAGAAACAATGAAGAGGACTTTTGTCTTGTATCAGAGACCAATAAACTTCAGATTACTCATCTTTACAGCCAAGTTATATCAACAAATTAAAGGGTACAAAATAAAAAAACCAAGGATTTATTTTCAACTAAATATGCAACTGCACCCTCTTGCCTTCAGTTCCCTGTTATACATTCCATTAAGACCAGCAAAATATTACGAGCACATATGTCAACACAGAGGTTTAAGCAATCTATATTGGGATTCATCATCAATATGATTACAAAAATAATAATCAAATATTTTTCTCCACATAATTATTTAAAAAGTTAGTCAGGAACCTTAAATAAAGCTATCAAATTCCTTAACCTAACGATTTTTAAATTAAGAAATTTTAAATCTCAATCAACGTAGTAATGTGACTCAAATGAGCCTTCCAATAATTTTGTTTTGGATGAGTTAAGGAGGACTACGTAGTTCCATCACACAAATAGAGCACAATCTGTCTACGTGCAGATCCCATGCTAATTAAATACCTAATAGACAATGAAAACAATTTGGTGAACTTAATTACGGTGATAGCATCGAGCCTTGCCAAAGAACCCTAAAATCCACATTTTTGAGTGAAATTTCACATTAAGGTAAGAAGAAGAAAGCTGGTACCAGCAAATTTCCTCAATGGCACAACCACAACCTCCAAATCTTTTACTGATAAAGAACGAGAACACCAAAGAAAGCCGAAATCACAAACCACCAATCAAATAGGGAAATCAACGAACCGAAACAACGAGAACACGCAGATTTGGCAGGTACGAAATCTGACCCAAGGAAAATAATTTCGAACATACCGCAAAAAATATAGCAGGCAAAGAACTAGATGGGAAACCTGATTGAAAAAGAGAACCCGGAGATTTGGCAGGGGGAGCTGCTCGATTTCAGTTTCTAAGAGAGAAAGGTCCACCAGGAAGAAGGGGGAAAGAGGAAGAGGGTTGGAGACTTTGAACTCATTTCCCGTGTTTTCGGAACAGTGGCGCGTTTTGGCCTTTCACCTTGTTTTGGATTGAAAATTCACAAAACGTGGAAAACCACGTTTTGTGTTTTGTGTGAAAAAAAATTTGCCATTTTCAAAAACGTGTTTTCAGAAATAGGAAAAAGAACGCGTTTTCACTGTTTTTGAAAATTGAAAACAGAAAACGGCCTGAAAATGGTAAAGAGAACGGAGCCTAAAAGAGGTAAAATAGTAACTTGACAATGTTCTCATTAAGTAAATTAAAAAATAAATAAAAAAAAAATTACAATCAGTTTCTTTTTCTTAGCATCAACAGTGCCGATACGTTGCGGCACCACCACCAGCACACTGCCGACACCACCACTACCGTTGTCGTTGCCCCCCACCACCACCACCACCAGCACCACCACCACCACCACCATCACCGTAAATTAAATTAAATTAAAAAAGCAAAAAATAAAATAAAAATAAATATACAAAAATCATTCTTCCTCCCACTCTACTCATTCATTGACAGAATTCCTCAGAACCCAAGCATTATGAATTGGAGCCAGAAAGACCCGTCAAACTGCCCAACCTCAATTAGAGCAATTAAATAGTTACCCATGGTCGTACAAGTTTGCTCGATGTTCACTTGACTCCAATGGGATTCAATTTTCCATTATTTTCTGATTTTTTTCGAATTTTTTGAATTGAGCTTGAAGTTTGAAAATGGGTAGTTATCGGCATTGGTGATGGTGGTGGTGAGGATATCGGTGGTAGTGGTCGTGATTTAGGTTCCATTTTTGGGTGTGAAATGTGATTTTCTTCATTTGTGATTTACGATGGTGGTGGTGGGAGGAGGATGAGGCGGTGGTGGTGTCTGCAGTGTGCCGACACTATTGATGCTAAGAAGGAGAAACTGATTGCAAGTTTTTGTGTTTTTTATTTTTTTAAAATTTATTTATGAGAATTGTCAAGTTACCATTTTACCCCTCTTAATTTTTGATTTTTGAGGTTAACTAACGATTTTCGTGGTCAAACGAACGAAAAATGTCAATGAAGACTGGAGGTTCGATTTTTTAAAATTTATTTATGAGAATTGTCAAGTTACCATTTTACCCATTATAATTTTAGATTTCTAGGGTTGACTAATAATTTTCGTAGTCAAACGAACGAAAAAGTCAATGATAGGGATGGCAATTCGAACTGTTAAAATCGAAAATCGCGGTTAACCGAACCGAATGGGGCAAAAAAAAATCGAACCGTTGGTGCAATGGGGCGGTTATGGTTTTGATTTTAATGAACCACTTCATTTAGGGGCGGGTATGGAAGTTGAAGATTTAGGTAATCGGTTCCATTATTTGAACAAAAAGGTCTCGTGTCGTTGAGTTTCTCCCACGTCCAATTGTGGAGTGATCCCGACCGTTGATCCAACTTTACGTGTTGGATATGGTTTACGCATGCATGAATGGGTCCGGTATCTATTGGCAGCACATTTTGAGGTCAACAAGGTTTATATGCCTTGTTAGTTGCCGTTCTATACCTTCATCTTCACAAAATTTATCAAATTCTTTTGATGTATATTCCATTCCCCGATCTGACCTTAACTTCTTCAACTTGCAACCAGTTTGAGTTTCCACCAGATTTTTGAATTTCTTGAAGATGGAGAAAACTTGAGACTTTCTAATCGTGAAATGCACCATGTCACTCTTGAGTAATCATCAATATAAAGAATGAAATATCTGTTTTCACTCAACGAAGGAGTCCTCATTGGTCCACAAACATCAGTGTGGACTACTTCTAGTTTTTCAATTGCCCTTGCACCACTTGAGGGAAAAGAAAGTCTATGTTGTTTTCTCAATTGGCAATATTCACATACTTCTTTACTCAAATTTATAAAAGGTAAATCTCTAACCATTCCCTTTTCATAAGAAAGTTCGAGTGATGACGAGTGCCCAAATATTTTGTGCCAAAACCAAGTTTCATCAACATTACTTCTATAAACATGTGAACTAAAGCAAGAAGACCCATTCAATGGAAAGCTGCAGTTTTTCTCTTCAACATTAAATAACTCTACTCCACATGAATCATAAATCTTATGACTTTTATTTTTGAACATCAAGCAATATCCTTTATCCATCATTTGAGCCACACTTAAAAGATTTTGATCTAAATTTGGTACTAACAAGATATTTGAAATAAGCTTAGTACCTTTAATTGTATGCACAACAATAGTCCCTTTACCTTCAGCATTAACAAATTGTGCATTCCCTATCTTCACTCTGGGTTTGACTAAAGTGCCCAAAGTAGCGAATAGATTGGCATCAAAAGTCATATGATTGGTACACTCATTGTCAATATATCAGTCTTTGCTCATTTATGGCTGTGATTGTTGTGATGTCATAAACAAATGTTCTTCTTCTTGCTTGTCAGTAAAATGAGTTGTTTGAACTTGTTTATCTCATAGACCTTGTAGAGTTTCTTGATTTTGTTTTATCCTACAGTACTTTTCAATATGTCCAAAATTTTTATAGAACTTGCATTGCTTCTTGCCATTGTGCCAACAATTCTTTTCTAAGTGATTTGTTCCATTGCAAATTTTGTAAGGTGGATATTTTTCTCTTTTGTCAAATTCATTTGTGGTAGCCTCAACACCTTTACCTTTGTCATCTTTTCCAGCAGGTTGGTTCCTTACAGGTTGGTTTCTTGCAGGAAATATATTTGCTTTGTGCCTCAATTGGAAAGCTTCTTCAAGAGACTCATCACTTCTTTTACTAGTTCTTTGTTCATATACTTGTAGAGATCCAATAACCCGTGTCACTGTCAACTTGCTGAGACCCTTTGATTCTTCAATTGTTGAAATTTTTTATTCAAACTATTCAGGCAAGCTAATCAAGATCTTTTCAATAATTCTTTGACCAGAAATTATTTTGTTACACCCCATTCATTTATAGTCAAGTCAAGAAATTATTTAGTCAAAGTCAATGAATTAGTTATTCAAAGTCAAATGTTCAAGTAGTCAAAGTCAATTTGGGACTTAAATGAAATAAATCATTTTATTGAGATCTATTTTATAATTGGCAATAATTGAGGATTTAAGATGGATTAATTTAAAGTTGGGGATGTACTTACCTATCATTGGAAGTTTATTTCCAAGTGTTATACCAATTGAAAGATGGGGACTCCCTTTGCAAATATGGGATAGTGGAGTACAAGTGTCACCTTTTTAAAACCCACTTCTCATTTTCTCATTTTACACACACACAGAAACTTCACCGGCAGAGACTTAGGCGGTGGTGGAAATTGGAATAGATATACACCAAATCCAATTTATTCTAATCTAATTGTTTACAACCCGATTGCATACACATAATTTACACACACACACACACACACACACACACACACAGAGGAGTCTACAGACAGAGAGAGAGACCGAGAGAAAGAGGAAAGGAAAGATGGGAAAAAAAGAAGAAGAGAGAAATAGAGGAAGAAGGAGAAGAAGAATAGAAACTTGAAGCTGGAACCGGTTCTTGCTCAAATTTAATTTCTAGTTGGCTGTAATATAAGGTATGATTGGCAATCTTTATGCTAAGAATAAATCTACCTATGTGTTCTTCACAGCTAGGATTGGCAATTTAATTTCTAATATCATAGTATGGGTTGTGTAAGTAAATAGGGGTTATAAGTGATATTAAAAGCTTACGAATCTAGTTTCTATTTTAATTACTCACTTAGGGTATGCAGTAAATTAATTAGAAGTAGAGGAAGTTAGATGGATATGCTATGGAATTAAACTTGCTGAAGAAATTGTGTTGAGACGTGAAGAACCATATGAAATTGAATGAAGTCTATGGAAAGAGATAGGAGTACAGAAATGGAATTAAATTGGATAAGAGAAAATGGAAGGAAATATGCCCTGTTAGTTTATTGCTAATTTGGAATCAGTGTGGAAACTTATATAGATTCATTGGCAGATGATATATGGGTAAAATAAGGGATGTAATTTAGCAAGGAAATGAAAATGGATTACTAAGACAATTGAGATGGTTATCCTATTATCGTTATTATATAAATTGTGAAATGAGTGTTGACCGAATAAATTGATTGTTATATCAGGAGGTAGCGCAGACATCGAGACAGCCTACCAATCGAACAAGTCGCCTCGTACATAGTTTGTGAGTGGAAAAACTTACATATTTTTCAAGTATTGATAATTAATTATATTATTATACATTTTATGTACTTATGTGAATTATTTGTCCAATTACATTATTAAAGTTGAAATATTCCTTCATTATGATCGGTGTGGAATTTTAAAGATTGTGTATGGATTATTTGTAAATTGAAATGTGAGACATATGTGATATTGAGATCGACCAGAAAAGTACCCATGATTATATACTTATTCTAGTTCACGGAGTGGGCCTTGGCCGTGTTCTATACTACACGAGGGGTTTTGACTGAGGATGAAGGGGTCTGACCGTGTACATGTAGTTCACGGAGTGGCCTTGGCTGTGTTCTAGTATTGTTTATGAGAGGTCTTTGAGACCCACTTTCAGTCACGGAGAGGCCTACGGGCCGTGGCGAAAGTAGTTAGCCCGAGGGGCGGATTATCGATTTCAATCAGAGGGTACATTTTTGGTTGATTACATGTGATGAGATGAGATGATGATATGGATTTGAGTTGATGGTTATATCATGATTATGAGATGACTTTTTCAGTGTTATGAGATGTCTCACTTTTTGATTATCATTAGTGTTGTATGCTATTATACTATGGACTTGGTGATGATAAAAATGTGTAAATCGAAAGTATAATTATTCTAGAAATTTTCACGCACTGGGCTATTAGCTCATATTTTTCTCCATAATTTTCCTTACAGGTGGTATTGGTTCTTGATAGCTTGAGGAGCCTGATGATTTCAGAGTTATTTGTTATAGCCACACGACATGGTGCATTTTTTTGGTAGAGTACAAAATATTTATTTTGGGCCCATTACATTATCCTTTTCATAAACATGTGATACGTGGTATTTTATAGCAACCCATAGTCAGCCTTGGTGGTGGATCTGGCATCTAGTCAGCATCTACCATCGGCGCACGTCACGTTTCGGGTCCACTTGGGTGATTCGGGACGGGTCGTGTCAAGTGGTATCAGAGTATGATTTTGAAAATTTTCATCGTTCATGCATTAACATATCATGCATATTCAGTGTGTGGTCACATGTCGTGGTGGCAGAAATCACAGGCTCTCAAGCTCTTGCTCCTAGAATGTTGGAACATAAAATGAGAGATGAATAATTTTAACATTCAGAAAGAACTAGTATATAAGTATGTTGGTGGTATTGATTTAATGGTTGACAATGTTATTAGTTGTTGGGTTAGAACTATGGTGTATGTAACCCATATAGAGCTGAGCATATTGTTGATTTTAAAGTGAAAGTTTTGATGGTTTTGCAGGGTATTTACTTAGACATTCGAAGTGATAAGGGGCTCAACCACTTAAAATTTATGTAGGATTACATGATTTTTCATGTATATGCAAGGAAATCTCTGGGTATAAATTTGCACGATAAATAATCGGGGATGATATTGTTGTGTAATTGGTGACAATCAGTGTGGAATTTTAATTATTTTGGGAAGTGAAATGGTCATTAGTGTTAGCCAAATTTTGTGGTGATTTGTGACCACTCATATGGAATGATGACAGAAATCATGATGGTGTATACTTATATGATGAGAAATTGTAGTAAACAACATGGTGATTTGTTGATTGGTAGATGACAATATGGTATTTTGTATGTTATGCATTGAGGAAATTAACATGCACGTGACTCCGATCATTTTGATCATTTTGGAGTGATTGATTATAAGGGATGTTAGAAAATAGAGATAGAGTTCATAGTGATTATTTATTTTGGGGTATGACAAAGTTACTTGATTATATCATGACATGGTGAATAGCAAGTAAACAAATGTTATAGGTGTCCTATAGAAAAACAAGGAGATGAAATATTTGGGTTATGTTTGATGGTATTTTTGGATCTCATGAACAAAATATTCTACTCTTATGGAGATTTATTTCTTATGAATATATGGATGATATGTTGGATATTTTAAAGTCTAATGTGATTATCAGAAGTAAATTCTACTCAATTGTGGAATGGTCTCATTTGGTTACATTATCTTAATTAAAGGTCCTTATGTAGCATACAGGAATGCTTCTGTTGGCAATAGGTTCATGGCATCTTTATGGAATAAGAGCATAGAATTATCATGGACTAAATGTTATTATTGTCTTTTCATGGAAAGAAAGAGTATCAAAATTGTGTGGGTTTAGAAATGTAAAAAGTTTTATTGGCACATTAAATCTTGAGGAAATATTTATTCTTGTATCTAAAGTTGATGAGGGTTTGATTTATGATAATGGAACATGTTAAGGTTTATAAAGTGTTTTGAAGTAAAAGATGAATTGTTGAGGAGGTATGATTAAAATATGATTTAGAGGGCTATATTGGAGTTGAATGTAGGAATTGTGGTGTTATCACATTGTGAGAAACATTGATACTTACTAATCATCGGAATTTAAAGATATATTTTGTTTGAAAGGGTGGAAATGGAAGTTGTGTAGATATGTTATTAGTACGTGGGTTGATATTTATGGATCGAGAGACTATTGACGTAAAAGTGGGAAAAAAAAAAAAAAATCATTAAGGTGAGTTGGAGAAATCATTCAGGAAGAGGCATTATAGAAGATTAAAGTTGTGCGCTATATCTTTTATTGGTTCGAATCCTAGTTAATTGAATTTCGAGGACGAAATTCTTTGAAGGGGGTAATATTGTTACACCCCATTCATTTATAGTCAAGTCAAGAAATTATTTAGTCAAAGTCAATGAATTAGTTATTCAAAGTCAAATGTTCAAGTAGTCAAAGTCAATTTGGGACTTAAATGAAATAAATCATTTTATTGAGATCTATTTTATAATTGGCAATAATTGAGGATTTAAGATGGATTAATTTAAAGTTGGGGATGTACTTACCTATCATTGGAAGTTTATTTCCAAGTGTTATACCAATTGAAAGATGGGGACTCCCTTTGCAAATATGGGATAGTGGAGTACAAGTGTCACCTTTTTAAAACCCACTTCTCATTTTCTCATTTTACACACACACACAGAAACTTCACCGGCAGAGACTTAGGCGGTGGTGGAAATTGGAATAGATATACACCAAATCCAATTTATTCTAATCTAATTGTTTACAACCCGATTGCATACACATAATTTACACACACACACACACACACACACAGAGGAGTCTACAGACAGAGAGAGAGACCGAGAGAAAGAGGAAAGGAAAGATGGGAAAAAAAGGAGAGAAATAGAGGAAGAAGGAGAAGAAGAATAGAAACTTGAAGCTGGAACCGGTTCTTGCTCAAATTTAATTTCTAGTTGGCTGTAATATAAGGTATGATTGGCAATCTTTATGCTAAGAATAAATCTACCTATGTGTTCTTCACAGCTAGGATTGGCAATTTAATTTCTAATATCATAGTATGGGTCGTGTCAAGTTAAATAGGGGTTATAAGTGATATTAAAAGCTTACGAATCTAGTTTCTATTTTAATTACTCACTTAGGGTATGCAGTAAATTAATTAGAAGTAGAGGAAGTTAGATGGATATGCTATGGAATTAAACTTGCTGAAGAAATTGTGTTGAGACGTGAAGAACCATATGAAATTGAATGAAGTCTATGGAAAGAGAGAGGCGGACTGAAATGGAATTAAATTGGATAAGAGAAAATGGAAGGAAATATGCCCTGTTAGTTTATTGCTAATTTGGAATCAGTGTGGAAACTTATATAGATTCATTGGCAGATGATATATGGGTAAAATAAGGGATGTAATTTAGCAAGGAAATGAAAATGGATTACTAAGACAATTGAGATGGTTATCCTATTATCGTTATTATATAAATTGTGAAATGAGTGTTGACCGAATAAATTGATTGTTATATCAGGAGGTAGCGCAGACATCGAGACAGCCTACCAATCGAACAAGTCGCCTCGTACATAGTTTGTGAGTGGAAAAACTTACATATTTTTCAAGTATTGATAATTAATTATATTATTATACATTTTATGTACTTATGTGAATTATTTGTCCAATTACATTATTAAAGTTGAAATATTCCTTCATTATGATCGGTGTGGAATTTTAAAGATTGTGTATGGATTATTTGTAAATTGAAATGTGAGACATATGTGATATTGAGATCGACCAGAAAAGTACCCATGATTATATACTTATTCTAGTTCACGGAGTGGGCCTTGGCCGTGTTCTATACTACACGAGGGGTTTTGACTGAGGATGAAGGGGTCTGACCGTGTACATGTAGTTCACGGAGTGGCCTTGGCTGTGTTCTAGTATTGTTTATGAGAGGTCTTTGAGACCCACTTTCAGTCACGGAGAGGCCTACGGGCCGTGGCGAAAGTAGTTAGCCCGAGGGGCGGATTATCGATTTCAATCAGAGGGTACATTTTTGGTTGATTACATGTGATGAGATGAGATGATGATATGGATTTGAGTTGATGGTTATATCATGATTATGAGATGACTTTTTCAGTGTTATGAGATGTCTCACTTTTTGATTATCATTAGTGTTGTATGCTATTATACTATGGACTTGGTGATGATAAAAATGTGTAAATCGAAAGTATAATTATTCTAGAAATTTTCACGCACTGGGCTATTAGCTCATATTTTTCTCCATAATTTTCCTTACAGGTGGTATTGGTTCTTGATAGCTTGAGGAGCCTGATGATTTCAGAGTTATTTGTTATAGCCACACGACATGGTGCATTTTTTTGGTAGAGTACAAAATATTTATTTTGGGCCCATTACATTATCCTTTTCATAAACATGTGATACGTGGTATTTTATAGCAACCCATAGTCAGCCTTGGTGGTGTATCGGCATCTAGTCGGCATCTACCATCGGCGCACGTCACGTTCGGGTCCACTTGGGTGATTCGGGACGGGTCGTGTCAAGTGGTATCAGAGTATGATTTTGAAAATTTTCATCGTTCATGCATTAACATATCATGCATATTCAGTGTGTGGTCACATGTCGTGGTGGCAGAAATCACAGGCTCTCAAGCTCTTGCTCCTAGAATGTTGGAACATAAAATGAGAGATGAATAATTTTAACATTCAGAAAGAACTAGTATATAAGTATGTTGGTGGTATTGATTTAATGGTTGACAATGTTATTAGTTGTTGGGTTAGAACTATGGTGTATGTAACCCATATAGAGCTGAGCATATTGTTGATTTTAAAGTGAAAGTTTTGATGGTTTTGCAGGGTATTTACTTAGACATTCGAAGTGATAAGGGGCTCAACCACTTAAAATTTATGTAGGATTACATGATTTTTCATGTATATGCAAGGAAATCTCTGGGTATAAATTTGCACGATAAATAATCGGGGATGATATTGTTGTGTAATTGGTGACAATCAGTGTGGAATTTTAATTATTTTGGGAAGTGAAATGGTCATTAGTGTTAGCCAAATTTTGTGGTGATTTGTGACCACTCATATGGAATGATGACAGAAATCATGATGGTGTATACTTATATGATGAGAAATTGTAGTAAACAACATGGTGATTTGTTGATTGGTAGATGACAATATGGTATTTTGTATGTTATGCATTGAGGAAATTAACATGCACGTGACTCCGATCATTTTGATCATTTTGGAGTGATTGATTATAAGGGATGTTAGAAAATAGAGATAGAGTTCATAGTGATTATTTATTTTGGGGTATGACAAAGTTACTTGATTATATCATGACATGGTGAATAGCAAGTAAACAAATGTTATAGGTGTCCTATAGAAAAACAAGGAGATGAAATATTTGGGTTATGTTTGATGGTATTTTTGGATCTCATGAACAAAATATTCTACTCTTATGGAGATTTATTTCTTATGAATATATGGATGATATGTTGGATATTTTAAAGTCTAATGTGATTATCAGAAGTAAATTCTACTCAATTGTGGAATGGTCTCATTTGGTTACATTATCTTAATTAAAGGTCCTTATGTAGCATACAGGAATGCTTCTGTTGGCAATAGGTTCATGGCATCTTTATGGAATAAGAGCATAGAATTATCATGGACTAAATGTTATTATTGTCTTTTCATGGAAAGAAAGAGTATCAAAATTGTGTGGGTTTAGAAATGTAAAAAGTTTTATTGGCACATTAAATCTTGAGGAAATATTTATTCTTGTATCTAAAGTTGATGAGGGTTTGATTTATGATAATGGAACATGTTAAGGTTTATAAAGTGTTTTGAAGTAAAAGATGAATTGTTGAGGAGGTATGATTAAAATATGATTTAGAGGGCTATATTGGAGTTGAATGTAGGAATTGTGGTGTTATCACATTGTGAGAAACATTGATACTTACTAATCATCGGAATTTAAAGATATATTTTGTTTGAAAGGGTGGAAATGGAAGTTGTGTAGATATGTTATTAGTACGTGGGTTGATATTTATGGATCGAGAGACTATTGACGTAAAAGTGGGAAAAAAAAAAAAATCATTAAGGTGAGTTGGAGAAATCATTCAGGAAGAGGCATTATAGAAGATTAAAGTTGTGCGCTATATCTTTTATTGGTTCGAATCCTAGTTAATTGAATTTCGAGGACGAAATTCTTTGAAGGGGGTAATATTGTTACACCCCATTCATTTATAGTCAAGTCAAGAAATTATTTAGTCAAAGTCAATGAATTAGTTATTCAAAGTCAAATGTTCAAGTAGTCAAAGTCAATTTGGGACTTAAATGAAATAAATCATTTTATTGAGATCTATTTTATAATTGGCAATAATTGAGGATTTAAGATGGATTAATTTAAAGTTGGGGATGTACTTACCTATCATTGGAAGTTTATTTCCAAGTGTTATACCAATTGAAAGATGGGGACTCCCTTTGCAAATATGGGATAGTGGAGTACAAGTGTCACCTTTTTAAAACCCACTTCTCATTTTCTCATTTTACACACACACACAGAAACTTCACCGGCAGAGACTTAGGCGGTGGTGGAAATTGGAATAGATATACACCAAATCCAATTTATTCTAATCTAATTGTTTACAACCCGATTGCATACACATAATTTACACACACACACACACACACAGAGGAGTCTACAGACAGAGAGAGAGACCGAGAGAAAGAGGAAAGGAAAGATGGGAAAAAAAGGAGAGAAATAGAGGAAGAAGGAGAAGAAGAATAGAAACTTGAAGCTGGAACCGGTTCTTGCTCAAATTTAATTTCTAGTTGGCTGTAATATAAGGTATGATTGGCAATCTTTATGCTAAGAATAAATCTACCTATGTGTTCTTCACAGCTAGGATTGGCAATTTAATTTCTAATATCATAGTATGGGTCGTGTCAAGTTAAATAGGGGTTATAAGTGATATTAAAAGCTTACGAATCTAGTTTCTATTTTAATTACTCACTTAGGGTATGCAGTAAATTAATTAGAAGTAGAGGAAGTTAGATGGATATGCTATGGAATTAAACTTCTTTGAAGAAATTGTGTTGAGACGTGAAGAACCATATGAAATTGAATGAAGTCTATGGAAAGAGAGAGGCGGACTGAAATGGAATTAAATTGGATAAGAGAAAATGGAAGGAAATATGCCCTGTTAGTTTATTGCTAATTTGGAATCAGTGTGGAAACTTATATAGATTCATTGGCAGATGATATATGGGTAAAATAAGGGATGTAATTTAGCAAGGAAATGAAAATGGATTACTAAGACAATTGAGATGGTTATCCTATTATCGTTATTATATAAATTGTGAAATGAGTGTTGACCGAATAAATTGATTGTTATATCAGGAGGTAGCGCAGACATCGAGACAGCCTACCAATCGAACAAGTCGCCCCGTACATAGTTTGTGAGTGGAAAAACTTACATATTTTTCAAGTATTGATAATCAATTATATTATTATACATTTTATGCAATTATGTGAATTATTTGTCCAATTACATGATTAATTTGGAAAAATTCCTTCATTATGATCTGTGTGGAATTTTACAGATTGTGTATAAATTATTTGTGAATTGGAATGTGAGACATACGTGATATAGAGATCGATCGGAAAAGTACCCATGATTATATACTTATTATAGTTCACGGAGTGGCCATGGCCATGGCCGTGTTCTATACTACACGTGGGGTCTTGACTGTGGATGAAGGGGTCTGACCGTATATATATAGTTCACTGAGGGGCCTTGGCCGTGTTCTAGTATTGATTATGAGAGGCCTTTGAGACCCACTTTCGTTCACGAAGGGGCCTAATGGCCGTGGCGAAAGTATTTAGCCCGAGGGACGAATTATAGATTTCAGTCAGAGGGTATATTTTTGGTTGATTACATGTGATGGGATGAGACGATGATATGGATTTGCGTTGATGATTATATCATGATTATGAGATGACTTTTTCAGTGTTATGAGATGTCTCACTTTTTGATTATCATTAGTGTTGTATGCTATTATACTATGGACTTGGTGATGATAAAAATGTGTAAATCGAAAGTATAATTATTCTAGAAATTTTCACGCACTGGGCTATTAGCTCATATTTTTCTCCATAATTTTCCTTACAGGTGGTATTGGTTCTTGATAGCTTGAGGAGCCTGATGATTTCAGAGTTATTTGTTATAGCCACACGACATGGTGCATTTTTTTGGTAGAGTACAAAATATTTATTTTGGGCCCATTACATTATCCTTTTCATAAACATGTGATACGTGGTATTTTATAGCAACCCATAGTCAGCCTTGGTGGTGGATCTGGCATCTAGTCAGCATCTACCATCGGCGCACGTCACGTTTCGGGTCCACTTGGGTGATTCGGGACGGGTCGTGTCAATTTCTCCATGAAGTTTCATCTGATTCACAACTTCTATGAGTTTTAAAGAGTACTCCTTAATAGAATATGCTTCAGTCATCTTCAACATATCAAATTCTCTTCTCAAAATTTGTCGCTTCACTGTTCTAACTCTTTCTGTGCCTTAAAACTCCTCCTGTAACAAATTCCACGCCTTTTTTGTTGTGGTTGCAGCAGCAATTCTTGGAAAAATGTTTTCTAATACAGTAGAATGGATGAAAAAAAAGAGCTTTATAGTTTTTGGTAAAGTCTTCTTTTTGTTGTTTGATTTGTGCTATAATTTGATTTTGTGCTTCATTTACAGGTTCAAAACCCTTTTCCACTGTTTCCCACATATCATAAGCCATCAAGAAAGCTTTCATTTTTACTGCACAAAAATCATAACTATCTCGAGTGAAAATAGGAGGTGCGGGCAAAGAAATACTTGTTGCCATGAAAAATATTTTCTCAAGCCCTTAATATCATAAAAGTTGTGATACCATGTGAGTTTTTGAATGAAGAGTTCTTCTTCTGTAGATACTACCGAAAAAAAAAAAAAAAACTGAGATACAAATGTACAGAGAATTCTATGTTTCATTGAAAAGTTTTCCTTGATACATACATACACATTTGATCCCTTTTTCTACCACTCTACCTACTACATAAGGCTTCACATTTTTTACACCATATATTTTTCAACATGTACAGATAACTTCTGCTTAAATTTAGTTAAAATCATACATTACAAAAGGTAAAAGTTACTGCACTCTACAGCAAAAGGCCATTGCATCAACATTGATATTGCACCATTTTAAATAAATACAGTCTGCATTTTAACCTAAATTATTGTCTCTCTTTCTCTAGAAGTAAAATGAACCAAGTGAGAAGGCTAGGATTGTGTAACAGTCACTTGGATAGAACTCACTCTTAAAGCTACAATGATCCAAGTTCGCACACAAAATTGAAGAATAAGAATGAATAGAACGGGAAATTTGACCTCTCAAAGTAATGTATGGTTTCCCTGTGTTGGCATAGTACTCCATGGATAGATGAAGGGATCTCCAAACGGGTTTGAGGACCCCATTCGTGGCATCTGTGTTTCTGAATATTGAGTTGTATGTTGATAGGGTACCATCATTTGATTCTGCTGTTGTTGCATCATCATTTGCTGTTGTTGGGACATATATGCCATCTGCACATTTATTGGTGGGGCAAAGTTATTTGACATGGTGAAGGGATCTTGTTGATCCAATGGATTTGGTACCGCCATTTCGTGTCCATAGCTGGTATTGTAGCCTGCATTCTGCAGCTGTAATTGTCTACGGGCAGCATCATCTTCATATAAGCTATCGAGCAATAGCTTGTCGAATCCCCCAGCCTAATAAAGATGACAAAATGGTTTAGGTAATACTATTTCTCACAAGTAATTTAGTACTTCTCTTGTGATGAAGAATTGAAGATGAGATGACAAACCATTTTGGTATCCGCCACTTGGCTTTTAATGTTGCTTTGTGCAGTAACTAGCGCCAACTCCCATCCTGAAGTTTTCCCGATTTCACTCCATGCATTATGCATTGGAACTCCTTCGCTGCCTACAAAAGATTTTCAGACAGAAATTTAACATTCTCAAAAATATTTTGCCTTGAGAGGAAAATATTTTTGAATACTAAATTAAAATAAATAAATGTCTCATTTATAACAATTTAAACGTTTAGATGAGACACTTCAGAATGCTCATGAGTTCAAATCTCATTGCTACCCCTTTATGGAAATTGTGTATGTCTTTGATAAAAGAATGAATATGACATGAATGTGAGGGGCGTTTTGAAGACTAAACCAAGCTAGATAAATGTGTTCCCTCTATGGAAAGTCAAGCTTTTGGATGAGGTAGTTAAATAAATATTGTCATCATGAAATGTGATTTTATTTGCGGCCCTTACCGTTCATAATCGTTGTCACCATCTTGGATGTGCTTCTTATGAGTCTATTAGACAAATCCATTTCAAAAGTATTCAGTTATGAAATATGACTTACCAGGTTGAACAATGGCAAGAGCCAATGCATTGCTTTCGTCTAATTCTAGGGCTTTCGGATTTACTGCATTCAGACCCTGAGAAGATTCATATTTATTAGTAATACAAGATTTAGAAACTATATTAATCGAGCCTCATAACAGAAAAAAAATGCAAAAATAGAAAGGTTACCAGCAGATCAACAGGCTCTTCAGCTGATATTTGTGGTCCAATTTCCTCTTCATTCTCAGTCTGAGGTTTCTCTAGTGCATCAACCTGCTCTTCTTCACTTTCAACTTCAGCAACTAGTTTTTTGCTTTCTTCAGGGGTCGCTGCTTCAGGTTTCTGAGTCTCTTCTTCTGGCTCTGGATACTTTTGATACTCCTTTTATTAACAATGAAAAATTTCATGCAAATTATTATTAATCATTGACTATAGCATGTTTGCCTAAACTTAAAAGGTGCTAGTATGTGTGAAAAATGTATGAAATCAAGATTCGAGAAGACCAAACAAGTAGAAATTTGAAATACATGCAAAATATAAGTTAACTGAGTTTCAGAAAGCACATCCTTCTTAAAATGTATTCTTCGATAAGTAGTTGGCACTGAATTGAGGTGACATAGCAGAAATAGTAAAGAATGCTGAAAAGTTTACAAGGGTAAGATGATCAAATGTCCCTTTTTCAACTTAATAAAATAATTGAGCACCATATTGGCATATAGATACATTTTTCATTTTATATACACCAGTAATCATAGGTTAAAGAAAAGTGCCCTTTTTGTGAGTTTACGAAGAATACATTTCTCTGATGAAAAATAGAAGACATGAAGAATATTTGGGAAGGATTAAATTTTTCTACACTAAATCAATTCTCATTTTCAACCACACATTTTTCAATAAAATAATATTTTCCATCACATCAATAATTTTTTCTTCTTTTTCAACCACATATTTCCCATCATATCACTATTTAAAATCAATTCTTCCCTAAAAAATCTATCCCAAACAAGCTGTTGAAATAAGATAGTGTTTAATACGTGAAACAAATCTAGTATAAACACATAGAGAGAATAATTCACAAGTAATGTAATGATGATGATTTTTAGGATGAAAACTAAATTTATTAACGGTGGTAAAAGATGGAGACCTAAAAGGATTCATGTAGGCGACCAACAACACTTATTTTATCACTGTTGTTGTAGGAGATGATAAGACTTGGAAAACCTTGTGTTCTTAAAACTTCCTAAAGTGAGATAGGTGAGCTTCTCACCAGTCTCTTACTTGACATGGGACCTGTATGAGGTGCTTCCCTTACGTATTCCTCCATCGTTGCTAGAAATGTGGGAGGCGCCTGTGAATTGCCAAAAAGTACACTGAAAATCTGTCTTTAGAATCCAAATATTTATTATCTTACTTTTGAATATATAATAAAATGAACCTGTCTCAAGATAGGGAATTGTAAGGTACGAGCAAGGTTCAAAGTTCTGCAGAAGTCATAAAAATCAGCTAAATGTTCTGCCTACATAAACAAATGAAAAGGACAAAATGAATATAAAGATCAGCAATCTTGTATGTAGAATACTTGTCATCTACATGAATTTACATGTTGAAATAAGTTATTTTTGACATGAAGTGAAGGAATAGACCTGTTTAGCTGCTATTTTGTAAATATTGAGAGCTTTGACAGCATCATGTTTGGCCATATCAAAATACTACAAAAAATTATCGTATTAAGATAGTTTCTCAATGTAGGGAAGATAGTCTTAAGAGTCCCTTGAAGGAAAATACCATATCAACAAGATTAATGATCCCGTCATTGACCGCACAATATATTTTGAAGCTTTCTTTCAACACCTGTATGATCACAATTTTATATCAACTCAAGTGAACTGTGATTTAGAAAATGCAGATGATAGTGTCAGACAAATGATGTAATTGGTTTCAGAACTTGCTTCTGGAAAAATAATGCTACAATCTATTAGTTTCTCATCTAAGCTCATGGGGTTATGCGTCAAAAAAGGGATACTTCTCTATAAAAAGTTTTTAAGACATCTTTTTTGCCACACTATACATTGATGACAGATCTTATGCATACCAGGGCCAAGGCATACTGGATGAGAAAGTTGTAGCAAGCTGCTCCTTGGGGCTGCAAAATTTCTAAACAGATTAGATAGCTTATACAGATAACAAAAGAATGACTGACCATGTAAAGCTAGTGTTAGTTGTTTGCTGTTTTGGTGGAGGCCCATTTAGATAAGCTGCTTGTCTGGCCCAAAAGCCGGTCCAATGAGGTGAAGATTCTGGAACTCTTATAAATACTACTTTTCTCCTTAGGGTTCAAGTTTTTTAGTTTAGGGCACAGCTTTCTCTCTCTGTTATTCTTTTTTCACGTTCTTTTTATCTGTAAAATAGATATCTATATTTCTTGTGTGATTTTAGAGATAGGAGAGTAGATCTATGATCTCTTGTGTGAGTTCATGAGTATTGTGGAAGCTGTTTGAGTGATTTATTGATGTTTTGAGTCGTGTACTGTAAACTCTATATTTCTGCCATTTTTGGACGATTTTAGTGGATTTGAGCTTAATCCTTAAACGGATACTCAACGGGAATGTAAGCGTCTGAAGCAGTCGCTGAACCTCAGGGCCTAAAGGCGAAAAATTCCTTGTGTTGTGATTCTTGTTATTCTTCTTCGTTTTCTTATGGTTTTGTTACAAATCGTTTCTACAAACTTGTCTGGGACCAACAGCTAGAGCTGCAGGACGAGATTCAAGGTTCAAAGAGGCAATCAGCCAATCACAATCACCTTTCCAGAATCCTTAGATTTGGTCTAATCCTGTCCAAGAAAGGTGCCCACAAACCTTTGTAATTGTCCTTGGAGGATATTCCGAAAGATCAAACCCAAGGATCAAAAGGTAGATACTAGCCATGTGATTCGAAGAAAGGAAGACTTGCGTATAAGGCATATCAATGAACACACTTAGTGTTTCATTGCGTGTTATAATGCACAACATCCTTGGTTATTGGTTATTGGATTGAAAAGCGTAAACAAATTTATTAAAAGCTTCAGTGCCTTATTCGGCTTTCATTCCAATATATCAAAACTATCCACCATATTACCTGGCAACCAACCAGGCGATAGAGAAGCTGCTGCAATGAAGGTAGCATCTCAAACAGTTCTTCAGCATTCAAGAGCCGTGTTCGACTACGTATCTGATGCAATAAAGACCACATTATTTCTACTCTGTTATATTCTTAATAGGTGCAATTGCTATAGCTCATCAATTAATTGGAGAAAAAAGCATTGAATTGTGTGCAAGAGCCCACACCTTTGATATTCCAGGAGCTGTTTTGATCAATCTTTCCGACTCTATATCATATTTTAAGGTCCTAAAACACTCGAGTCTTTCCTCCAAAAAGAGTGCATATGTTCGGATCCAAGCAGAGCAATCCCAAGCTGCATCAGAGCTATGAGACTTTTAAGAAAACCTGTCTAGTACAAATTGAGACTTTCTTCTGAAAAATCTTCTCTTTCCTTGTAAACAGAAAGGAGAAGAATATTTGAAGAAAGAAAGCAATGCGGCGTGTGCAAAAATCAATTTACCATGAGGGCTCGAATCATCCTTGAACTTGGAGATTTGAAATAAATGTCCTCTTCGAGAATAGTATAGAAACTCCTCTTTGAAGGTGGGATCTCCCTCTCTTAATGTCCTATGAATGACCATCAATGTCTTTAGGGCAACCTGAATTTGATTAACAGACACAAGGCTGAAATTAAAGATACTATTTCACAAACTACGAACTGCGCTCCAATATATTGAAGCAAGCACATAGGGGATGCCTAAATAAATCCGTTCGATGTATAAGAATTCAAAGATTCCAATAGAAACCCCCTTTTGAAATAGGACAATGCAAATCCATCAAAACAACACACAAAATCAGAAATGAGAAGAGAAGATTTACAATCCAACTGCGCGTCTTTGCCAGTCTTCTCGACAGTGCATGGATGCAATAAGCAACATCAGCTCTCGGGCAAGATGCGGATGTCACAGCAAATATTTCTGAGATGAAATAGAGGATAAAATGATGAGAATTTCGAAACAAGGAGAAAACTGAATGTTCAACACATTTCAACTTAAACCGGTACTAAATAAATCAATGGATATAGCATCAAATATATATAAAGCGGAAAGCCTCGAGAAATGACATTGTATTATCGATCAGATAACTCACTTCTAACGTGCCGTTCCTTTGGCGGACATTCGACATGGTTGGTGGCCTTGACAATTGCAATATCCAAATCCTTAACACATCAAGGCCATGAATTAAAATCCCATTAAGAAATTTAGCAAATGAAGCCCAAAATCTTGATCAAGAAATTAAAAAAAATCCCATCTGGTTGGTTCACGTATTTAAATATGCCATCAATGTGTTTGATTTAGATACATACCTTGAATTCGCTATTGACCTTGGCTAGGCCAACAGTGGTGGAGTCTTTAAGCGCCCCATAGGCTTTTCTAAAGCTATCCATTTACAGAGACATGCCACACCCAGTTACTATATTCAATATCCAATCAAATCCCTGCTGATCAAATGAAGAACACAGATCCTTGAGAGAGAATATTGGATTTCTTGTTCTCATAAAAAAATACCCATAACCTTTCTCTCTCTCTTCGTGTGTGTATATATATATGTGTGTGTGTGTGTGTTTGTTCTGTTATGTTATATATCTATAATTGACGTAGAATAAGTTTTGGAGAAGGGAGCAAAGATACGAGACAGTTGTACGAGGATTACATTTAGTTGTTGTCCGGTAGTTGTTGGATGTTAGCCATTTGCCAATCATTGGATTGGAATAATTCTATTTGGTGCAACTGAAAGTTGCCTTCTATCTCTTGTCACCTGTCTTACATGTGTTGGGAAAAAAATCAACTTTCCCACCCAAATCAACCAAACGCAGCGGAAACACAAAACACGAAATAATTGGACAAAAGAGAAAGCAAAGAATTTAACGTGGCTCAGCTGACTGCTGACAACCACAGGAGAAGAACACTTTTATTGATAAGAAAAATAAATCACTCGTTACAATATTTTTCTCACCCTCACAACTTCTCCCTACACAAAGAAAGAACAACAAACGTATTTTCTTCATTTGTATACTCTCTCACATGCACACAATATTTCTCTCTATTTCTCCTCACTTTTTCACGTTTCAGAATTCTTCTCTCTCTCTCTCTCTCTCTCTCTCTCTCTGTTTCTTTTTCTCCTCTTTTCACGTCAACTTCAATTGTATATATAGCCATAAATTATGCCAAAAAGTTACCTAATTACAATTGAACTCTCTTAATTATTTTCCTTATATAATAATACCAAAAATATCATTTTCCTTCTCTACTTGGTAATATTTCCATAAAGAAAAATACTCCTAATTTAACTTGACCACTTTTTTTTCCTTTTGTTGTCAAACAAGAATTCTTTATTCCATAATTATTTTGGTCAATCCCAACAATCTCCACCTTGACCAAAAATTTAATAAACATGAACGGTATTCAAAGATTCATCAAACGTCACCTTTCGTTTTGATATCTTTGAACTGCTTTCTTCAACCTTCACGCCATTGACCACAGATCCCATCTTGGCTACCTCACAAACTTTAGTAATAGTAGAAGACTCCCCTCGGTGCGACTCCAATCTGGCAGCTCCACCTAAAATTGTCTTCCCTATTAACTTGTACAAATTACCAATCTTTTCACCTCTAATTATTGGCACAGAATTTTTCTTCACAATCATCACACCACATTTGGCACAATATTCATAACCTAATGTGTCCAATGCTCCCAACGATATTAAATTTCGCTTCAATCTTGGGACATGCAAAACACCTGTTATTCTTCTCACCACTCCATCAAACATTTTCACCTTCACAGTACCCGAACCCTTGACTTCAAGTTTTTGATTATCAGCAACAAAAATATAACGCTCATCACATGGCTTATAGTTCTCAAACCAATCTCTGTTTGGACTCATGTGATAAAAGCATCCAGAATCTAGAAACCAGTTACTAACTAGACTCTCATCATTAGCAACACATAAAGCATCTTCAAGATCATAATTCTCCTCCACCAAATTTGTAGAGTCTGAATTCTCTGTGATTTCTTTACTTTTCCTCTTCGAGTCAAGATGTTTTGTCAATTCTTCACAATCTCTTCTAACGTGACCCTTCTTGTGACAGTAATAGCATTCCACGTCTCTCCTTGGACGAGATTGAGAACGATCCCTTTGACCATAATTTCTTCCTCGCGATTCACCTCTACCATATCTATTACCAGAAGTAGTCAACAGAACCTGATCACCATTCACATTACCACTTGGCTTCTTCATGTTGGCTGTCTCTAACAAAGCAGTCGAAACCTCGTTCACTGTCAAAGTAGATTTACCAACTAACAGCGTGGTCACCAACGTCTCATATGATTTAGGCAAGGAAGACAATAACATAATAGCCTTATCTTCGTCCTCAATTTTCACATCCACATTCAACAACTCAGTCACACACTTATTAAACTTATTCAAGTGGTCCCTAACATCAATATCATCATCCATCTTCAACTCATATAATTATTTTTTCAAATAAAGCCTATTAGTTAAGGACTTAGACATATATAAATCTTCTAACGTTTTCCATAACTTAGAAGCGGATTTCTCGTTCAAAACACTATACTTTACCTCAGGTGCAAGAGCCAATCTGATTGTACTGACTGTCTTCGCTTCTAATTCTTCCCAATCTGCATCTTTCATCCCTTTTGGTCTCTTACCCTGCAAAGCTTTGTAAAATCCTTGTTGCACAAGAATATCTTCAACAGTACTTTTCCAAATATTGAAATTATTCTTCCCATCTAATCGCTCCACCTCAAACTTGGAACCTGTCATCATCTTCGCAATAATCCCAGAGTTTGAACCTTTAGCTCTGATACCACTTGTTGGGAAAAAATCAACTTTCCCACCTAAATCAGCCAAACGCAGCGGAAACACAAAACACGAAATAATTGGACAAAAGAGAAAGCAAAGAATTTAATGTGGCTCAGCTGACTGCTGACAACCACAGGAGAAGAACACTTTTATTGATAAGAAAAATAAATCACTCGTTACAATATTTTTCTCACCCTCACAACTTCTCCCTACACAAAGAAAGAACAACAAACGTGTTTTCTTCATTTGTATACTCTCTCTCACATGCACACAATATTTCTCTCTATTTCTCCTCACTTTTTCACGTTTCAGAATTCTTCTCTCTCTCTCTCTCTCTCTGTTTCTTTTTCTCCTCTTTTCACGTCAACTTCAATTGTATATATAGCCATAAATTATGCCAAAAAGTTACCTAATTACAATTGAACTCTCTTAATTATTTTCCTTATATAATAATACCAAAAATATCATTTTCCTTTTCTACTTGGTAATATTTCCATAAAGAAAAATACTCCTAATTTAACTTGACCACTTTTTTTTCCTTTTCTTGTCAAACAAGAATTCTTTATTCCATAATTATTTTGGTCAATCCTAACAACATGGAGTCCGGAATATATACACATATAGTAGAAAATAAGTAAATCCACATTTCGGCTAAAAATCAAAATTTTAGTAGATTTTGAGAAAAGTTAACAAAACGTATAGTTAAAAAGTTGACAAAAGTTGTAAGTCCAATAAATATGTGATTGAAATGAGTTTTAGAAAAACTCAATTCTAGAGAATGGGGCTAAATAAATTATAAAAGGCCGGCATAAGAAATTTTGTTTTGGGTCTAGCATGTCTTAGACAAGCTAGAATTTTAGGCCCGTTCCTTATGCTGACATATCCTAGTAAAATAGGTGTTAAAATTTGGATGTGACCCGAATTCTATGTTGAAGATAACCGAAAATTCTAATTAAAGTGTATATTAAGAAAATTTCTATTTGGAATACTATTGTTGAATTCTATTCAAGTTTACTTGGTGAATTCTAGTTAAAATTTTACTTGGAAGTCCAACTAGGAGTTGAAATTTGTGTTGGACTTGAAAAATACTTTGAAACGGAAAAAAAAAAAAAAAAATCAGGTCGCCAGGGAGTCGGCACCCCGGCGGTGTGGCGCCCGAAGAGTGGTGTCGCGGCATCACAATGCTATTTTTTGCCTACTTAGTTTCTTGTATTTTACTTCAAATATATCTCTACTATGAGGGTTTTGATGTCTCCTATTTATTCTCTATATATAATAGGCTCTTCACTATGATTTTGTAAAAAGTTAAAAATATTGTAAACACAAATTTTTGTATTATTTCTCCATATTATAATAAAATCTCCATTTTTAACATATTATTTTGTTCTTGTGATCAATTACTTCATATTGTAGTTATAATCTCTTATTTTCTCCAACAACTTGGTATTGAATTAATCCGGTATCATCACAACAAATTGGTATGAGAGCTTTTGGTGTTGAAATTCTTGGGAAGAACGAGGTCTTGATTAAATTAATAGCTCACTTGATCTTTTGTAATTGCAACAATGAAGTATGATATTCCGCTATTGGATCGCAATACAAGATCTTCTTTGTGGCAGGTAAAGATGCCAATGGTACTCCCTGAGACAAATTTAGACAACGCATTATTGGGATTTGATAAAATCCCCGCAACTTGAACTTTGAAGAAAAAAATAACGGAGGAATCGAAAGGCTCTATCTCAAATACTTCTTTATCTTTCAAATAATATTCTTCGAAACATTTTGAAAGAGAAATTAGTCATTGCATTATGGTTAAAATTGGATCAATTATGCATGACGAAGAGTCATATTAGCAAATTGCATCTAAAACAACGTTTATATTCTCCTTAAGTACTCTTGGTTAAAAAAAGTACATGTATACTATTGAAGGTGAAGTTCTGAATATTAGTAAAGTAGCCCATATTTTATTAAAGGAACATAAACAAATCTCATTTATATATCTTGTAGTGTTATAGAAAATCTTTGAGCAATCAGCATATTTTAAGAATTCGGGTGGATTGGGAGTTTGATTTTGTACCGTTGGAGTCTAATTTAAAATCTCCCTAAGGAATACATTTCAGTTGAATTTAGAAGTTATGGATAAATATGTTTTGCCACCATCACTGAAAATGTCATTGTATTCAGTTGTTACCCATTTTTTGCCATAAAATTTCACATAGGTACAATTCTGCTAATTTAGTTTATGGTTTGAATGCGACTAAGGGTGTTGATTCTAATCAAGATCATTTTTTGATGTATTTAGTTGTGATTCTATTACAAGGCTTATTTCAGCCTTATTTGTTGATCATTATATCACTTTGCCCCTAGTTGGGGTGACAGATGTGGAGAATATTTTAATTGAAATTTTTTATGGGAAGTTCATTTGTGTTTTTTATTGAATAGTTTAAGTTTATTCTTTGCATTGAAATTTGTTTCTAGGTGGAGAATTTTTTAAGTTTTACTCATTGCAGTAGAATTCGTATCAATGTGAAGATTGTTAGAATTGGATATGACCCGAATTTTTTACTGAAGATAATTGAGAGTTCTAATTATAGTGCACGTTAAGAAGAATTATATTTAGAATGCTATTGTTGAATCATATTCAAGTTTACTTAGGGCATTTTAGTTGAAATTCTACTTAGAAGCTCAATTAGGAGTTGAGATTTGTATTGGATTTAAAGAAGACTTTGGAATAAAGAAAAACATCTTTAGAATGTATTTGTGACAGGGATAGAGACAGTACGCCGCCAACGTAAAAGAGAAACATCGTTGGCGCTCGACAGCGGCACTGCTGCTCTCGGAGAGTGGTAACAATGCTATTTTTTGTGTACTTCATTTTGTACTCCGCTTCTTGCATTTCAACTACAGCTCTAATATTAGTGTTTGGACGTCCACTATATATAGTTAGCTATTCATTATGATTTAGTAGAAAGTTAGAAACATTGTAAACACAAATCTTTGTATTCTTTCTCCATAATATAATAAAATTTTCATTATCTATAAATTATTGCGCTCTTGTAATCAATTACTTCATATTATTGTGGTTATAATCTCTTTTTTCTCCAACAATTTGTTATTGAATTAATCTTATATCGTCTCTGCTTTTCACAACAAGGTGTACCTAATAAACCAAGTTGAGGTGCATCTATCACAGGAACCTATTATGAAGGTGTTAGATGCAGTACAATGTAACACCCTTTTGAATTTTAGGAAACTTGTCATTGATATAATCAGAAGCCAATACTTATTCTGTATAATAAGGGATCATTCACTGCAATTGAGTAAAATTCGCATAACTTATTGGGAATCTACTATATACTGTATGGTTCTTATTTACGTTGTAATACCAATATTGCAACTCAAAACGAAAAATAAGCAAATATTGGCATGTCCATTGAATGCCTTGTATGTGTTAAGGAGAAATGAACATGACAACTCAGGACTCTCAAGTTGACGCATTTCCTCAGCCAGCATCTGGCATCTATTTGTTCACACTATAAAACTCTATGATAAAAAATTTACTACTCTACAGGAATAATTTCCTTAGTACTTGTACTCAACATCTCAATTCAATCTCTATGAGAAAATGATTTAGACCATTGGATAATGAAACAAAATTTGAAGCAGGAAAAATGTGAACAATTATACAGAAGGGTAAATTAATCTTTTAAATATAGATCTGGAGCGCACGTGACTTGCACGCAATCTTTTAATTACTACACACGACAAGGTATATTTTGACCTGAAATCCACATAGATGTTGATTTTCAAACAATTTAACACATGCACTTCTTAAATGTAGTGTGTTCTCTCGATCCATCTTCTCTCGTAGTGTCAATACTGAAAACTTTCTCATTAGCAGATAATGGAAGCAATCTTGATATTAAATTGCCTACCAATAATATGTACTGAGTTCCAAATTTTCGAATCTATATTTTAACCTCCTTCGTCTCTCATTATTCATTCAAACCAATTTATAACCCGTGCTTCTGCTATACAATTCATTAAAAGGTTCTCTTTCTCATATAGAAAGATTGAGATCTTTCCAAGAATGTATACCTCACAACTTTTCTATAGTGGATTCATATATAAAAGTTTGTGTTTAAACTAAATATAAATAATTAATGATTTATATCAAAAATTGAAAAAGTCTACTATTTAAGTCTCGTCATAATCCATTTACTAAATTTGTGCACATGTCAAGATTTAGCCCTTATTCGAGCCCCATTTTTATCTTAAAATGAATTTTTATAATAGTGATTTTTTAAAGAATGTATTGTTAAAAAGTAAGGAAAATTTTTTTTTTTTTTACATGTAAATTATTTGATTGGTAGATTGTGTAGTTGAAAATGAGTATAAAAAAAATAAGTTACTGGATAATGGGGCTCAAATGGGGGCATAAATATAAATCTAAAGTGCATGTACATGCACGCGATCTATAAATTATTGCACGTGAGAATGTGTAATTAGAAGATAAGGTTTGGCCAGAAATCCACATGAACGTTGATTTTCAAAATATTTAACACACTTCTTAAATCTAGTGTTCTCTAGATCCATCTTCCGGCAAACCGGACCTCATAGTTCACGTCGTGTCTGGTTTATTCTCTTCCGTAGTCGCTAATACTAAGAACTTTCTCATTAGCAGATAATGGAAGCAATATTGATTCTTCTTATGTCCTGGGTTCTACAAATTCAAAGTGTTTTGACGTCTTCCCCTTCCCTTTCGATTCATTAGCAGTGCTTTCTCTTCATCTAATAAAATTTTGTGGGAAAATCCACAACTCCTACTTTTCAAAATCATAAGAATTATTTAAAATCTTCTCTTGTAGATCAAGTTGAAAACCTCCACTGCTTCAGTTGTAGAATCAAGTTTGAGTAGGTGCAATTTTTTGTGTCTTAATTAAGTTATAGCATATGCATCTTCAAATTTGTCATCTTTTACATCAAGATACTAAATTTTTTTACAATAATATGTCTTGAGTCCATGCTTCTACCATACTAGTCATTAAAAGGTTCTCTTTCTCATATAGAAATTTTGAAATTTCTATATGAGAATTCAAATCTCATAGTAACTCATTTATTAAGTTTGTACACATGTCAAGATTTAAATATAAATATGGAGTACACACGTGACCTGCACGCAATCTATAAATTACTGCACGTGAGAAGGTGTGTTAAAAGATAAGGCTTGACTAGAAATCGATATGGATGTTGATTTTCAAAATATTTAACATGTACACTTCTTAAATCTAGTGTTCTCTCTATCCATCTTCTTACAAACCAGACCGCATAGTTCTCGGCGTGTCTGGCTTATTCTCGTACCTAGCAGTGCCAATTCTGAAAACTTTCTCATTAGCAGATAGCGGAAGCAATCTTGATTCTTCTTGTGTCTCGGGTTCTTCACATTCAAAGTTCTTTTTACATCTTCCCCTTCTCTTTCGATTCAATAGCAGTGCTTCCTCTTTATCTCATTACTTTTAGAAAGAAGGAATCCACAACTCCTACTTTTCAATATCATAAAAATCATTTAAAATCTTCTCTCGTAGAGTAACTTGAAGCCAATAAAATCTCCACTACTTCAGTTAGAGAAGCAAGTTTGAGCAACTGCAATTTTTTGTGTCTTAATTAAGTTATAGCATATGCATCTTCAAATTTTTTTATCTTTTACTTCAAATTTCCTACCTATAATATGTATTGAGTTCCAAATTTTCAACCTATAAAATTTTTACCTCATTCTCATTTTCTCCTTAAAACCTATGCTTCCACTATACAAGTCATTAAAAAGTTTTCTTTCTCATAAAGAAATATTGAAATCTTTTGAAAAATGCCTACCTCACAAAATGTGTGGATTCACATTCAGAAGTTTGTGTTTAAACTAAATATAGACAAATAATGATTTATATCAAAATAGGGATCTAGAATTCAAATCTCATCGTAACCCATTTATTAAATTTGTACGCATGTCAAGATTTAAACATAAATTTGGAGTACACGTGACCTGCACGTGAGATGGTGTATTAGAATAGAAGGCTTGACCAGAAATCGACATGGATGTTGATTTTCAAAATATTCAAAATGCACTTCTTAAATCTAGTGTGTTTTCTCGATCCATCTTCCCACAAATCAGAGCTCGTATGTCTGGCTTATTCTTGTCCCTGGTGGTGTCAACACTGAAAACTTTCTCATTAGCAGATAATGGAAGCAATCTTGATTCTTCTTCTGACCCCCCTGGTTCCACAAATTCAAGTCTTTTGACATCTTCCCCTTCCCTTTCGATTCAGTAATAGTACTTCTTCTTTGTCTCATAAATTTCAGGAAGGAGGAATCCACAACTCCTACTTTTCAAAATCATAGAAGTCACTTAAAATCTTCTCTTGTAGAGCAAGTTGAAAGCCAATAAAATCTTCTCTGCTTCAGTTAGAGAAGCAAGTTTGAGTAACTGCAATTTTTTGTATCCTAGTTAATTAATAGCATTTGCATCTTCAAAATTTTCATCTTTACACGAAAATATTATATTGCCTACCAATAAAATGTATTGAGTTCCAAATTTTCGAATCTCATCTAGAATCAAACTAGGCATCTAGAATTCAAATCTCATCGTAACTCATTTATTAAATTTGTACACGTGCCAAGATTTAAATATAAATCTGGAGTACACGTGACCTGCACGTGAGAATGTGTATTAGAAGCCCATAAAACGCATGACCTCATATAATTTCTATAGTGAATTCACATTTAAAAGTTTGTGTTTAAACTAAATATAAATAAATAATGATTTATATCAAAAATGGCAAAATTCTATAATTCAAGTCTCACCAGAACCCACTTATTAAATTTGTACATGTGTCGAGGTTTAAATATAAATTTGGAGTGCATGTGACCTGCACGCTATCTTTAAATTACTGCACGTGATAAAGTGTATTCGAAGATAAAGCTTTACCAAAAATCCATATGAATGTTGATTTTCAAAATATTTAACACGCACTTTTTAAATCGTTTATTCTCTCGATCCATCTTCCTACTAACCAAACATAGTCGTGTTTGGCTTATTCGCGTGTGTAGTAGAGTCAATACTGAAAACTTTCTCATTAGCAGATAATGGAAGTAATCTTGATCTCGGGTCCACAAATTCAACTTCTTTTGACATCTTCCCCTTCTCTTTCGATTTAGCAGTGTTTCCTCTTTATCTCATTGATTTCAGGAAGGGAGAATCCAATACTTCTACTTTTCAAAACATTTAAAATCTTCTCTTGGAGAGCAAGTTGAAAGCCAATAGTACCTTCACTGCTTCAGTTTGGAGAAGCAAGTTTAGGTAACTGCAATTTTTTGTGTCTTAGTTATGGTATATGCACATGCAAATGTGTCCTCTTTACATAACAAATTAAGCCCCCGTTTGTCACCCATTTTTTTCTCATTCTCATTCTTTTTCTCTTTCTTCATTTCAACCACACATTTTATCAATAAAATAATATTACACATAAACCTAAAAATTCTCCTTACTTTTTAATCACACATTCTTTCATCAATCATTATTCAAAAACACATTCTTCCACAAAAATGGGTGTCAAACAATTTCTAAGATTCCAACCAAATAACAAGTATTGAGATCCAAAATTTTTTGGGTCTTAGTCTCGTCGTATCTGGCTCAGTCTATTTACTTCTATATGTTTGGTACGATCATATTGGATGGGATTATGAGAGATAACAATCGTCACTTCACTTTATTGTCGCAGAAGAGATCCATCTCAGATGTAGGTCCAAAGCCAATCTGGATTAGTAGCTTCTTGAACCAAAGGAGTTCACAAAATCCTTTGGCCATCCCTCGAAATTCAGCTTTGGCACTTGACATGCAACCACCTTTTGTTTCCTCCACATATCTAGGTTCCCTCCAACAAAGGTGATGTAGCATGAGGTGGGCTTTTGATCCTTTACATTCTTTCTAAACTCTGACATCAAGTGATGAAGGCAAAATAATAACTCAATTTAATTTCGGGTTTGTTCATTTTTGACGAATTGCTAGTCTAATTTGAGTGAAAACGGGTCAATGATCACAACTCAGGGCCTTTGGCCCTGAAGCACGTCAAATTTTGGGCAAATTCCATCGTTTAGGCCCTCAATTATGCATTTTTGCCGTTTATGGTAATTTATGTTATGGCAATATCTTAGTCAAATAAACTCGAATTTGATTTCCGTTTGTTGGGGGATGATCCTGATGATTAGGAGAATCAAGATCCATGATTATATCAATTTTTTCCATTTTTGGAAAAAATAATATTTTTTATTATTATGTAATTTCTTTCCGAATTTTAGTAGGGTTTCGCTATTTAAACGTTGTAAGCCTTTTGAGGTAGCTCAGTTTTGAATGAAATAAAGTTTTTCTTGAATTTCTCTTGATTGAAATTCTTTTTTGTGAGATTTTTGTCTTTCCTATAAGCTTCCCCTGCATCAGTTGGTATCAGAGCCGAAGTCGATCCTTCATCATGCCTTCAAGGAGACGTCAAGAAGCCTGTGAAGCCCTAGTAGAGGAAATACATAGACGTGATAAAATCGCACAGCTGCGTCAACAAGTGGAGTTGTTGACACAGCAAGTTGCTGCACTTATGTCGCAGCAACATGCACCTAGGGGTCGTGGTCGTCGTGGGCAGGTTCCGATTGAGGAAGTCCAACACCGTGATCATAATATTCAGAATGTCACGATTGAAGATATTGAAGAAGCAACAGAGGAGGAAGAGTTTGATTATGAAGGTTTGCCTGTATTTGACAATGAAGACATTGAAGAAGCAATAGAGGATGAAGAGTTTGATTATGAATGTCCGCCTGTATTTGTCGATGAAGACACTGAAGAATCAACAGAAGAGGAAGAGTTTGATTATGAATGTCCGCCTGTATTTGACAATGAAGACACTGAAGAAGCAACAGAGGAGGGAGAGTTTGATTATTACGGTCCGCCTATATTTGACAGTGAAGGTGTAGAAGAAGAAGCAGAAAATGAGGAGTTTGTGATTGGTGATGTGGGTCAGTCATTGGTGGTGAGGCGGAGTTTTCTGACTTCCCTGAAAAATAACACTGACTGGTTGCGTACTAATCTCTTCCAGTCGATGTGTACTATTGGGGAAAAGAAAAGTGTGTTGCTTCCAGATAAGGGTTCAGTAAAAACAGTTGGGGATGACGCTAATTTACTGACCAGAGTGAAGTTCGAGACAAATATGGAAGGATATGGGATAGTGTATGTGCTGGTGGAAAAGTCAGTTGACAGTGAGTAGGAGGTCACTCGCAGGATTCAGTCATTGCTAGAAGAATTTCATGAGGACTTCCCGGAAGAGCTCACAGATGGGTTACCGCCAGAGCCGTCATTTCGAGATGATAATTCTGATGATGATGAGGTTTTTACCCCATCAAATTCGAGGATGAATTTTTCTCAACCTATGGAGAATGATGAAGGCAAAATAATAACTCAATTTAATTTCGGGTTTGTTCGTTTTTGACGAATTGCTAGTCTAATTTGAGTGGAAACGGGCCAATGATCACAACTCAGGGCCTTTGGCTCTGAAGCACGTCAAATTTTGGGCAAATTCCATCGTTTAGGCCCTCAATTATGCATTTTTGCCGTTTATGGTAATTTTTGTTATGGCAATATCTTAGTCAAATAAACTCGGATTTGATTTCCGTTTATTGGGGGATGATCCTGATGATTAGGAGAATCAAGATCCATGATTATCTCATTTTTTTCCATTTTTGGAAAAAATAATATTTTTTATTATTATGTAATTTCTTTCCGAATTTTACTAGAGTTTCGCTATTCAAACGTTGTAAGCCTTTTGAGGCAGCTCAGTTTTGAATGAAATAAAGTTTTTCTTGAATTTCTCTTCATTGAAATTCTTTTTTGTGAGATTTTTGTCTTTCCTATAAGCTTCCCTTGCATCATCAAGTCAATAAAATTACTTTTATTTAGTCAATAAAATAATGAAAATATTTCATTAGACTCTTTCAACATTTTAAAAATAAATAATAAATCTTAATTTCCATCTTCTAATTAATAGTTTTGAAACTTAAAAAAAGTTGTTAAATGCGTATGTTTATGGAACTTAATGCAGATAATATTTTTCCTTTTGCAAGAAAGATTCATAGAAGAGAAAAATAAATATAGAAAAGTCTCAAACGAATGTTAATTTATGGAGGGATAGATGAATGAGGAAGTAATTTAAAAGTTTAGATGAAAGTGATTAGTATTTGAACTCATTGGAAAAAAAAAAAGTTAAAATATTGGTAAGTAAATTGTTAAATAATGTAATATAAATTATGTGATTTATTATTTTTGATTATGAGATTTTCGCTGAAGTGTATGCAATGAGGTGAAGGCACCCCAACTTCCATTGGGCACATGGCCTCGGTCCCGTACGTCATGGAGAATGGGGTCTTTCCAGTTGCAATTCGACAGGTGGTTTGTATGCCCAGAGAACTTGGGGGAGTTCATCAACCCATGCCCCTTTTGAAGCATCCAACTTTCTTTTCAAGGTGAGTTTGATGGTTTTGTTTACTGCCTCGACTTGGCCGTTAGCTTGGGGGGTGAGGTGTTGAGAAATATTTTTTGATTCCGAGCTCATTGCATAGGTCCATAATCCTCTTGTTATCAAATTGTTTACCATTTCGTGAAACCCGAGAGTGGGATATGCCGAATCTACATAAGATGTTCTTCCAGAGAAATTTGGAAGTGTTTACCTGTATGATCTTGGCCAACGACTCCGCTTCGACCCATTTTATAAAGTAATCAATTACAACAATAGCGAAGCACGCATTCCCTCCCCCCCTTGGCAATGGGCCAATAAAATCAACTCCTCACTTGGCAAATGGCCAAGAGCTTGACACGACTGTGAGCTCCTGTGTGGGCGGTCTTTGCACATTGGAGAAGCGTTGACATTTATCGCACTTGCGCTCGAAACAATAAAAAAATCATAAAGTAATAAAATGTTAAAACTGTAAAATAATTGACACTTTCCATATGTAAACCACATCAATTATATTCAAATAAATTGACAATGTAAAAAAAAAACGTGAAGGCAGATGTGTATGGTTAATCAATGACTAGTGGTTTTCATGCAAAATGATAACATTCTTTCATAGAGCATTAGTGACAAATGTATAAAGGACAGGTTTTGCTCAAAGTTTAAAACTTGTTTATATCCTTCAACAACATCATATGAAAGAGGAAACAATGAAGCACAAGGCATGGATAGAAAGTTTGGCCGTAAGAGGAAACAATGAACCTGTGAGGTGGATTACTTATCCACCGGCACATAATAATTGGATTAGAGTGCTTGGTGAGGATTGTGCTAGTTTAGGAGAATTGTGGACCATATATTAATACAATAGTTGAATTTAGTTTTGTGGTTAATTTCTCTATGCTAGAGTTGTCTCTTTCACTCTTTATCGTGGTATAATGTTTGAATTTCGAATTCAAATGTCTTGATCTTTTAATTGCAAGTCTCTTCACTTGGTTTCATTTGGATTTGGCAAACGAGACACAAGAAAGAGTAACTAAGGGATGAGACTTGTTCTCTAGCAAGAATTGTTGACTACTTTGGCAATTTGTTTTTGGTTATCCATTGCCATTTCCTTGGACGATGACCATGCTTTGATCTGCTATGACTAAAATCTAATCTCAACATCATAGAACATATCGGTGGTGAAGTTGAAGAAGATTTAAGTCGATATTGTATACTTTGCAAAATTTGTTTTTCGTATTGTAGTTGTAACAATCATTGTTACTCTACATTACAACTCTTCAAAACCATATTTCACGAAATAGATATAAGTCTTAAGTTTTGCATCTCATGTCGTCATACCAGAAGGCTGGGATAGAAGGTAGAAACAAATGTTTACTACTCTTAAAATGGACAAATGGAAGTCTTCTCTTGGTGGAAAAACTTGTAGTGGTAGACAAATATAGTCCTTGATAGGTGGGGAGGATTGCGGAAATTTCTTCAATTTGCACAACTTTACTAAACGTGGTCCACAAGCTACTGCATTATGAGAAAAATTAGTTTGGAATGTAAAAAAAGCGTGTCTTTTTCCTTTCAACGGTAAATCAACCAATTATTTGATTAAACATTTTAGTAATCCAAAGTCAAAGTCTCCTCATTTTAGTTTGCACCATTTTCCTCTGGTGGTCCTTTTGCTTGTGACATTACTGACAGAAAATATAAGATAGAATTCATTTCGCCATTATACACTGAAAAACTCATAAAAATGAATAGTAGTAGTTCCAGTCAATCAACTGTACATCTAGTTTCTCCTTTAAAAAGGGATGCTCCCAAAGCAGAAAATCCACCAAGCACCATATATAAGAGATTTTGCAGCGTTGCTAATAATTCAGATAAACTAGAATTAGTGTGTTGATAATTAAGAAAGATGGGAATAAAGTTATGGGTAATGATATTGATGATGGTGCTTTCATTACTAAATGGATGGTATTGTTTAGGGTGTTGGGAGGAAGAAAGGGTTGCACTTTTTGCACCTCAAAGCAAATATGAACTTTCCAGATGGAAGATCCCTGCCTTCATGGCAAATGGTTGATAATATTGGAACTAATTGTTGTCAATGGAAAATGGTTGAATGCAGCAACACAACCAAATGAGTAATCAAACTTAATCTTGATTATGTTAGGAATGGGAAATTAGGAGATTGGTATTTTAATGCCTCTCTATTTTCTCCCTTTCAAGAGCTCAGAAATCTCTTTTTACTGGACAATCAGTTAGTAGGTTGGATTGAGAATGAAGGTATGATGTCATCTCCCCTTAATTAGGTAGCATCAATTTTATTATTCCTATTTTGTTTGAGTGATAAATATAGATATGTTGAACTATATTGCAAGTTTTGATAAATTGCCAAAGTTGAGAAATTTGGAGGCCCTTGACCTGGGTTACAATTCATTCGATCGCAAAATTTTGTCATCTCTTAGTCGGCTTTCTTCTCTCAAGTATTTGACATTTGATACAACTATTTACAAAGAGAAAATTACAGCAATGGTAAGTTCAATATACTTTATATATTGGGGGTTTAATAGCTTGACGAATCAGAAGCTATAATATTATACACCTTTCTTTTTATTCATTTATTTTTTCTCTGGGCATCATTTCAATGTTGAATAGCTTTGACGAAACATTTTAACATTTTTTTACGAAAAATCATTATGTAGGCCATGAGAGACTTTTTGGATTAACCGAGCTGGAAGTTCTTCATTTGAGGGGTACCGATTGGTTTAGCAATAACGACATTCCATCGATGCTAAGTGAGTCTCTTTTCCACAAGGGCGATATATAGTTTTTAGGTGAGAGGACCTTTTAGTATCTTTACTTGTATTTTTTGGCAGATTTGAATGATTTTATCAATTTGAGGGAGCTCGACCTAAGTTACAATAAATTTAGAAGCTTGGGTACCATTTACAGTATATCATCTCATTTCATTTTTCATCCTCATTCATTTTAAATTTCTTTTTCTTTCATTACTTCACTTGTGCCTTATTATGTATGAACAAAACTATTCATGTTATTTTGCTTCCGGGCACCTCCCTTTCACTAAATAGTAGTTTGTTGTTTATTAGATATTATATTGTAACTTATTGTGGATTTGGTTATACAAACAGGTCTAAAAAATTTGAAGGTCCTTAATTTACAATCAAATGACTTCAATAATAGCATTTTCTCCTCACTTCACGGGCTATCATCACTCAAGTCTCTAGATCTCTCTAGCAATGAACTAAAAGGAACCATCCAAATGAAAAGTTAGTTCTGCAGTTTATAATAGCTCCTCTTTGGTGACATTGGATCTTAGATGGAATAAGTTCATTGGAAGTATCCCTCAATAGATTGGCAATCTATCAAGCCTAAGTGTTATTCTTCTCAGAGGTAACCAATTTGAAGGCACAATCCGTCACCAATTTTGTGAGATGAACTACTAAGCATGATGGATCTTTCTTTTAATTTTCTTTGCGGTCAAATCCCGCACTGCTTTGGTAACTTAATGCTGGATGTAAATGGGGGGGAAGTCTGGATTGTTATCAAATACATATGATTATTCAATTCAAACATTCATGTCCTACATCGATGAGGTTGAGTTAAAAAGGGTCCATCACGAGTTTTCCTATGAAATGGAAGATTTAATTAAAAATCATGTGCCAATTACAGCGACATTCATGACAAAGAGAAATGTTTATTCTTACAAAGGTAGCATCCTCAATTACATGTCCAGAATTGATCTCTCTTCTAATAAATTGCATGGTGAAATTCCAGATGGCCTTGGAAACTTAAGTGAGATCCGTGCACTCAACTTGTCCCACAACTACCTTATTGGAACAATTCCAAAAACATTCTCAAACCTACGTCAGATCGAGAGCTTAGATCTCTCCTATAACAACTTAGGTGGGAGGATTCCCACTGGTCTGATCAAGTTAAATGCTTTGGAAGTCTTCAGTGTGGCGCATAACAATTTAACAGGTATGATACCAGAGAAAGGTCAGTTTGGAACTTTCGATGAAGGTAGCTATCAGGGAAATCCTTATCTTTGTGGTCGTCCATTACTTGATCACTGTGCTAGCACCCAATCAACACCTGTGTTGCCATTTGCTGACGATGAAAGTGAGGAGCTCGGTTTCACAGACATGGAGTTCTTCTACATAAGCTTCATCATATCTTATTTATCTGTAGTGCTTTGCATTGCTACATTTATGTCCATAAATCCTCACTGGAGAAAAGCATTGTTTCATTTCATTGAGGTTTATATAATCCATTTTTGAGGCCATGTGTTCTGGACAATATTCCCATTTTCTGAATCGGGGTATCTGCTTTAATTCTGTATGAAGATCATCATATACTATACTAACTTTTATATGTGTATATGTGTGTGTGTATATATATATATATATATATAAATTTTGTCATTTTTCTTTCTATATTTGATAACTCGAAAGTGACGAAGCAGTGAAGCCAAATATAACAGCATGGTAGGAAGCCAATTTGGGCATGTGTATGCATTTCATTCATAAAAGTATGAAATGATTTTCTATTATCTGTACTTGTATTAATAAATGGGAATGTGATACTTTTGAGTCTCATTTTGTTAGTATTCAGTTTGTTATTTCTTGTTACGAAAAGTAATTGTATCGTTTTTGGACTCTTCTTCTCTGTAGAAAACTTTCTTCAAAGCATTGGAGTAATGACTTCTTTAAAGGTAAATTTTTCACCTCCCAATCTCTAAATATATCCGCGAGGGCCATGACATATATAAGTTTCTCTCTGTGTTTGTGTGTGTTTTTCTTCAATTATTTTGATTTTCAGATTTGAATTTCACAATTTCTTTTCTATTTTAATTTTAATTTTTCTTTATTTTTTTACAAAGAAATGAAAAAAAGTGTGTATATCTCTCTCTCTCTCAAAGGAGGTAGTTGTGTTTAGGTTTGTTAAGAAAATCGTAAGAAAATAATTGCTCACATTACCAGTAAATCTAAAATAATAAGTAAGGACAAATAAAAATGAATCCGAGTATCAATTTGTATTGGAAGGAAAGCTAACTTCATTAATAAGAATTTTATAATCAACCCAATTTTCCTTGTCTTTGTTTGGTTGGTTAGTGTTTAATTTAACAGGGTGTTGTCAACTTAGTAAACTTGAGGAGCTGGATTTGTGTGGAAATGTTTGATATTAACACCTAGCCCAATATTAAACACTTTATTTGGTTTCCATACAAAAGTATCCAAGAAAATTATATGAGTGACAAAACTATCACTATATTTCCAGAATATTAAACCCATTGACAAAAACAGCACTTTTTGGGAAGAGTTTTAAAAACGGCACCTTGATAGAAATCTGCCGAAATTGGGAAAGAATAAAGTAGAATAAGTAAAACTAAGCCTCGAATCCTTGTCCAACTCTGATAAATCATAATCATGTGTTTAATATCATATAAATTAAAGAATAAGTCTCTATTTCACAAAACTATTACCAAAGTTTTACTTTATTCAACAACAATTTCCCGTGCTGCTTGCACAGATCGGTGCAAGATCCGTGCAAGCAGTTGAGTCATGGGGGTGGGTGAAAATCACTTTGGGGGGGGGGGGGGAGTGGGTAATGAGGTGGGTCCCGAGGACCCACCCCATGTGAGTAGATCGGTTCATCATCTGTGCAAATCATGCTATGCAAATGGTTTTACCCTTTCCCAATACACATCTCTTTAATATATTCTTGTTTAATACCCCAAATACATGTCAATAACCTTTAATTCTTGCTAAACCTCGAATTTTTTCCATAAACCCTAAAAATTCAATTAACGTAACTTTTTACTTGCCTCTTGAAAATAGGAAGGAATTGGAGGGATGAAGAACCCAAGCTTGAAAATTCCGGCATCCGTTTCTTGTTCTTCCCTATTCTTTCTCTCTTTTTTTCCTCCTCTTCCTTCCTCTGTTTTCTCAATTTTTCTCTTCCACGGTTTTCTCTTTCATTTTGTCCACCAAAATGAGAAAATGGACTTGATATGTATAAAGTTTGATGGATAACCATGGAATAATTGCAAGTCAAGTCCCCCAATCTTCATATTACATAACAGTTAGTAATTAAACTTCCAATAATAGAAGCTAAATCCCTAAATTCCTTTATTATATCATTTTTGGCCTCAAGTATTTAATTGCAATTTTAAGTCCCATGTAAATCATTTATTCAACTAAAGACCTTACTTGACTTTAACTAGCTGAATTACTTGACTTTAACTATAAATAAGCGGTGTGTAACAATAACTATCTGAGAGTCGGTGATTAATCTCTAACGTTCGATAATGGAATTGGTCATTCAACTTGATGTCATTATAGTGCCTTATAGGAAGACTTCATAATTTGGTATTGTTGAATGTTGCTTTAACAAGAGTCGCAGATATGACATCGTTTTGGTATGTTAATAATCACATGAAGGTTATGAATAATCAATAGAAAATTCGATACTCTTACATAGTAAGAGATTATATTTATGTTCAATTTGACTAAGTTGATATCAAAATAATTGGCTAAGGTAAGTATGTAAGTTGAAAAGAGTTTCGATTATCATTGGCTTAAGAGTGGAATAAAAGATAAGATCGATAATCAAAATTCACAAAATTTCATATCTCACGATTGATCAAATCATATTGACAAAGAAATTATAATTTCATGGTAAATGAACAAATATGATTTTGTTACACCACGTTATATTTTCTGTCACATGTAATGTCCTTACATATTGTGGGGTGATGAAGGTGAATTAATTAAGTTAGGTAAATCAATGACAAATTAAAAGGAAATTTAATTTATCTTATTTTGATTGTATCAAAATAATAATTCATATCGTTTGATATCGTGATCGGGAACCTAATGAGTTCCACATAAAAGGAAGAACTAGAAGAATGATATTATAAATTAAATCATTGATAAGTGTTGGACATTTGTAGAATTAATTATTTAAATTTTTTATTAATTGACTTCAGTTAATTAATTAGATTAATTAACTCATAGACCAAGTTTAATTAATTAGATTAATTAAATATTTGACTAGCTTATGTTTAATGGTGGGTCAAACCCACTTAAACATCTATTAATAAGTACAAGAAAGAGAAACCATAATCTCGTATTTTTGTTCTTAGGCACGGTTTATCATTGGAGGCTGGACAATTAAACAAATGTGGTGTGAAAAGATCGTAACTCGCAAAGGCGTGCAATGATTGTATTGGTTTATTATCAAAATTCTCAAAGCAGTTTGAAGAATTTGCTAAATGTAAAATTCTAACAAAGCGACACATGTATACCACGTAGTATATAATTGGGACCTTAATATATTTAATAAATAAAACATATATTTAATTGATAAAATATATTTTTAATTAATTATTTCAAAACTCAGATCATAATTAATATCTGATTTTTGAAGTTTCAAACATTATTCATTAGTTTTGAAATTGGTGAAACTTAATCTCTTACCCATGGAACTTTCCCTAAAAAAAATTCCGCTTGAAAAAATTTAATGTGCTTGGGCAGCCTGAACCCCTCCCTCCGCCCAATCACAAATGCTAGCGGATTAGGAGAAATCGAAAGCCCAAGAGAGGAAAATGGGGGCTGTAGAGCAGGCTAGGCTGGACCGCCCATTGACAGAGTGATTTTTTTGTTATTTAATACATCAAATAACAAAGCAATACAAATAAACTGAAGTTACAGAATACGTGCTTTACAGACTTCAATAAACTTTTTGTTGAAAGTACCAAACTATAAAAAAAGTTAATAATAACATTTACTATTTTGATTTACGTCCAATTGCAACCTCATATCTACTCATAATGTACTGCTAGTGCACTGTTTTACATTAAATCATTCTCTTGGTATGCATATCTACATCTTCCATATTCTTTAGACATATTGCAGTCCAGAAGTCAAAGATAAAATACGAATCACTGTTTTTGCAACGATAAAATAGGGCGATAAATACCAGATTTATGGTACATTTTCTTTTTTACAAATGTTTTGGGATTCATTCATATCGTCATCTTGCCCATGATTTTTATTTTATCATCAAATAACTTTGCATTTATACATAGCATTCATCAGCTAACCAAGGTGCAAAAAGGGAACAATTATACATTTTAGGCCATTCTCTTGTCTCCAGTAATGTGTCTATTTAGTCTGTCATCAATGAATTTCACGGGACATTCTAATTATAGTTAAAATCTAATCAATTTCATAATGATATAATGGTGCTAACCAATTAATATCAGTTAACATCTTTAGTAGAAATTAATAATCTACTTTCTTAAACAACAACAAAAGTGAACAAATAATTAAACCAAAGTGAGCTAAATGAAAATATAAGATTCACATTTTTTTTATTTTTTTTTCGAACGACAAAGAACTCCCCAAAGCAAAACATAGAACCCAAGTATTAGTTCAACATATTCAAGAATTTTGACGTCCAAACTAATATAAAGTTGGAATGGACCAATATTGAATTAATAAAATATAGAATTGTTGCCGATAGCAGGTGCATAATGGATTAATGATATACCCAATCACCAATTTAATACCAGTGATCAATTGAATATTCTCTTGGTGAACACACTTTTTAAATTAAGATTTCAAGCGCTATATTCTAAAGATCAATACCATATGCCTACACCATACAACTTCTATAAGTCAGATAATTAAATGTCAATTCTTTAAATTATAAATTTAGCAAACACTACCTTGTAATTGGAAATCTCCCTCTTCAATCCAAGTGTTTTGCATAAAGACCAAGTCAAAAAATTGAGGCAGGAGGCTGAGGTACGAGCAGAAATGAGAGAAGGTGAGAGGTAGATTAGATGAGAGGAAGAGAAGAAAATTGAAAAGTTAGAAATTGATTTATAGGTTTTTGGAGTACTAGCTTATTTATTTATTTTAATAATTTACTGGATTGGGTTGGGTTGAATTTTAATGGGTAACCCGAGACCTGAACCGACGGTCAACCCCAGAATTTCAATTAGGTCCCCATATTATGTTTTTATATGATTTTGGTCCTTTTTCATTCCAATCTTCAATTTTGATATTGAAATTTCCAAAATATTCCATATTTGTCCCCGAAACTTCATAATAATTCAAAATTGGTCCATCTTAAGTTCCAAAAATATGTAATTTAGATTCCAAACTTTCTAATTGTCGAATTTAACTCCTGACTTTTATGAATTTCTTCTAAATGCTCTATTAATTCTTCTAATTGTTCATCTTGACTCTGGTTATTTTCAATTGCTTCGAATAAACTCCATTTACACTTTGGAAAACTATTTTCACGTTAACTGTATTCAAGTTGGAATTTTTCGTACAATTAATATAATTTATAGAATTAATTAAATAGATATCGATATAATTATCAATAAGTATACAATTCCAGATAAGTGACATGCCATGAGTGCTACATTCAATGCATATAAATATTTAAATGTACGTAGATTGGAAACTTCAAGTTCATGCATGCATTCTTCTAATTCATTCGGTTTGCATGTAATTGGCGGTAGTTGTTAAAATATGGGTTTCGATTATCTTGTTGGTGATAATGTGTTCATTATTTAAGTTATAATTAGGATGCACACCTTAATTATTGCACATGTAAAATGTTCTATTAATTAATTAGTTGAGAATCATGAAATGTGTGTACAGCCATTAGTATCTATTATTTGCCATTACCCTAACCATTATGTCCATATATATATATATATAATGGTGGCCTTTTAGCAATCTGCCTTTGTTTTCAGTAATTGCTGTAATGTTTTTATTTAAAAAAAAAAAAAAGCTAAATGTTTTCGGTAATTGCTATAATTGAAAAGGATTGCTCACGTACCGATTGCTCACGTACCAACATGGAGAAAGCACATACAAAATCTGACATTGGCAAATTGGTTTTAAAGGGAAAAAAAAGATAATTATGCTTTTATATGATTTTGACGTGACCCATCTTGGTGTTCATTTTTATGATGCAATCTAAGAAGCTTCCTTGGAGAATGCCATATTGCCACCCATACTACATCGTGAGAAGCAGTGGATAACTGATGAACATTTCTAAAGGCATTTGTTGTCTTCTCAATTAACCCCTCAACATTAAGCAAGTATATATGATATCAAAAAAAAAATGTGTGAAAAATGTTTTAGGCGATGTATTCTCAATTATTGTTGTTTTTTTTTTAAACATTGACACTGCATTTGGGACTGATTAATGATCTAACAAGGAAAATCTAGTGGATTAAATCTTTAATAATTCAATGTTTTTACTACTATGTTGAAACTGACGTTGCTTGTGTCACAGTCTCCTTCGAATTAATGGCTTTAACATTTTAGTAATCCCAAGTCAAAGCCTCCTCATTTTAGTTTGCACCATTTTCCTCGGGTGGTCTCTTAGCTTGTGACATTACTGAAAGGAAATATATGGAAGAATTCATTTAGCCATTAAATAGTCAAGACCTGATTGTAGAATATCATGAATCTTGATTTCTTACCAAAGGAAAAAAAGAAGAAAAAAGGAAAGAAAGAAAAGAGAGAGAAGAAAAAATCTACACGTGAATGCCTTTGTCGAAAAGTTAAAAGCATCACTAACGTGAACGCATCTTGTTACTCTTAATTCAGTACTTAATAGTGTTTTATGTTTTAATCACTTAATATGCTAAATGCCTTCAGTAATTGCTATAATGTTTTTATTTAGTATCTTATTTGCGATTATCCATACAATTAAGTATCTTATCTGCAATTAGTTATGTAAACTTTTCATTGATTGCAGTATACCAATTTCATGTGGGAAGAAGGAAATTTCACCGACTTTGGAACAAGAAGGAGTGGCTATTCACTTCCTACGGATTTGCATTTCTGTTTGCAAATTCTTGAGTGAAAGTCAAGAACTAGATCCATTGAATTTGGGCATCGAGAAGATGTAATTCAATTTTCTTAAAAGAAAATGAAAATCTAGGAAAATCGTCATTGATAAGGATGGCTCACGTACCAACATGGAGAAAGAACGTACTAAATCTAACATTGGCAAATCGGTTTTAAAGGGAAAAAGGTAATTATTAATTTGATAATTTTGCACCAAGAAAGAATAAAAGAATAAATTAAAGTATCTCATTGTGTTTGAAGGATATAAATGAGAAAAAGTTGACGGTCTTGCACAAAGAATCTTTTTCTCCCAAGCTAAGAACTATAAATCCTAGTTTCTTGATTTTTGTTTTAATTTTTCTCTTCCTTTTATCTCTAATTTTATACGATGAAACCTCTTTTTATGACCTAAACATGGTGAATTTATAGGTGGAAACATTTTGGTTGTTATGCTTTGAAAACAAATCAAAAGCAATCAAGAAAACTAAAAAATTAAAAAAATTCAGCAACTAGGGTCCGACCCATGTAAAAAAAGTGGTTTGGGCTGGACCACGGTCAACCCCTGATTTTTCAATTAGGTCCCAATATTATGTATTTTTATGATTTTGTCCCTTTTCATTCTAATCTTCAATTGTGATTGAAATTTCCAAAATCTTCCATATTAGTCCCCAAAACTTCATAATAATTCGAAATCGGTTCATCTTAAGTTCCAAAAATATGTAATTTAGATTCCAAACTTTCTAATTATCGAATTTAACTCTTGACTTTTATGAATTTCTTCTAAATGCTCTATTAATTCTTCTAATTGTTCATCTTGACTCTGGTTATTTTCAATTGCTCCGAATAAACTCTATTTAAACTTTAGAAAACTATTTTCACTTTAATTGTATTCAAGTTGGAATTTTTAGAACAATTAATATAGTTTATAGAAAATTAATTAAGTAGACATCGATATAATTATCAATAAGTATACAATTCCAGATAAGTACATAAAATAAAATTTTCAAAGAGTGCGCGCATAAAAGCTTGAGAACACGAAAATCACTAACAACCTTGTAATACATGTTGATTTAATCATGAATGCCAAAAAGCTAGACATCAAATGCGTGTTGATTCCGTAGAATATCGAAAATTAGATACATAATTGACAATACTCCAATTTTTATTTCATTATATCAAATTTTTCAAAAGACCCAAGTGGACTTATCTACTATATTAATTAAAAGACTACCACAAGCAAAACTTTAATTAAAGCAAACAATCAAAAAATATAAAGTAATAAAATCTTAAAACTATGAAATAATTGATAATTTCCATATGTAAACCACGTCAATTATATTCAAATAAAATGACAATGTAAAATAAAAAACAAAAACGACGTGAAGGCAGATGTGTATAGTTAATCAATGACTAATGATTTTCGTGCAAAATGATAACATTCTTTCGCAGAGCATTAGTGACAAATGTATAAATGACAGGTTTTGCTCCAAATTAAAAACTTGTTTATATCCTTCAACGACATCATATGAAAGAGGAAGCAATGAACCTGTGACGTGGATTATGTAACCAATGGCACATATATTAATCCATTTGGAGAGGATTGTGCTAGTTTAGGAAAATCGTGGACCATATATTAATAGAATGGCTGTATTTAGTTTTGTGGTTAATTTCTCTATGCTAGACTTGTCTCTTTCACACTTTATCATAGTATAATGTTTGAATTTCGAATTCAAATGTCTTGATTGTTTAACTGCAAGTCTCTTCACTTGGTTTTATTTGGCAAACGAGAGAGAAGAAAAAGTAACTAAGGGGTGAGACTTGTTCTCTGGCAAGAATTGTTGTGTCAATTTTTTTGTTTTTTTTGGTTATCCATTGCCGATCCCTTGGATGATGATGATGCTTTGATCTGATCTCAACATCATAGAACATATCGTTTGTGAAGTTGAAGAAGATTTGAGTCGATTTTGTATATTTTGAGAGTTTGCTTTTCATATTGTAGTTGTAACAATCATTGTTACTCTACATTACAACTCTATAGAACCATATTTCACAAAATAGATATGAGTCTTAAGTTTTGCATCTCATGTCGTCATACTGGATAGAAAGTAGGAACAAATGTTTACTACTCATAAAATGGACAAATGAAAGTCTTCTTATAGTGGGGAGGATAGTGGAAATTTCTTCAATTTGCACAACTTTGCTAAATCTGATCCACAAGCCACTGCATTATGAGAAAAATTAGTTCGGAATGTAAAAAAATTGTCCTTTCAACAGTCAATCAACCAATTATTTGATTGTAAAAAATCAATAATTTAAGTATCTTATTATTAGTGCATTAACTATGCATTACTTGAGCATTTTTTGTTAAGAAGGGAAAAAAAACTATAAATGCACTTTATGTTTAGTTATAAATGTGTGTACAGTTATTAACTAGGAAAAAACAAAAACTTGTTGTAAATGAGAAAAAAGTTGACGATGTTGTACCTAGAATCTTCTTCTCCCAAGCTATGAACTATAAATCCTAGTTTCTTGATTTTTACTTTGATTTTTCTCTCCCTTTTCTCTCCAATTTTATGTGATGAAACCTCTTTTTATGACCTAAACACAGTCAACTTACAAGGTGGAAAATTTTTGGCAGTTATGCTTTGAAAATGAATCAAGAGATCAAGAAAACTAAACAATGATAAAACTCAGCAACCACGCCACATGGGTGCGACCTAGGCAAAAAAGGTGGTTTGGGCTGGACAATGGTCAACCCCGGAATTTCAATTAGGTCCCCATATTATGTTTTTATATGATTTTGGTCCTTTTTCATTCCAATCTTCAATTTTGATATTGAAATTTCCAAAATCTTCCATATTAGTCCCCAAAACTTCATAATAATTCAAAATTGGTCCATCTTAAGTTCCAAAAATATGTAATTTAGATTCCAAACTTTATAATTGTCGAATTTAACTCATGGCTTTTATGAATTTCTTCTAAATGCTCTATTAATTCTTCTAATTGTTCATCTTGACTCTAGTTATTTTCAATTGCTCCGAATAAACTCTATTTAAACTTTAGAAAACTATTTTCACTTTAATTGTATTCAAGTTGGAATTTTTAGAACAATTAATATAGTTTATAGAAAATTAATTAAGTAGACATCGATATAATTATCAATAAGCATACAATTCTAGATAAGTACATAAAATAAAATTTTCAAAGAGTGCGCGCACAAAAGCTTGAGAACACGAAAATCACTAACAACTTTGTAATTCATGTTGATTTAATCATGAATGCCAAAAAGCTAGACATCAAATGCTTGTTGATTCCATAGAATATCGACAATTTAGATACATAATTGAGAATACTCCAATTTTTATTTTATTATAACCAATTTTTCAAAAGAACCAAGTGGCTTTATTTATACAATAAAATAGAATCTTATTCTATAAAGAAATTTTATAATACCACAGTAAAATCCTTATCTACTATATTAATTAAAAGACAACCGCAAGCAAAACTTTAATCAAAGCAAACAATCAAAAAATATCATAAAGTAATAAAATCTTAAAACTGTAAAATAATTGATAATTTCCATATGTAAACCGCGTCAATTATATTCAAATAAAATGACAATAAAAAAAAAAAAATTGTTGAGGCAGATGTGTATAGTTAATCAATGACTAATGGTTTTCATGCAAAATGATAACATTCTTTTGCAGAGCATTAGTGACAAATGTATAAATGGCAGGTTTTGCTCCAAATTAAAAACTCGTTTATATCCTTCAACGACATCATATGAAAGAGGAAACAATGAAGCACAAGGCATGGATATAAAGTTTAGCCGTAAGAGGAAACAATGAACCTGTGAGGTGGATTACTTAACCACTGGCACATATTAATTGGATTAGGGTGCTTGGTGAGGATTGTGCTAGTTTAGGAGAATTGTGAACCATATATTAATACAATAGTTGAATTTAGTTTTGTGGTTAATTTCTCTAGACTTGTCTATTGCACTCACTGTTTCTCGTGGCATAATGTTTGAATTTTGAATTCAAATATCTTGATCTTTTAATTGCAAGTCTCTTCACTTGGTTTCATTTGGATTTGGCAAACCAGACTGAAGAAAGAGTAACTAAGGGATGAGACTTGTTCTCTAGCAAGAATGGTTGACTACATCGGCAATTTTTTTTTATTTTTTTGGTTATCCATTGTCATTCCCTTGGACGATGATCATGCTTTGATTTGCTATGACTAAAATCTATTCTCAACATCATAGAACATATCGGTGGTGAAGTTGAAGAAGATTTGAGTCCACATTGTATACTTTGAGAGTTTGTATTTCGTATTGTAGTTGCAACAATCATCATTACTCTAAATTAAAACTCTTCAAAACCAAATTTCACGAAATAGATATAAGTCTTAAGTTTTGCATCTCATGTCGTCATACCAGAAGTCTAGGATAGAAAGTAGAAACAAACGTTTACTACTCTTAAAATGGACAAATGAAAGACTTCTCTTGGTGGAAAAACTTGCAATTGTAGACAAATATAGTCCTTGATAGGTGGGGAGGATTGTGGAAATTTCTTCAATTTGCACAACTATGCTAAACGTGGTCCACAAGCCACTGCACTATGAGAAAAATTAGTTTGGAATGTAAAAAAATTGTGTCTTTTTTTCTTTCAACAGTGAATCAACCAATTATTTGATTGTGAAAAATCAAGAATTTAAATATCTTTTTATTAGTGCTTTAACTATGCATTACTTGAGCATTTTTGTTAACAGTACTAACGGAGGAAAAAAAAAACACTATAAATGCACTTTATGTTTAGTTATAAATATGTGTACAGTTATTAACTAGAAAAAAAATTGTTTTAAATTCTCGTCCCGAATTGGTGGTTAGTTGCTCCTGGGAATGGGTACTTAAAAAGCAATTATTCTTCTTGTTGGTATGTTTTCTAGTTGTGTTTTTCAGATGATTAAAGAGTTTATTTTTTCAACTTCACTTTTTGTTTAGTTATAAATATGTGTACAGTTATTAACTAGAAAAAAAAATTGTTTTAAATTCTCGTCCCAAATTGGTAGTTAGCTGCTCCTGGGAATGAGTACATAAAAAGAAATTATTCTTCTTGTTGGTATGTTTTCTAGTTGTGTTTTTCAGATGATTAAAGAGTTTATTTTCTCGATTTACCTTTTCGCCGATTACTTTGCTCAAGGAAGACGCAATAACATTTTTTTCTTGAAACATTGTACTAATGGCCGTACAAGGGAAGGTATACTCCATTTTTTTTTTCAATGCTAGTCCTAGCTCCTCTCCTTACAAACCAGGTCTTGTGATGTGGAGAGGACGTAATATAAAGAACGGAGTGTATAGCTATTTGAACTAGTGATGCTTTGGATTTTGACGTGACCCATCTTGGTGTTCATTTTTACGATGCAATCCGAGATGTGTCCTTGAAGAATACCATATTGCCATCCGTACTACATCGTGAGAAACAGTCGATAACTGATGAATCTTTCCAAAGGCATTTGTTATCTTCTCAATTAACCCCTCAACATTGAGCAAGTATATGATATCAGAACAACCTGATCCGAAAAATATTTTTGGCGCTGTATTTTCAGTACGTTGCTAATGGATTCGGTGAGCGGAGCTAGCTTACTATTGTTTTTTAACATCAAGACTGCATTTGGGACTGATTAATGAACTAACAGGGAAGAAACTAGTGGATCAAAATTTTAATAATTCAATGTTTTTACTACTAGGTTGAAATTGACTTGCTTTTGTGAGTCTCCCTCGAATTAAACATTTTAGTAATCCCAAGTCAAAGTCTCCTCATTTTTGCTTGCACCTTTTTCCTCTGGTGGTCCCATTGCTTGTGACATTACTGGCAGGAAATATATGATATTGAGGAAATTTCTTCAATTTGCACAACTATGCTAAACGTGGTCCACAAGCCACTACATTATGAGAAAAATTAGTTTGGAATGTAAAAAAAATTGTGTCATTTTTCTTTCAACAGCGAATCAACCAATTATTTGATTGCAAAAAATCATGAATTTGAATATCTTATTATTAGTGCATTAACTATGCATTACTTGAGCATTTTTGTTAACAGAACTAACGAAGGAAAAAAAAACACTATAAATGCACTTTTTGTTTAGTTATAAATATGTGTACAGTTATTAACTAGAAAAAAAAATTGTTTTAAATTCTCGTCCCAAATTGGTAGTTAGCTGCTCCTGGGAATGAGTACATAAAAAGAAATTATTCTTCTTGTTGGTATGTTTTCTAGTTGTGTTTTTCAGATGATTAAAGAGTTTATTTTCTCGATTTCCCTTTTCGCCGATTACTTTGCTCAAGGAAGACGCAATAACATTTTTTTCTTGAAACATTGTACTAATGGCCGTACAAGGGAAGGTATACTCCATTTTTTTTTTCAATGACAGTCCTAGCTCTCTCTCCTTACAAAGTAGGTCTTGTGATGTGGGGAGGACGTAATATAAAGAATCGAGTGTATAGCTATTTGAACTAGTGATGCTTTGGATTTTGACGTGACCCATCTTGGTGTTCATTTTTACGATGCAATCCAAGATGTGTCCTAGAAGAATACCATATTGCCATCCGTACAAAATTGAGCAAGTATATGATATCAAAAAAACTTTATCCGAAAAATATTTTTGGCGCTGTATTTTCAATATGTTGCTAATGGCATTTGGTGAGGGGAGCTAGCTTACTATTGTTTTTAACATCAAGACTGCATTTGGGACTGATTAATGAACTAACACGGAAGAAACTAGTGTATCAAGATTTTAATAAGTCAATGTTTTTACTACTAGGTTGAAATTGACTTGCTTTTGTCAGTCTCTCTCGAATTAAACATTTTAGTAATCCCAAATATATGATAGAATTCATTTCGCCATTAATTAGTCAAGATTTGATTGTAGAATATCATGAACCTTTATTTCTTACAAGAAAAAAAAAGAACCAAGAGAAGAAAATAAGAAAAAATCTACACGTCTTATTTGTTATCTGAATTTTATAGGAAATTTCCTGGAGTTCGGACAATAAAATCATAACAATGAATAGTAGTAGTATCTGTAAATCAAGTATACATCAAGTTTCTCCTTTAAAAAGGGATGCTCCCAAAGCAGAAAATCCACCAAGCGCTATATATAAGAGATTTTGCAGTGTTGCTAATAATTCAGTTAAGCTAGTGTGTTGAAAATTAAGAAAGATGGGAATGAACTTGTGGGTAGCGTTATTGATGATGGGGCTTTCATTACTAAATGGATGGTATTGTTTAGGGTGTCTGGAGGAAGAAAGGGTTGCTCTTTTGCACCTCAAAGCAAATATGAACTTTCTAGATGGAAGATCGCTTCCTTCATGGGTGGTTAATAAGATTGGAACCGATTGTTGTCAATGGCAAGGGGTTGAATGCAGCAACACAACTAAACGAGTAATCAAACTTAATCTTGATTACGCTAGGGATTGGAAATTAGGAGATTGGTATTTTAATGCCTCTCTATTTCTTCCCTTTCAAGAGCTCAGAATTCTCTCTTTGTGGGGGAATCAGTTAGTAGGTTGGATTGAGAATGAAGGTATGATGCCTTCACTCCTTAGTTAGGTAGCTTCAATTTTATTATTCCTATTTTGTTTGAGTGATAAATATACATATGTTGAACTTAATTACAGGTTTTGATAAATTGTCAAAGTTGAGAAATTTGGAGGCCCTTGATGTGGGTAACAATTCATTTGATTGCAAAATTTTGTCATCTCTTAGTCAGCTTTCTTCTCTCAAGTATTTGGGACTTCGATACAGCAATTTAGAAAGAGAAAATTACAGCAATGGTAAGTTCAATATACTACATATTTTGGAGGTTATTTTGTAGATCATGTAATTGTCAAAGAATCTATAAAATAAATCAACCTATTATAATTAAAACTTTTCTTGTTGCGGTATAAGATAATCAATTTCTATAAACCTTTATTAAAAGCACAGATCAAGCAACCAATTTGACCTTATTACTGTATTACAAGAAAAAGCAAAGGGAGTAAATAATTTTAAAATACAGTAACAAAAAACATTTTTGAGAAAAAACATATTAGTGGAAGAATTTTTGGAGTGAAGACAAGTTAATAGAGTTACAACTTTCACTGATTCTATGAATGCAAAAACAGAGTCCATGGAAAAAAATAAAATAAAAGCCAGAATCTTAACTTGAGATTTTATCATTAATTTAAGTTGTTTGTAAAAATGAAAATCTTGGTTTCATTTTAGATAAATCTACTTACCGTAATCTTTTCAACTCTCTTTTGTTAGTTTCTGTACACCACACAAAAACAAGTTTTTTTTTCTGGATTTTCGCTTCAAATTATCACTTATTCAACCAAAAGCTCGTCGAAATGCAAGAATTCAAGACCTTTAAGAAGAGAAAGATGTGGATTTATTCTCATTGATTCCTTTTTTTCAAAATCCCAAATTGTCGTCTTCTATTAACTTTCTTCTCTTCTAATAAAATAATGTCTATGCCATTAACCACCACCAACGCCGCCATCTCGTCTATTGCCACTCTCAAGCTTCGCTCTAAAATGTTGTCGTTTTGGTTCGTACCCACCACCCATCCTCGTGGTCTTGACGCGTAGATGTTTTACATTTATACTGCTCCATCAAATCTAATCTTTTATTTTGTCACGTGTCAAAGAATGTGCAATTTCCTCTTGCGAGGATAATCAAGATTTTATTTTTCTTGTTAATTTCTCACAACTTGAGGATAATCTTTCATTCTTCTTGTTAAAAATGCACTAATTGAAATGGAAAAGATCAAGGGCTTGCTTGGTACTTGAAAGTACAAAAAATAAGACATTTTCATCTTTAATATTGGAATACAACTTACCACAGAAGCCATAATATTATTTTCATGATTCCCATCCATTATGATTGTGTTTCAATGTTTAATAGCTTGACGAAACAGAAGCCATAATATTATTCATTGTTTCATTATGGAATACACCTTTCTTTTTATTTATTTATTTTGTCTCTGGGCATCATTTCAATGTTGAATAGGTTTGACGAAACATATTCTTATTTTTTTTTACGAAAAATCATTGCGTAGGTCATGAAAGACTTTTTGGATTAACCAAGCTGGAAGTTCTTGATTTTAGTGGTACTGATGGGTTTGGCGATGACGACACTCTATCGTTGCTAAGTGAGTTTCCTTTCCGCAAGCGCGATGTATTGTTTTTAGGTCACATGACCTTTAGGGAGTGTTTGACACCCATTTTAATGGGTTGAAAAATTTTGGAATAGTGATTGATGGGAGAATGTATGGTGGAAAAGTGATGAAAAATTTTAGATTTGTGTGTAATATTATTTTATTTGAAAATTGTGTGGTTGAAATGAAAAAAGAGAATGAGAATGAGAAAGAGAATGGGTGCCAAACATGGGCTTAATATCTTTACTTGTATTTTTCAACAGATCTGAATGATTTTATCAATTTGAGGGAGCTCGACCTAAGTGACAATAAATTTAGAAGCTTGGGTACCATTTACGGTATGTCATCGCATTTCGTTCCTCATCCTCATTCATTTTAAATTTCCTTTTCTTTCATTTCTTCACTTGGGCCTTATTATGTATGAACAAAAGCATTCATGTTATTTTGCTCCCGGGCCCCTCCCTTCCACTAAACAGTAGTTTGTCGTTTATTAGATATAATATTGTAACTTATTGTGGATTTGGTTACACAAACAGGTCTAAAAAATTTGAAGGTCCTTAATTTACAATCAAATTTCTTCAATAATAACATTTTCTCCTCACTTCACGGGCTATCATCACTCAAGTCTCTAGATCTCTCTTATAAATAACTAAAAGGAACAATCCAAATGAAAGGTTAGTTCTGCAATTTAGAACTCCTAATTTTCTTACTTTGTGTCAAACAAAATTGAGTTCTCAATCATTATTTTCACATTTTGCTTGTACATATTTATTTCTCTACGTCAATCTAGGTTTACATGCTTTGAGTAATTTGGAGGAGCTTGATCTAAGTTCCAATGAGGTCGACAACTTCACAACTCCAACAGGTACTCAACTAAGTTTTTCAAGTTTATATTTTCAGAATAATGAATGTTAATACGCATATACTTGAATATTACCCAAGAGAGTTCTATGTTTCAGGCATCGAAAGTATGCATCGTCTCCAAGTACTAAAATTGAATTACATAAATGTCTCCAACATTAGCAACATGGTGCAATCAATGAGGGCATTCTCATACCTCAAGCACTTCCATTTTCGGTACAATTATGTAATGGGAAGCATTGGATCTTATGGTAAGCCAAAAGAGCTATAATTCCTAGTCACAAAAATTATAATACTAATTACAGTATCATACTCCAATTCTCATACACAATCCATTGCTTACGTGTATTAGAGTTGAGACATTTAAGACGGCTGGAGGGATTGTTCTTGGATAATTCTACTGTGGATGGGAACTTTCTACAAAGTATTGGAGCACTAACTTCCCTCAAGATTTTATCTTTGTCCAGATGCGGACTCAATGGAACCCTTCCCGTTCAAGGTAAACTTCAATGGCTTGTTTGGTAAACAATGATTTTCATGTCATGGCATGCTGATTAACAAATTGTTTCTTCAATTATTTCTATTTTCACAATTTTACAACTTTCCGTGCATCTCAATTGAACTTTTGGTTAATGAATGTAAAGTCATCTCACGATTGTGAAAATTTACAGCAAGATTTTTCAGAAAAAATATAGATATTGATTACCTCACTATCAAATACAGGAAAAAAAATTGAGAAAAATAAAAATGGCAAGAGCATCTCTTTTGTATTAAAACAAGTATTTACCTTTTTTTTCAATTAGGACTTTATAATTCATATAATTTAAAGAGGTTGGCTAACCTTACATAGTTACTTAAAAGTAATTATATTTTACAATCGATAGCTTTTTTATTTTTTTATTTTTTTTTATTGGTGAGAGTGGAAACAAGTAAGTTAATAGTTACATTCAAAATAACTTATTGTTGTCTTTCACCAATTAAAAAAAATCATTTAAAAAAAAAACTTCATTACTTGAAAGTAAGTTTGGAGACCAAAAAATTGCTCTTTTGCGTTTTATTTTATTTTTTCTTTATAAGCAAAGCCTTGAGATTACCTATTTCATTGTTGGGTTTTGAAGTAGTAATTGTATTCGTTTGATTTGCAGGATTGTGTGGACTTAAAAACCTCCAAGAGTTAGATCTTAGTCGGAATGAGTATGAAGGAACACTTCCTTCATGTGTTGCAAACATGACATCTCTTAGATTGGTTGAACTTTCATACAATACTTTCACTGGAAATATTGCTTCCTCTCCACTTTCGAAAGTCACATCTCTTGAATATCTCTCCCTTTCAAGTAACAACTTTCAAGTTCCAATTTCATTTAACGCATTCTTTAATCATTCAAACTTTAAGTTTTTATTTTTGGAAAACAATGAAATAATAAATGACAACGAGTTGGGAAATTTGGTTCCCAATTTTCAACTAGAGGTTTTTAGTATGTTGAATTCAAGAGGTCATCCATCACTACCCAACTTCCTTTACTATCAATCCAATTTGGGAATTCTTCATCTCCCAAATAACAGCATAGGACGGAATTTTCCAACTTGGTTGTTGGAGAACAACACGAGACTTAGGGGACTATACCTGAGGGATAATGCTTTTATAGGACCTCTTAAGTTGCCAACAAACACCAATCCCAACATGGAGACTTTCGATGTATCTAATAATGAGTTCAATGGACATGTTCCAACTAATATAACTTCAATTTTTCCAAACTTGGTTGTATTAAACATGTCAACAAATATGTTTGATGGTTGTTTACCTTCTAGTTTCGGTGACTTAAAATCTATAGAATTTATAGACTTGTCCAGCAATAACTTGTCAGGTGAAATACCACAGGAATTAGTTATGGGATGCTTTTCTCTGTTTTATCTCAAATTATCGGATAATAAATTGCAAGGACAAATATTTCCAGGATCCATCAACCTACTGGACTTGAGCTATTTATATCTGGATAGCAATGAGTTCTCAGGCACCATTCCAAAGAGCTTGTCTACCATCCCTCTTAAAGTGTTAGACGTTAGTAACAACCATTTGTCAGGCAGAATTCCTACATCAGTGGGTAATTTGACAACAATGGTTCTAATTTCTCTGTCTAACAACCAGCTTGAGGGTCCAGTCCCGGAGGATATTTGCAATCTCGGTGATCTTAGCGTCTTAGATTTATCTGAGAACAAGCTACGTGGTTCAGTCCCATCCTGCTTCAATCCATCACGGATACGTCATGTCTATATGAACAATAACCAATTGGAGGGTGAGCTAACGCATGCATTTTATAATAGCTCCTCTTTGGTGACATTGGATCTTAGATTGAATAAGTTCATTGGAAGTATCCCTCCATGGATTGGCAATCTATCAAGCCTGAGCGTTATTCTTCTCAGAGGTAACCATTTTGAAGGCACAATCCCTCACCAATTTTGTGAGATGAACATACTAAGCATGATAGACCTTTCTTTTAATTTTCTTGTCGGTCAAATTCCGCGCTGCTTTGGTAACATGACGCTAGAGGTAACCAGGGAGAAGTCTGGAATGCTTTTAAACAAGTTCAGTTCATTTCGAACATTCGATTCTTACATGTCTAAGGTTGAGTTAGAGAGGGCCTATCACGTGTCTTTCCAAGGAATTGGAACTTTCAAATTAGCTGATATGCCAATTACAGCAACATTCATGACAAAGGGAAATTATTATTCTTACAAAGGTAGCATCCTCGATTCTATGTCAGGAATTGATCTCTCTTCAAATAAATTACATGGTGAAATTCCGGATGGCCTTGGAAACTCAAGTGAGATCCGTGCACTCAACTTGTCCCACAACAACCTTATTGGAACAATTCCAGAAACATTCTCAAACCTGCGACTGATCGAGAGCTTAGATCTCTCCTATAACAACTTAAGTGGGAGGATCCCCACTGGTCTGATCAAGTTAAACGGTTTGGTAGTCTTCAGTGTGGCGCATAACAATTTAACAGGTATGATACCAGAGAAAGGTCAGTTTGGAACTTTCGATGAAGGTAGCTATCAGGGAAATCCTTATCTTTGTGGTCGTCCATTACCTCTCGACTGTGCTATCACCGGATCAACACCTTTCTTGCCATTTGCTGATGATGAAAGTGAGGAGCTCGGTTTCATGGACATGGAGTTCTTCTACATAAGCTTCATCGTATCTTATTTATCTGTAGTGCTTTGCATTGCTGCAGTTCTGTCCATAAATCCTCACTGGAGAAAAGCATGGTTTCATTTCATTGAGGTTTATATAATCCATTTTTGAGGCCGTGTGTTCTGGACAATATTCCCATTTTCCGAATCGAGGTATCTACTTTAATTATGTATGAAGATCATCATATACTATATAACTTTTATAACTAATATATATATTTGCAATTAATCTAATCAATTTTGTCATTTTTCTTTCTAGATTTGAAAATTCGGAAGTAACGAAGCAATGAAGCCAAATATAACAGCATCAGCATGGTAGGAACCCAATTTGGGCATGTGTATGCATATTCAATCATAAAAGTATGGAATGATTTTCAATTATCTGTACTTGTATTAATAAATGGGAATGTGATTTGTTTCCAAGCTAAATGCTGCTGCGTCTTCTTCTTTTCAATTATTTATTTATTTATTTTTAGAAAAACGGTAAGGAGAAACATGGCATTTGATTTCTAAAATAACAGTTGAGTATCAAACACTAGGTTAATAGAAAGATTTTTATTTGAGCTTCTTTTACTTATTAATTTTTTTTTTGTCTTAGCCCATATTTAGAATTTTTGCATTATTTTTGAGTCACATTTTGTCAAAGAGAGAGTGTGCAAGCTATTATTCAGTTTGTTGTTCTCGTCATCGGGGGAGTTCTACCATTATGAAAAGTAATTGTATCTTGAAAGTATGTAGACATTAGGAAAAGTTGTCTTCAGGAAAAGAGAAGTTAAATTGTTGAATGATAAGACTAGAGGTCGTATATATATTATTATCATTAATAGTTTATTATTTAAGAAATAATGTTATGTAGCACTATTAGTGTTTAGATACGATTTTGTAAGTTGTTGCTTTTCAATTGAGTGATTGAATGTAATGTGATGAGCATTGTTATAAAGAATAGAAATATTAAAATATTGAAAAGTAAACATGAAAATTTAGCTATATATAATACAGTTGGAAATGGAAAGAGCTTTTTCATAATCTAAAAAGAAAAAAAATACACGTGGTTGTGTATCTCTCTTGCACACACACGAGAATTTTTCCATACTACACGATTTTCAATTGATAACTGATGACATATCTAGAATTCGTTGAAGAGCAACAAAATTTACAAAAATAAAATTGCTAGCATGTCAAGATCACCAGTAGTCCGAATTTGTAATCTTTGAAGTATAAAATTAAGAAAAAGCACTTTAGTTATTGAACCATTTTCTGTAAAATATTCAACATTATGTGCAAAATTCAAGATTAGTGCACGATGGAGGTGAAATTTTTGATTGTTTGTAAAAGTAGCATACTCCACCAAACAAATTTCGAGAACTAGGCATACTAACTTCAACAAATTTAAGGTTAAAGTTGGATTTTTTGGACCACTTCTCGAAATTAACATTAGGTTTCTCATATTAATTGAAGGGCTATCATAACTTTCACCATCTATATCTGAAACTCGTCAATTACAATAGCATCATAAAAAAGGAGGCGAGTTCTCATTGTCAACATCCAATTCTTACTTGGAATGAAAAGAACAAAAGGCGGTGGTCATCGTTAGAGTCCTCCTCCAAAGATGGAGAATCATTAACATGTTGCTTCAACAATTCCAATTGCTGCCATTCCATCCCTATCTATTGCTCCAATGCCATCACTTGCAGATGCAATTGTGTTCTCATTTCATTGCAAGATTTTCAATAGATTGTCAAAGTTGAGAAATTTGGAGGCCCTTGATCCGAGTGAGTATTCATTTGATTGCAATATTTTGTCATCTCTTAATCAACTTTCTTCTCTCAAGCATTTGAGATTTCAATACAATTTTTGAAAGGGAAAAAAACTATTGTGACAGTAAGTTCAATATACTTTCTATTATGGTGGTTCTTTGATAGATGATGTGGTCATCAAAGAATCAACCCTTTTGGAAATAAATCCACTAATTACAATAATTATGTTTTCTTGTTGCATTATAGGATAAGCAATTTCTCAAAATAGTACTTTCTTGTCCCTCTGCTTTAACTTGATAAGTATGCTAATTTCTCTCCTATTACATCAAAACATTTGTCATTTTGTCCCAGCCTAATAAGTTTAGCATTACTGACTGAATATGTAAATAGTATTGAAATATTCATAGTGCCAATTAAATGGACATTTACTGCATGCTGATAAAGTATGCTGTAAAAAATATCATCTTTTTTACGAAATGAAAGATAGTATTTACAGAGTGCTATTGCACACCGTAAAAAGTTTATTTATGGCATGCTTTTGTTTTTTTATTGCATGCCGTAAAAAAGAGGTGAGTATTTATGGCATGACTTTATACTGCATTCAAGTGTACCTCTTAAATAACATTTTGCGGCACACAATCTATATTGTAATGATTCTAATAGGTGCAGGAGTAGCGCCAGTCCTATTGAAAGGGTGGTAGGAGTGGACGTGTCATCAAACTTCACATTTGGCTGACCAGCAAACGACTCGCTTTATGGAGAGGACATTTTCTCTCTTGAATATGTGCGAAAATGAAGACCTCAGAGGTTCGCCGGCATCTTTGATATGACTGGCCCTGAAATGCCTAAGAATAAACCTCAGCAACTACCTTCCATGGCAAGGCCCCTTGAACAAATGCAAAGGCCCCAAAATGGCCCCCAACTGGAATTAGGTGAAAGAGAAGTATGTGACTTAGAAGACATATATGAAGTGTTAAAGGGTTAGGACACGTGAGGGAGGCCTTGTGACTAAAAGAATTGGATGTTAGAAAAATTTAACCAATACACATTTAATTTTTGAAATCAGGTGATTGAGATTAAGAGGATTGCTACAATAAACTCGGGAATTCAAGTACTTATCATACATCAACTAAAACCCTAAATTGTCTGTTGTACACTTTTTACTTATTTTCATAGAGTTATCATATTTAGAATCATTATTAAAATTATTTTAATTGTTTTGACTCAAATAGAAGTTAGGCATAGTTAAACCAATACTTAGACAAATAGTCCTCGTGAAAACAATAATCCGAACTCTTTAGCTCCACTTTACCACTTGTTTCTTTGATATCGTACACTTGTCGTTACGCCACAATAAGTTTTGATGTCGTTGTCGGTAACTATAGATTCTTCCATTGGGTAAATTCAAACAAACTTGAGTGGAAAAGAAATAAACAGTATGAAAGTAACTTTAGGATAAATACTCCAGATGTAAAATTGCATATCAACTTAGGTGTATGCATCCCACGAAGGAGAAGGGAAATAATTGATCATTGAGGGTCGAGTTATAACTAGCTCAAAGATTTAAGGTGATTTGGACTGATTATGCACACACATTATTTGAGCATTGGACAAGTAAAGATTGACTCACTCGTATGCCTTACAAGTCTTTTACGAATTATTCAAACAGTCTAAAAATCTAAGGCGAATAATACTATTTATTCCTATTTGCTTGTATGTTTGAGTAAATAATCTACTCAAGACAAACAATAGGTTAAATTTGGGGGCAGTGATTAAAAACTCCTTATTAAGCAGGATTTTTTTTAATTGACGGAATCAACTATCAAAAGATACTTATAAGTACTCCTAAACAGACACTTAATTAAGTGGGAAAAAAAAAAAGAGAGACGCCAAATGAATGTTTAAAGTGGATCCACGTGGTCACATACATTTCACTTACAAAAAGTGACAAATAAATGTTGGAATATTTTAGCAATTTGGGGCCACATGTAACATATTAAAAATGTGTGTGCTATTATCCAAAATAAATTAGTCATTAGAGTGATCCACTAAAGATAAAGTTTGACTAATGGGTATTGAATTTCGTGGAATTAAAGTGTAGAGACCGGAAGTTTGTTCTAAATTGTTGAGGGGCCGATTTAAAACAAATGAAAGATAATGAATGGTCATTATCTTATATATTGGTCATGGTCCCCATTTGAGTGTGTTCTTCAAGGTTTCTACATCCCCATCCATAGAAATCAAGATTGAAGTGAAGTTCACAAATCAAATTGGAAGATCGTGATCCTTTCAGGCTAACAATCAAGATCGTGATTCTTTCAGGCTAACAATTTAATTGTCATGGATTCGGGTATGTTTTATGTTTATGTTCATTTCTAGATTTCAATATGGATATGGATCTAGGGTTTTATGTGAAAAGGATTTGAATAAATTTCGTTATTCCTTTTTCAATTTTCTATCAAGTGGTATCAGAGCCGTCCATAATTGAAATCATGAGAATGAAATTTTAAGATTCTAAATTCTATGAATTATTGGATCACTATGTTATCAAGATTTATAGCATGTTATATTATAGAATTCTAACATTTTATGTTATAGATGTAGAATTTGAGCATGTTATAATATTGTTATTTGATTTTCATGTTATATTATCAATTTTTCATATTATGCTTTGGATTTAGATTTTGAGCATGTAATAATATGATTTTCGGATTTATTCTATGGATATAGCATGAAATAATAAGGATCTATGTTTTTCTTCAAAATTCGAATTTTGAAATTGGGTTTTTTGGATTTCGGATTAAAAAAAAAAAAAAAATTTTTTTTAAAAATGGCTGGCCACATTCTGACAGGCCATTGGCAAACGGCTGGCCGTTGATAATCTTGAATGCAATGGACGGCCAATAAAGAAATTGCTGGCAAATGTTCTGCCAAGACTTATTAGCTCGCTTGCGGCCGCGAACAGTTAGCCATAAAGCGACCGGCTGCTTCAAAAGCAGCCGGCGAGGCTCGCCGGCGCCATCTCGGGGCGCCGGTGAAGGGAGACATTTAATTCATAATTAATGTGTTCGGTTATGGAGTTGAAAGAGGCATTAATTTGGGAATTAATTTGGAGGTTTTTGGAGTTATGGAAGATTTGGGGGCGGGGGCATGAGTTGCAAATTAGACTTTCTTAGGCCCCTGTTTGCAATTTAAAATTAGGGTTAATATTTACATATCAGTCCCTAAGGTTTATAGTTAATCCTAATTGGGCCTTAAGGTTACGGGTTTTTATAATTCAGCCCCTGAAGTTCTGAAATTAATTAATTTGGGCCATTTAAGTTCTGAATTTAATTATTAAGTCCCTGAATGTTCATAATTGGTTTAGTTTGGCCCCTAAAGTTCCGCATAATTGATTTTTTGAATCCTAAACTTTCCAATTATTAACATTTAGTCCCTAAAGTTTTAAATAATTATTTTTTGGGTCTCTAAAGTTTTCAATAATTAATTTTTGACCCATAAAGTTTTGAATTAATTAATTTCAACCCCTAAAGTATTGAATTATTAACCCTTAGGCCCTTAAAGTTTCATAATGAATAAAATTAAGCATTCTAATTTTCAAATTATGGTATAAAGGACTCAATTGGTTTTATAATATTCAAAAGTGAATTGATTGAAGCAATATGTTGCCAAAGCAACCTCTCTTGTGGAAATTAATTAACTTAGAATATTAGAAGGAATTCGTGTGTATGCTTGTTCATGCGGATATTAGCCGGCCCAAAGGAAGGTTAATATTTGGCCGAATTGTATGCACACTTGTGGTGGTAAATGTGTGATAATTATAAGGTTTCCATGTGAATAATAAATCAATCCAAAGATGGGTTTATTATTTGACAGGATTTATTGTCAATGTTTGATCACTACACCAAGAGTACCACTTACAGTTAATATTACTGTCCAAAGACTTGATATTAATGATGTGCTAGGTATCTTGAGATGGGATTTACCATGATTTGATTAATTGATTATTGAATCTTAATATTGATGTGAGCATAATTCTTCCATTTTCTCTCTCTGACTAATTCATCTGCTACTGCCATATCTGCTAATATCAACTCTATTCCCAAGCTCAATGGGACAAACTTCAAGGATTGGAAAGAGAGCGTATTAATTGTTCTCGGCTGCATGGATCTAGACCTTGCGTTCCGGATTGAGCAACCCACTCCTCTCGACGGATGAAAGTTCACCCGATGAAAGGAGGAATTTTGAGAAGTGGGAACGCTCTAATCGCATGAGTCCGATGATCATTAAGCGCGGCATTCGGAAGCCTTTCGAGGCGCGATATACGAAGAAGTGACTAATGCTAAGGATTTCCTTACCGAAATTGAGAAACGTTTTGCGAAAAACGATAAGGCTGAAACAAGCACGCTTTTGCAAAGCTTGATTTCAATAAAGTATAAAGGTAAAGGAAACATAAGGGAGTACATCATGGAGATGTCTCACATTGCTTCAAAACTAAAGGCACTAAAGCTCGAGCCGTCGATGACTTGCTCGTCCATTTGATATTGATATCGCTTCTGCACGATTCGGTCAATTCAAGGTCGGTTATAATCGTTAAAAGGAGAAATGGTCTCTAAATGAGCTCATTTCATATTGTGTGCAAGAGGAAGAAAGGTTGAAGCAAGATAGAACTGAAAATGTTCACTTGGCAAGCACTTCTAAAGATAAGGGCAAGAAAAGAAAGAAGGAATTTCAAAGTTGCTCCTAAGGGTCCAAAGACAAAAGAAACGGCAAGAGGACAACAAAGAAGCATGTTTCTTTTGCAAAAATCTTTGGACATGTGAAGAAGAATTGTACTAAATATCTCGCGTGGCGTGCAAAGAAAGGTACAAATCTTACTTTGGTACGTTTCGAGGTTAATTTAGCTTAGGTACCTAGAAATACTTGGTGGTTAGATTACGGTGCTACTACTCATATAAGTATTTCTATGCGGGGTTGCACGAGCTACCGAAAGCCAAGTGATGGTGAAAGATACATCTATGTTGGTGATGGCAAATCGGTGGAAGTTGATGTAATAGGCACTTTTAGGTTATTGTTGGGAATCGGTCATTATTTGGATTTGAAAGACACTAAAGTTGTACCGTCTTTTAGACGGAATTTGGTTTCTGTTTCTTTGTTGGACAAATTTGGTTATTATTGTTCATTTGGAAACAATCGAGTTTAGTCTTTCTTTAAATTCTAATATTATTGGTCTTGGTTTATTATCTACATTTGATAATCTATACTTGCTTGATCTTGTTACATCATATAATGAAAACCTCGCATGTGGAAACACGTGGTACTAAACGCAAATTGCATAAAGAAAATTCAGCAAAATTATGGCATAAGCGCTTAGGTCACATCTCTAAATCTAGAGTTGTACGGCTTGTGTCAAATGGTATTTTAGACTCCCTTGACTTCACAGATTTTGATGTATGTATTGAATGTATCAAGGGAAAAGACCAAAACAAAAGGATTAGGTGCTAACGAACTTCGGATGTCTTAGAATTGATACACACAGATATTTGTGGACCATTCCCTACGGCTTCTTGGAATGGTCAACAATATTTTATATCATTCATAGACGATTACTCACGTTATGGGTACCTATATCTTATTCATGAAAAGTCTGAGTCACTGGACATGTTCAAAGTGTTTAAAACAGAGGTTGAGAATCAACTCAACAAAAGAATAAAAAGCGTTAGGTCTGACCGTGGTGGTGAGTACTACGGCAGAAATGACGGATCAGGTGAACAATGTCCAGGACCATTTGCTAAATACCTAGAGGAATGTGGAATCGTCCCACAATACACTATGCCAGGGACGCCTAGCATGAATGGTGTAGCTGAACGACGAAACAGGACTCTTAAGGATATGGTAAGGAGTATGATTAGTCATTCTACTTTACCAAAATCACTCTGGGGAGAAGCATTAAAGACTGCGGCTTATATTCTGAATAGAGTGCCAACTAAGGCTGCTGCCAAAACTCCATATGAACTTTGGATAGGTAAAAAGCCTAGTCTAAAGCATTTTCATATTTGGGGATGTCAGTGAGGCTAGGCCTTATAGGCCATATGAAAAGAAATTGGACTCCAAAACAGTAAGCAGCTACTTTATTGGCTATTCTGAGCGATCAAGGGGCTATAAATTTTATGATCCCACAACTAAGTCAATTTTTGAAACGGGAACTGCAACATTTTTTGAGGATGTTGAGTTTGGGGGGAGAAATAAGGTTAGAGACATTATCTTTGAGGAAGAAGTTGAGGATACTATTACTTTTGACAATGAACAAGTCCCTATACCTGTCATTGGTCAAGAAGCATATCCAGAACCTCAACAAGATAATGTTGAAGAACCTCCCATCCAAAATGAGGTAAATATTCCAGAAGTTCAAACTCAACAACCTCAAGAACCAATACCTTTAAGGAGATCCACGAGAGAAAGGAAAAATGCTATTTCGGATGATTTTGTAGTATTTCTCCAAGAACATGAGGAAAATAATGGATTGATGGAAGATGATCCAATCAACTTCCGTCAGGCCATGCAGGGTTCTGACTCTCAAAAGTGGATTGATGCCATGAATGATGAGTATAAGTCTATGCAAGACAATAAAGTTTGGGATCTTGTCGCGTTACCAGAAGGTGCGAAGCCTATTGGTTGCAAATGGATTTTTAAAACCAAGAGGGATTCGAAAGGTAATGTGGAAAGATATAAGGCTCGTCTTGTAGCTAAAGGCTTTACCCAAAAGGAAGGTATTGACTTCAAAGAGACTTTCTCTCCAGTTTCACCGAAAGACTCTTTCAGGATAATTATGGCACTTGTTGCGCACTTTGACCTTGAGTTACATCGAGATGGATGTTAAGACGGCGTTTCTCAATGGCGACATTGATGAGACAATCTATATGGTGCAACCAGAAAACTTTGTGTCAGGAGACCCGAAGAACATTGTTTGCAAATTAAAGAAATCCATCTATGGGCTCAAACAAGCTTCCCGTCAATGGTACTACAAATTTCATCAAGTAATTATCTCATTTGGTTTTGAGACAAATGCTGTTGATGATTGTGTGTATCACAAGTTCAGTGGGAGTAAGCATATTTTCCTGGTTTTGTATGTTGATGACATACGCTTGCCACTAACGATATAGGCATGTTGCACGAAACCAAGAGATTTTTATCTAGGAATTTTGAGATGAAAGATCTTGGTGACGCCTCTTTTGTATTAGGGATTCAGATATATCGGGATCGCTCTCGAGGTATTCTTGGATTGTCACAAAAGAGCTATATCGATAAAGTACTTAAGAGGTTTGGCATGCGGGATCGTAGAATCGGGTGACACCCTGTCGCTAAAGGAGACAAATTTAGTCTCAAACAATGCCCGAAAAATAACCTTGAAGTTAAGGAAATGCGAGAAGATTCCCTATGCTTCACTGTTGGGAGTCTTATGTATGCTCAAGTTTGTACACGTCCGGATATAGCATTCATTGTTGGAATGCTAGGCGGATATGTAAGCAACCCTGGAATGGATCATTGGATAGCGACCAAAAGGGTTATGAGATATTTGAAGAGAACAAAGGATTACATGCTCACCTATATCGGATCGGATCGGTTAGAGATCATAGGATACTCCGATTCGATTTCTTTGGATGCCAAGACAAGGAGATCCACATCGAGGCTATATTTATCCGTTAGCCGGAGGAGCTATTTCCTGGAGGAGTGCTAAGCGAGACACTCATAGCTTCTTCTACCATGGCGAGAATTTGTAGCTTGCTATGAGGCATCTAATCATGGAATATGGGCTGAAATTTTGTCACTAGGCTGCGTATTACGAATGGCGTAGAAAGGCCACTAAAGTTATATTGTGACAATAACTCTGCGGTTCTATATTCTAATAGCAACAGGAGTTCATCTAAGTCAAAACACATTGACATCAAGTTCTGGTTGTGAAGGAAAGAGTACGAGTGGATGATTTCCATAGAGCATATTGGGACAAACTCCATGATTGCGGATCCGCTTACTAAGGGATTGACACCCAAAGTCTTTCATGAGCACATTGCTCATATGGGTGTTGTATATCATGAGGATATCAAGTTTTAGTGGGAGTTTGTATTTTCATTGCTTTATGTTTTGTACACATTTGTGTATTTGGATATTGTTCTGTACAGAAATAAAGTTTTCAGTTTATTACACTCTGTTATTATATTCAGTATCGATCTCACTTAAGAAATAAGGTTGGACCAGTTGGAAATAGACATGTTTGGGTCACATAACATGTAATTTTCGTGCTACACTCCATGATTGATCTATGTCATTTGGTTATATGGGTGTACGTGACCATTGATGGATTTAGTCACGTTAAATGTGACGAAAATCGCTTTGATCCTACATCGATGTGACTAATGGACGAGATTGTTTGAAATACCCATAATAATAATAATAGCAAAAATTTTGAGCTCATAAAGGTTGTGCACATTTGAAAGGTTACACATTTGGCCCAGTGGGAGATTGTTGGAATATTTTAGCAATTTGGGGCCACATGTAACATATTAAAAATGTGTGTGCTATTATCCAAAATAAATTAGTCATTAGAGTGATCCACTAAAGATAAAGTTTGACTAATGGGTATTGAATTTCGTGGAATTAAAGTGTAGAGACCGGAAGTTTGTTCTAAATTGTTGAGGGGCCGATTTAAAACAAATGAAAGATAATGAATGGTCATTATCTTATATATTGGTCATGGTCCCCATTTGAGTGTGTTCTTCAAGGTTTCTACATCCCCATCCATAGAAATCAAGATTGAAGTGAAGTTCACAAATCAAATTGGAAGATCGTGATCCTTTCAGGCTAACAATCAAGATCGTGATTCTTTCAGGCTAACAATTTAATTGTCATGGATTCGGGTATGTTTTATGTTTATGTTCATTTCTAGATTTCAATATGGATATGGATCTAGGGTTTTATGTGAAAAGGATTTGAATAAATTTCGTTATTCCTTTTTCAATTTTCTATCAATAAAATCTGAATAAATGCCGATGTCAATCCAACTTCACGATAAGTTAGCTGCTTGCCTATCAATGCCCCTTTCGAAACACACAACGGCCACCTCTCTAATCAATTACTCGTTGTCACCAACCTTCTATACAATTCTTTTCTACAAATTAATAGGACGTCAAGCACCTTCTTTGTTCAGGCTATACGAGACTTGATATGAGCTCTCAAAGTGACATATAGTCACGTGAAGTACCTTTGAAGTAGTGGTTATTGTCAAGAGGCCATGTGGTGGAGGTTCTACGAGTGAAAGTTTTCCAACCTCCACCACACTCTCTTTGGATTATATTAATTTGACCGAGGTCCAGTATTAACCTTGTTCTATGAAAGTTTTAATCATGATGAGTTCAGAATACAAATTTTTGTGCTAATGGTTCTTTATTTAAGAGTCATACTTCACATACTTTCATTTTTCTATTTTCTTTTTCTCTTCATAAATTATTTTCCTTTAACGCAATTCCATGCAAGTCTCAACAAACTATATGTGAAGCGTAAATTTATTTGTCATTTAAATTAGGGGTGAACAAAGGTTTTAAGAACCATTGTACCGAATAAGACTGGAATCTAGAATGGTCGGACGACTGGTTCTACTCATGTTTTAATCAATTCTAGGTATTGAAATTGAGAAAGGGTTGATTCCGATTTGATTCTCAATTCTAATATCAAGATCCAAAAATCCAATTTAACCCGAAATTTTTATTTTTATTTTTACATTGTATGATGCAATTTACCAACCATTGTACTTTTTCGTATGAATTTTACCACAGTACGTCAAATTCATATTCAATTTAATATTGTGTTTTTATAAGCTCGGACAAAAGGATTCATTAGTTTTAATAGATGTGATTTTAGATTAATAAGAAGCTTTGATTCATTTCATTCTTTCCAAGTTAACATTTCCGATCTCTCAAAGTATAAATAAAATATAAGTGATATTGGACCATATTTTTGAAGAACTCATTCTCAAGTCAATAGTTAAGCATTTGATGTAAATTATCACTTTTTGTCAAAATTGAAAAATGCAAATCATTAACATCAATATAAATCATTTTAATTAATAGATTGTAGAGAATTTAGATACTAAACAATTATATCTTAAGAACTTATATAATCAGATACTTTATTTGCATGGATTAGTGAATTTGAGAACTTAAATTGGACCAAAACCGAATGATCTGATTCTGGTTCGATTCCATACTTGGAGATAAAACCAATGGTTCCATTTCAAAATACTCGTTTATACTCCGTTTGGTTCGACACGCTTTACAACCAAACCGCGTCCCATTCCTAATTTAAACAAGAATATAATGATAAAGGTTAAGCTACTCTTTTTGACGAGATTGCCTTTTGATGTGGAACCTTAAAATTCAGTATGATATCATAGCATAAAAATCTTAAATGAGTAATTCGATTCGTCTAATGCTCAAATGAGTAGAAAATCTCAAGACTAATGCTTTCATGTGTCATCATCTTGTTAAATACGTTACGAGTAAGATCCAATGTGGCTTACAAATAAAAATAATAATTCATATATAAAGATTGAGCTACTATTCTTATAAGATTGACTCATGTGCACAAAAACCACGAATGCGCAATTCAAATTTTCTATAACTTAAAAGAATAATAAAAAATAATATTTACTAAGAGTCATCATTTTGGCCGAAAATATAAATAAATTCACTCTAATTTTAATATATAAATAACTACTATTCTATATCAAGATTGAACCTCAAGTTCAAGATATCAACTAACTTTTGCCATTCATCGGCCTTATCGAAAGTGTTGGTTATTGAAACATCCTAGTAATTATTTTATTAAATAATTGTGCTTCATCTCAATAATCTAGTTCTAAATGACGAAAGAAATTATGCTTTGACCAACCAACCAATTATAATGATGATTTGATTACTTTACACTTGTTATCACATCCAAAACCACTGATTATGGAATGTGGTATCCCGCAAACTACGCCTTTGTTGTGATTGTTTGGAACATTTTCAATTATTCATTTATAAATACTTTCAAAACAAGCTTGATGTACATCGTGGTTTACACTTTACTACATATTATTATTGAATTGGATAGACAATTTACAAAAATAACAATTTTTTCAACCAATTATTTGTTGACAAAACAGCAAATGTCAACAATATATAGTATGTCTACTAGATGCGAGACTTTTGTCCGACAATCCTATGCAGGAAGTAACATACCATCTCGACATCCTCGAACAATAAGATATTCTTCTATTTTCATCTAGTCAAGAAAAACTGCACACTCCATCAAATTAACTCTACAATTGCATTAAGGGCTACCCCTTTAGAGTTAAATAGGGATTATTATTATTATTACTTTAATGATTTGGGACTGCCACCATTAATATTTGGATGTTCGCATGATGAAGTTTAGAGTATGGTTTTCATACAACTTGAGACTCGAAATTTCATCTCAAAAGATTAACCTCATTAGAAAGAGTCAAGACTATCCGCGTGATTCTTTGAAACATTTTAATGATTATTAATCACATTATTATTGGTTTAATTAGTAAAGTATATTTACTTTAAGCTGCTTTGCTGCTATAGAGGATTTGCGCGTGGGTGCATGCCATTGAGTCACTGTTGAATTCTATTGGCTGATGATCCTCGTCAACACTTTTTTTATCCTTTTAATCATCTTTTGATAAAGAGAGGGGCCCGCAAGCCATTATGTTTAATTTTTATGTATATTTAATATAATTATTTTTTAGCCCATGAGTTTGACTTTCAATTTCTATATGAATTAATTGTTTTTCTTGATACATATTCCAAAGGAATTCGTGGGAGAAAAGTTATGATGTCCAATACCAAAAGAATAACTCCAAGAACAAAGATAATATATTTGAGAACGTTAGAAATTTAAGATAAAGTTTATTTATAACATAAGCATATATTAAATTCAGATTATTTTCAAACGAATTTTTAAACTGTCTTTCACTTAACAAGTGGTATCAAATACGATTTTTATGATAATCTTAAGAGATCAACTCTAACAGTGAAAGTAGAATTCGGCAATGAAGTGTTCCCACATAGATCTTCGATGAGTGGACATCGCAGTCTATTCCCAATTGAGTTCGTCATGGCAACTTAAAAAGTCGAATCCAAATTTTGGAATGGTACCACATCGCAGGGAGAGGGAGAAGAAGGAAGCATATGCTGTTTAATTGCCGATTAATAAATAAATTCACTATAATCAATCATTAATTAATATTATATGTATATATTTTTTAACATTCAGAATTCCACTGAATTAGAATAAATGAATAAATCATTCATAAGTAAATCAATAAACTAAACAAAAGAACAGAGATATTCTTCAATCTGTGAAATGACAAATTTACCCTCTTATTTAAATAAAAAAAAAAGAAAACAATAAAGAACTAATTGCAATCATATGCTCAAATTTTTCAAAAAATTACAAATGAGTCTCAAACAAATAATTAAAAATCAAAACCAAAAACAAAAATAATTTTAATAAACCCAACACAACCCCAGCACCACAACCACCACCTGATATATAATTCTTGAACTAAAAATACATCTTTAGAAGCTTTTAAGTTTGATAAATAATTCTTCAACAAATGAAGATAGTTTGATTATCATATGAGCTTATAGTTTTATTTTTTTACATTGGTTTATTGTATTAATTTCCCTCATCCATCGTTACATCAATTCTTGCGGTTTTCGTTTGTTTTGTATATTTATTTTGGCAACATAAAGCCATTTCTTGAAATGGATATATATATATATATATATATATTCGGCAAAAGTACAACTACTATAAGCTCCCCTTTTCCTCACTAATCGGGCTCTTATCCTCACATGCAGGGGCGGAGCCAGCTTGTTGAAGTAGGGGGGTCCTAGAGTTGAAGGGACGGGAGGCTCACGGGGGTTCGGGGGCCGCGCCCCCGAAAAATTTTTTTTTAGATACTTTTGGCATTCCATTTTGCGACACACCTCTAGTGATAGACTAATTACTATCATCTTAAATCCATATATAGCAAGAAAAGGAGAAATTCCAATCTTATGTGAAGAAAATGAAGTCCACACATCATCGAACATGAATACAGATCTCTTTATTCTCTTGAATGCCTTACCCAATTTGGCTGCTCTCTTGTGCTCATGACCTTCAGCCGAAAAATCTAGATTCAATGCTTTAGCAATGTCATTTTGCAATTTGTGAATGTTTAAATCCCGTGAGACAGTAAACCAAAAAACATTAGCATGTAACACAATTTCATTCTTTAGCTTATTATAGATACATTGGGTCATTGGTAGCAAGGTAATGAACATGGAATATCAATGAATATCAAAATGGTGAGGACAAAAAAATAAATACAAAAAAAAAAAAAAAAAAAAATTTCAAAAAATTGGGGGGGTCCAGGACCCCCCCTGCCTCCGCCCCTGCTCACATGGAACTAAGGCGGAAAAAGTACCTTTCTTCAACTCCCGCAGCATGAACACGCTCCAACTTTCATTTCAAGTAGAAAAGGTGTTGAGAAACTGAAAACCAGCCATAATCAATAACCAGAAATCATGTACCAGCAGTAAATGAATTAACACCAGCAAGGACAATGAAACTGAATTGAGAGAAAACGAAAATGAAATGAAACTAAAATCTGAAAATGATAGAGCCCGCCGTTGTGGAAGAAGATGAAATTAGATTCAATCAACTTGAGAATTACAATGCATAAGAGCTCTATTTATAGAGAGAAAAGCTAACAAACTAACAAACTAAGAAGAATCTAGAAGATGTAACATGTGCTGGACGTGAGAGGCTAACTGAAGAAGGATCTGGAAGTGTTAAGTAGTTGTGAAGCGGGAGTTCTTGAAGGTGAGTCTTGAATATGCACGTTTGATCTGTTGAGATGAATTGATCTATGCTGGACTGATTTTGTGATATGTAATATTCCGACAAAAGGGCAATGGAATGGTATCACTAAAAAGAAGAAAAAGTGTTTTTGTGTGTGTTGCAGAGTTTGCAAGATTAGTACCATTCAGGGGCGGACCCAGGGGGGTCCTGGGGGGTCATGTGCTCCCCCAACTTTTTGAGTTTTTTTTTTTAATATATATATATAAAGTCATGTTTAGTATGATTGAAATATAAATTATTCTAAATCAAAGTTAACAATTAATTTTAATAACATATTTCATGGAATCCATAACTATTTAACTTTATCAATATTGAGAGCTATAGGGCGGAGCCAAATTTCAGAGTTTGGGGGAAATAAAGACAAATTATGCAAATAGCATTGAAGGTTGGGGATTGAAAAGTGTGATGTTAAAGATTGAGAATTTATTTGCTATAGTTATTAAAGATTAATACTAACTGTGCAAATTTTTCCAAAAAAACAAAAAAAAAGAAGAAGAAATAAATAGGTGTATTACTACGCTATATACTAATATACAATAGACCTATTGACCAATTAGTTTTTCCAACGATATGAGCATATTTAAGTAATTGTAAGATTATAGTGAAAACACAATTTTTGTTTCTCTTCTAGACGAATACAATATTGAGATTTTTTTTCTCAGAATGTGTGTTTAATAAATGCAGCATCTAAATGTGCAAATGTCGTAGTCGGAGCATGTCAGTCAACTTGTTTGTAGGTACATAAATTGCTTGAATAAAAGTTATGAACACTTATTTGATAGAAGTAATTCATTTTTGTAAGGTATACTCAAAATTTGGAATTTAATATACTTCTTCCATCCCATAAAGATAGTCATATTTTCCTTTTTTTGTATATCTCAAATTATAACTCTATTTTTATTTGAAAGTGTAGTTAATATATTAGTTCCTAATATACCCATATTTAATGTGCTTTATTATCACACATATAAATCACTCCATTATTCAATTGTAGTTGGAACAATAAATTAAAAAAAAAAAAAAAAAACATTTCATCTTACATGACATTTATTAATTTGTATTGGATGACTTTGGAATTTTAGTTACCTTGATTCTTGCATCAAACAATAATTAGTACCAAGAATAGTTTAATTACCTTGAATATTGATTATATTAATTTATGAGTATATTCAGAAAAATGATAGTAAAATTTATTATTTCAACTATATTGAAAAAAAATTAGAAATGTTGATGGAGGCGGTTGCCCCTCCCTGCCCGCCTATTATTGAGGCAAATAAATAGCTCAATTAATTCAATCAATCCATTGTCATGTCTCTCCTACAACGCTTCCAAATAAGTAGATGCACATTCCGACCCGTTTGAGGATGAATTGATTATGTTTGGCCTTGAAAAGAAGCTACTTTTTATTTGTGGCCTATTTTGTCTGTATGCGCGTGCTTAGTGTCAAAATAAGCCACGAAAAAAGTTACTTTTTTAGGGGGCCAAAGAACTATATATTTCATTCATATCTAAAATCCGAACAATAATACTAATCAACCACCTCCATTCTTCTTTATTTGCAAAATATAGAAACCAATGTGAAACCCAAATGAGGTTTAGTCAAAGTATCTGGTTCCCCTGTTCACAATTCACATGCATATTAATCTTGCATCATAAAAATTATGCATTAAAGGAGAGTTCATGAAGATTATCTTTAAGGTTATGTCATTTATGATTCCAAGATTCCGCTTGTATTTTATCAAGAACATAAGGTCCTTACTAGTTACTTATTCACAAAAAAAGTTTAGTTTTATTAATCGTGGCATCTTTTGATTCTCGTTTTATGAAAATGTAAAAAAATTGTTTTTTTTCGAAAGAGCCACGTACATACATTGTCGTTCATATGGGTTTAATTGGATTTGCGTAAGAAGAATTAGGTAAAACATCGTGTGCACGTCTCATTTCATCAATCATATACACTGTTGTGGTTAGCTTGATTCCATTAATGATCAAGAAAAGTTCAATTTTATTAATTGTTGTGCAGGTTTAAATATATTAAACTTCAACCTTTTAGCAGAATTTGATACTTCGAGATTCAAACTTTGATTAACATATTAAGACAAATGGCCCCACCCTTCAGTTCTTTATAATCTTTGAAACCCACTTTTTTTTTGGTTTCCAGTTTTGCCCTTGATTTGGAGGTCCAAAAGACCAATTTGACTTCGAATGCAAGGTTTTACATATGCCCAATAACATTATTAGGGGTTGTTTCGTCTTTTTGCTTGATGTGGTGTGAATGCTTCAAAAACTTGATCAGACGTGGCAGAACTTGCGAATATAAATCACTCACCAAAAAAGTGAGTTTCCAATTGGATTGAGAACCGTTATTTATCGAACATGATTTTAGTTTCTTTACTTTGTCGATATTATCGAGTAGATTCAACTGGACATGCCAATTATTGAACATCCAACTTTTTAATTTAAGAAGCATGATAGGCTGATTCGAAACCACACAAGATAGTCCTGGTAAGAAAATGGATCTTATTTCTGAGATGCAAAATGGAAGTTATAACAGCCAATTTGATGATCATTTACCAAACTGAATACCCTGTTTTTCTTAATTATTTTCCAGCACATACAGTTAATCGCCTACAAAAGTAGTGCACAACTTGAAAGAACAGCAGCAACAAAAGATGATGAGAGAGAGATGAATGAAGCTTTCGAAGCATAGTAGTAGTAGTAGTAGTAAGGATCTGTAAAATTCTACCGTCCGGCCCATGAAATATAAGATGGTGGTGGAGGAGTCACAGCTGGCGGCAAGTGGTGGTGTGCTAGCGGCGATGGCGGCTTTGAATTCCCTGGTGTTGGAGAACAAACGACAGGACATGTCTCGCAGTCGCTGATGCATCGCAAGCCTGCAGCTGGTGTCCTGGTTTGGTTCTCAGATTTTGCTATAGAAAACATTATCAAGAGAAACAAAGACCATTTTCTTAGTATTAATGCAATAAATCCTCTATGTTTCATCTGATCCCTTCAGTGCATGAATGAACTTGAAAACAAATGCAAATGATGTGTCCCTGTGACAAACTTGTGGCACTATATATTGGCCTAATGCGTATGGATTAGAGTTGGTTCATCATTTCTTTCGAAGGGATAAAGAATCTTAAGCAAAATCCAATAGGCAGTGAAATTTCCACCTTTAGGGTGTGTTTGATAGATATTATTTTGGAAGAATGTATTTTAGAATAGTAGATTGATGGAGAATGTGTGGTTGAAAAAGAAGAAAAATTTATTGATGAGATGGAAAATATTATTTTATTAGAAAATGTGTGGTTGAAAATAAGTAGAAGAATGAGAATGAAAATTTTAATGTGTGTCAAGCAGGGGCTTATTGTGGCTTTTTCTAGGCACAATCCACCTTTGTAGGCACAATTCCAGCCAAGTTGATTCACACTTTGTGCTTTCTGCTTTGCATATTCTTGTTTCAAGGGAAGAACTTTTGATTAGCTTTTTGGTCTCTAGAGAATCTCATCTTCGTTTGCAGATTATGTGGGACCTCTTCAGAATATGCAGTAACATTAAATCAAAAACTACTGCACCATTCATTCTTATCAAACAATTCAATGATCATATATAGATGAACAAATGTCAAACTGAAAAGAAGTAAAGCACCATTTCTTGGCACAAGCACTAAAATGCAATCCCCTCGTATTGGTTTTGTTGGGTTTTGATACCCAATAAATCCGGATGATGATGTTAAACCGGTTTTGTTGGATTATACTTTATAGGCATCGGTCGATGAGTGAAGTGAAATATCAACACCACAATAGTCTGAACCAAACCCACAACCTGATTGGACCATTTGAAGTAGCCTAATTTAATTAGGACTGCTCATGGCCTAACCCAAACTCTTGGACGGCTGTAAGGTTGTTAGCCCACTTACTTGGTACCTTTTGGACCCTACTATTCTTTGACCTAAAAGCCCATAATTCCCACTATTTTAGTTGCCCCATTACTGTTGTTATTGTGTGTGTGAAAGTAAAGTAGTCATGAGTTTTTTGAGAGGAGCGTTCTTCTTGCTTTGTGCTTCCCGATCTTGCTTTGTGCTTGACTGTTTTCCTCCTTCTTCTTGGCCTTTGTGGTTGATTATTGAAGCTACTATATATATTCTATATCTTGTCCTTGGTGGGCAAAAACGGAGCAACTGGGTTTGGGAGCTATTGGTTTGGGAGTTATTGGTTTGTTGCTTTGTGGTGTCGATTGGTTGGTGAACTGAGCCCGGAAATTGGTTGATTGAAGCCCCAAATTTCAACAAGTTTGGCACTATTGTGAAACGAAATCAATTCTGGACCCTCTTGAAGTGAATTTTTATGGAAGATTTTGTTTGGTAAGAATGATCCCGTTCTCTGTTGTCCATTGATTTCATTCAAGATTCTTAGTAGCTTAATATTCAAGAGTAAGCAGCTCCGAAGTTTCTGAAGATCAAACTGTCGATGCCTGGTAGATGCTGCCTTGTTTTGAAGAGGGTATTTTCCATGTTTACGTCATTCTTCAACTGTTGAATCATCATAACGATTTAAAACGGACACAAATCTATCAGAAATTAAGCAAAATGACTGTGCAAAATAATATTAACTAGCTTCAAATACTGTATGCAGCTATGTCTTCCAGGAATTGCAATTTATGAAAGGAGAAAGAACTTTTTTACTCCGGATACTCATAGCGTAAAATTTTTACTTATATCTAAAAACTTGGAATAATAAACCTCCTTATGATTTTTGTTTAATTATTGGCTACCATGGCAATTGCATCATCATACAAGCATAACTCTATTCCAATGAGAGCATTTGATAAAACCTGAAATTCTCCTAAATTTTGGTAGTGCTTAAATGATCTTAATTAATGTAACAATAATGTTTCAGATTTGTTCAAAGGAAAATGATTAAGTGAAGAAAAACAAATGAAATATTGTTTTTTGTGGCATATAAAAATTAATTTCATCTATTAAGTTATTTCAAACAAAATACATTTTCATGAGATTTGATCTTGGAGGAGAATTTTGGTGGTTAGGCTATTCCCAAATCTTGATCCATTGTTCATTCCAAATTCTTTTAGCCAGTTAAGATCTGGCAACATATCTGATCTAAGATCTAGTGGGTCTCTCGTCCTGAGACTGCACATTTTAGAGATAAATTTCCAAGAGTTATGCGACACTGCCGAGGGCAGTTTTTGCTAGGGCCTTGGAAAAGTCCAATTTACAAAGCAAAAGGCCTTTTGAATAGGCTAGTCACCATTGGATCAAGCAACTCAGCAAAGGTTCCTGTTAAAGTTTGACCCAAATTCGATTGGGTTTGTTTGAATTATTTTAAATGGACCTTGAAGATATCAAAATATGGATCAAAAAATGATTTCGGCTTTCAGCTCGTTGTGCGCCAAGCTCCCTCTCGAGCACTCAAACCAGGGAGTCGACATTCGCTTACCATCGACTGATGCTCAAGCACCTTTGTGTTTTGACCCGTGATCCATTTCATGTTTTGACGCATTTTTTTATGTTATTTCCATCTTTAGGACTTGTATGAGGGTAATAGTAGACTCTTTCTTACAATTAGAACAAGTTAGATAATATTTTAAATACAATATCTTTGTATTCCTTTTTCATATTATAGTGAATTCTCATTTCATTAGCCAAGTTTCTTGTGTTCTTCTTGTGTTGTGATTGATACTTCATATTGTATCATATAATCTCGTCTTTATTTTCTAATAAGTGGTGTCAGAGTTTAATGTTTGATTTGTTCAAAGTTTTATTTCTGTTATGACAACCATGAAGTATAATATTCACTTTTGAATCGCAACACTAAATTCTCGTTGTGATAAATGAAGATGCGAGCGGTCTGATGGATTTGGACGACGTTTTATTGGGATTTAATAAGATACCTTCAAATTGGTCAATGGAGGAGAAACAAAGGAGGATCGAAAGCCCCTATCACAGATTAATCTTCATCTCTCGAATCATTTTTTTCAGAATATTTTGATGGAGAAAAATCGCAGTTGCATTATGGTTCATGTTGGAGCAATTGTGCATGACTAAGAGTCTAACTAGCAAATTGCACTTGAAGCAACATTTGTATTTCATCATATGACAGAAGATACATTCTTAGAAAATCACCTTGCTATCTTTAAAGAAATTGTCGCCGATTTGGAAACTTTGGAGATTAAGTATGATGAAAACAATTTGGGGTTGATTTTGTTGTGTTCGTTGCTCACTTCATATAAATCATTTAGAGATACAATAGTATATAATCGTAATATTCTCATCGTTGAAGAAGTATATGATATTTTGTTTTCAAATGAAAATATGAGACATCTTGTTGGATCTGAGGCTCAAGGGGAAGGCCTTGTTCATGGTGGTTATGAAGGGTAGTTCGAATTCTAACTTCAGTAATAAAATTTGTAACTATTGTAAGAAGAAGCATATAAAGAATGATTACTGCAAGTTGTAGAATAGAGAAAAACTGGTTGCAAATCAGAAGGGAGAGCAACCAGAAACTTCAAGTGAAGCCGACATTGCAGAAAATTGCTACAGTGATGGAAAACTTTTGGTTATTTCTGACAAGGACTCCAAACCTGACGAGGATTGGATTCTTCATACAACTTGTACTTTTCATATATGTCATAATCGGGATTTGTTTTCAATATATGAAATAATTTCAAAAGGTGTTTTGGTAATAGCTAATAATGAACCTTGCAAGATAGTTGATATTGGAAGGGCTATAATTAAGATGTTTGATGCAAAAGTTAGAACACTTGATGAGGTGAGACACATTCCAAATTTGAAAAGAAATCTTATCTCCTTGAGTACTATTGATTCAAAAGGGTACAAGTTCACTAGTGAAGATGGAGCTCTAGGAATCACAACTAGAGTTACCCGACATTTTGAGATTTGGGTTTTCAGTTGAAGAAGAAGAATAAAAAGATGAAGAAAATGAGAGAAGTCGATGGAAGTTTACATAAAGAAGGGATTTTCTAGAACAATGGCTCGACAGAGTCATTGATAGTCGCTGAAACATCAAAATGCTTTGCTGGAATCTCTCAAGAGCAGAATCACAGTGTGTTTTGAGTTTTTTTAACAAAAGTAAAAACTTGTTGAACGGGAGAAAGCGGCCTTATATAGGCTGAGGCAACGCACCTCAATTGTTGAATCAAATCAATCCTGAACGCCCATCTCCCAAGTGTATCCAAGTCATTACAATGAAAAGCCATCATTGTCAAAGGCCCAGATGAAGCGGTGCAACTCGAACATGCCTACTGATGCATATCTATATTTCTTAGCATATATCATGGAATTGGCTTTCCACAGCACAAAGACTAGTCACTAAGAGCATCTCTAATGCATTTTATATTTGAGATCTAGGTGATATGAAGTTAGATTTCTGATCTACGTAGCACCGATGTCAAACTAATAGACACTCAAATTCAAATTTAATCTTCGACGAATTCTATGAATTGTTATCTAGGTGTCATTTATTTTTTCAAAATAATACAAAAAAAAAATTACATTTAAGCCCTGCATAGGAAATGTAAATCCGCATTATTAATATAAATTTTGCTGAGTAAAAATATCTAATATAGCTTTTGAGTCCAGGAGAAACTCTAAACAATGTTTATTTATTTCTTTGTCAAATTAGTTTGACAGAGTTCTTGTCAACTTGCATTTGAGAGAAATTTTTTAAACACCATCTACATTACTTATAAGATATAATTTTTGAAACAACCCACAATTACATTGAAATGCTCTAACAACTTCCCATATACATGGCTAGAGAAACAAATCTGAGCTGACCCATCTTTATTTATCCACTTTCATACTATTGTGCTGGACAAGCTAAAATGAACATTATGTTGACTTCAAAATTGCAGGCCTCTGTGTCATCAAATTTGAATCACTTGTCCCTCCATCGCGTGTTACATACACTCTAGTAGCTAGGCGTCACCATGTATAAAATTTGATGCAAAAATGAGCAGTTTGTGACTTACTATAATATAGAAAATGAAAATATTATAAAGAGATACAATAAAGTGTTGGATAAAATAATGGTGAATCAAAGTAAATCAAACAAACCGAAGGCCCGTGTTCACACGGTTTCCTTAAATCGAATTCGCCGCCTCACCGGGGTGCAAGAGGTTTTGTTCGGTGTTCGATTCCCAGGATACAATCGGTTATCGGTCCACGTTGCACGACGTTACCGACCTACGAACCTGCTGTGTCTATCTCTCAAACGAATCAAGCAAAGGAAGAAGGAAAAGAAAAAACTGGAAACTGAAATGGAGACGGGAGTTTTCTGTTCTCTGCTTGTTATGTTTTTGTTGTGTCTTTTTCAACCAACGGGGCTCTTATATTTATAGCCATAGAGGAAGAACAAGCTCTTGAATGCATTGAATGGGAGGAGGTTACAGCATTGATGAAATTCAGGTGGTAGAAACTGAAAATTGATTTGTAGAAACTGAAAATTGATTTCCCCATGAAACTGCTTTTCATGAATGGACATTTTCATTCAATACGTGAAACTGCTGATCAGTTTCCAACAATCCCCCACATGAATGAAAATTTTGGAAGCCAGAAAAAGATAGAACGAGAGAGTAAAGCGAATCAATCCTGTATAGGATAGGTAGCATTTAGCTTTGAACCTTCCCTTGTGAAAATCTATCGAGTATTACTAGCAAACCAGTGGATCTGATGCCTTGAACTGTTTCGCCATTTGTGTAAACCAAGACAATAGACCTCACACAGGACCATTCTAGACACAGCGTAGTTCTCAATGTTGTGTTCGTTTTGGCCATGAACACGTCGCCTGGTTCTGCAAGTGTTTGTTCAAGGACGTAGCCTTCCCAATCCTTATAGAAGCGGCCCCACTTCACACTCACATAGGTGACCTCTTAACTCAGCGTTTCCCAACAACGCTTAAGGGTCATTAAAAGCATAGCTTAACCTGCATCTTCCAATCACTGTGGGCACCATAGGAATGAGTAGAAGGAAAACCTTCTCAGTGATTTACACAGATATACATGGTTTAGTTGTCCCTTTGAACCTAGATCCTGGGATCTCCATTCAGCTAGGTTGGGTTCCCACCATGATACCTTTCAACGTCATAGGCTGCAAGCCCATTCCCCTCGATGCTTTTTCAACTAGCTCTCGAGTTAACCCTTTGGTTAATGGATCCGCAATATTATCCTTTGACTTCACGTAGTCCAGAGTGACAATACCTTGTGAGAGCAGTTGTCGAATGGTATTATGTCGTCTTCGAATATGTCGAGACTTACCATCATACATATTACTCTATGCCCTGCCAATTGCTGATTGATTATCGCAATAAACACAAATTGCAGGCACAGGCTTTGACCATCTAGGAATATCTTCAACAAACTGGCGAAGCCACTCTGCTTCTTCAGTTGCTTTGTCCAAAGCAATGAATTCTGATTCCATTGTAGATCTTGCGATACAAGTTTGTTTGGACGATTTCCAAGAAATAGCCGCACCACCAAGAGTGAAGACATATCCACTAGTAGATTTTGAATCTGACATATCAGATATCCAATTTGCATCAGCATACCCTTCGATTACTGCAGGGTATCTAGAATAATATAGCCCAAAATCACGAGTGTACCTCAAATAATGTAACACCCTGAAAATGGCTCTCCAGTGGATAGCACCTGGGTTACTCGTGTAGCGACTCAATCTGCTAACTGAGTATGCTATATCCGGTCTCGTACAAGTCATTAGATATATTAAACTCCCAATTATCCGAGAATACTCCAACTGTGACACACCATCACCAATGTTCTTGGATAAGTGGAGACTCAAATCAACTGGAGTCCTGGCCACAGTCGTATCTGACTTGTTGAACTTGTCTAGTATCTTATCAATATAATGAGATTGAGATAACGCAAGTCCATTTGGTGTTCGAGTGATTTTTACTCCCAAAATGACATCCGCGAGACCCATGTCTTTCATGTCAAATTTTGAGTTTAACATATTCTTAGTGGCTTTGATAATCTTATTAGAGCTGCCGACAATGAGCATGTCATCGACATACAGACACAATATGACATATCCATCATTAGTGTCCTTCACATATACACACTTGTCGCACTCATTGATTCTAAAACCACTAGAAATCATAGCATTATCGAACTTCTCATGCCATTGCTTCGGTGCTTGCTTTAAACCATAAAGCAATTTAACCGATTCTGAGTACTTTCCTTTCTTGACCTGGAGCCAAAAACCCCTCTGGTTGCTCCATGTAGATTTCTTCATTCAAATCTCCATTTAGGAAAGCTGTTTTTACATCCATCTGATGTATTTCCAGATTTCGCAAGCTGCAATAGCAATTATCATCCGGATAGAGGTTATTCTCGACACAGGAGAATAAGTATCAAAGTAATCTAAGCCTTCTTTTTGCTTATAACCTTTGATTACTAGCCGAGCTTTATATTTATCAATAGAGCCATCAGCTTTCATCTTCTTCTTGAAGATCCACTTGTAGCCCAAAGGCTTACAGTGGAAGATCTACTAATTCCTGTGTATGATTCTCGTAGGATAGAATCGATTTCACTCTTGATGGCTTCTTTCCACAAATGACCATCTGGAGAAGATATAGCTTCTTTATAGCTTTGAGGATCATTCTCCATCAAATATGTGAGGAAATCAGGGCCAAACGTCTTAGTAGTTTTGGTCCTTTTACTCCGTCTAGGCTCATCCTCTCCTTCTTCAACTGGATCTTTGCTGCTACCAGTAGCAGAAGATTCCATAGTACGTTTAACAGGAGTTAACTGTTTAGGAGATTTATAAGGAAATATATTCTCAAAGAATTGTGCATTCCTAGACTCCATAATCGTGTTCGGATGAATATCAGGTACATTCGAATGATGTACTAGGAATCTATATGCACTACTATTTTGTGCATAACCAATGAACACACAGTCAACTGTCTTGGGTCCAATCTTGACCTTCTTAGGAGGAGGCACCACAACTTTGGCAAGACACCCCCACATTCGTAAGTATTTATACGATGGTGTTCGACCTGTCCAAAGTTCATACGGAGTCTTATCCATATTCTTTCTTAACACTTTATTCAAAATGTAATTCGCAGAAAGAATAGATTCTCCCCACATGTTCTGTGGTAATCCAGAACTAATCAACATAGCATTCATCATTTCTTTTAACGTTCGATTCTTACGCTCAGCAATTCCGTTCTGCTGAGGTGAATAAGGTGCGGTAGTTTGGTGAATTATTCCATGGTTAGCACAAAATTCACCAAATGGTGATTCATATTCACCACCACGATCACTTCGTAGCACCTTTATTTTCTTGCTAAGTTGATTTTCAACTTCATTCTTATAAAGAATGAATTTATCGATAGTTTCGTCTTTACTTTTCAGCAAGTACACATAACAATATCTCGTGCTATCGTCGACAAAAGTAATAAAGTACTTATTGCCGCCTCGTGTTTGGACAAATTTCAAGTCACACACATCACTGTGGACTAGTCCCAAAGGCTCGGTACTTCTTTCAATACTATGAAACGAAGACCTAGTAAGCTTAGCCTCAACACAGGTTTCACATTTATGATTTGAATCAATTTGAAACCTAGGCAAGTAGTTTAATTTGCTTAGTCTACGTAATGCATTGTAATTTACGTGACCTAATCTACCATGCCATAGATTAGAAGACTCAAGCAAGTAAATGAAGGAGTTTTCTCATTATTCATAATAGTTGGGGTTACAAAGAATTACATTCAATTTGAACAAAGCCATCAGTCATATAGCCTTTCCCAACATAAACTCCTATTTTTGTGATCACTAGCTTATCCGCTTCAATTACCATGCGGAAACCATTCTTGCTCAGAAGAGACCCAGAAACCAGATTCTTGCGAATCTCTGGCACGTACAACACATTAGTCGAGTAAGCTCTCGCGCAGGTCATCTTCGGGATCACCTTGCCTTTACCAAGCACTTCGGAAGTTGCAATTTCCCATAAACAACTTTTCACCATTTGTAATCGGTGTAAAAGTAGTGAACATACTCCCCGTTGGAGCAGACATGGCAAGTGGCCCCAGTGTCTAGCCACCACTCCTTAGGGTTAGACCCTACCAGGTTAACCTCACTAATCACAGCCGTGAGATTTAGGTCAGACATGTCATCCGAGAGATGATCTCTCTCATTTCCAACCATATTAGCCTGAGGGCGCTGTTTGTTATCCCTTCGCGGCTGACGGCAGTCTGCTGATCGATGCCCAACTTTATCACAATTGAAGCACTTTCCATTGAACTGGAACTTAGGCTTCTTCCCTACCGCACCGGTAGGCTTCAACTGAGACCCTTTCATGGTCTGCTTTTTGTCTTTCCAATTCCCATTACCATGTTTGGCTTTAAAGGATAGACCTTTCTTCGTACCAGAACTTTGACCGTGTTCCAATACATTAGCTTTCTCAGAGTAAGAATTCACTGACTTACGTTCAACCTTTTTGTTATCCTCCTCAATGCGCAGCTTGATAATTAAATCCTCGAAAGACATCTCTTTCCTCTTATGCTGCAAATAGCTTTTGAAAGCCTTCCACTGAGGAGGTAGCTTATGAATAGCAGTAGCCACCTGTAGAGATTCTGACATAATCAGACCCTCAGCATGCATTTCTTGCAAGAGCACTTGATACTCCTGAACTTGGCTCACCACTGAACGTGAATCAACCATTTCGAAGTCCATACACCGACTGGCCAAGAACTTCTTAGACCCAGCATCCTCGGACTTGTACTTCTTTTCTAAGGATTCCCAAAGCTCCTTAGCAGATTTCTTTACCACATACACGTGGTACAGAGAATTCTGTAGGCCATCCAAGACATAGTTGCGACACAAAAAATCAGCACTTTTCCATGCATCCCAAGCCGCACGCCTATGCATATCAGTGTCGTTTTCAGCCACGACAGGGGCATCCTCGGTTAGGAAACGTGCAAGGCCCAAAGTAGTAAGATAAAAAATCATCTTATTCTGCCATGTCTTAAAATCAGTGCCAGCAAATTTATCCGGTCGAATTGCATGATTCACCGGAAATTGAGCCGGAAACGGTGGCAAAGGTACCGAGGCCGCAGCCCTAGGTACTGGCAAAGGTATTGTGCCAAATTGGATTGCCGAGGCCGCAGCCGTAGGCACAGTGGGGTTCACTCCACCATGAGGAATTCCGCCACCAATAGTCCCATCAACAGAAGGAATGCCAGTCGAGGTCCCCACAGGGTTGACAACGGTCATCGCGGGATTTGGTACACCGGTACCAATAGTGTTGTTGTTCACATCATCATTTCCATGTGACGCCATTTAACTAGAGAACAAGCAACAAATAATTTAGAATAAGTTGTATATAAAAAATTCAATATCTGAATTATCTGTTCGGAAAATTTCGAAATTGCAGAACATATAATTTTTGTCAAATTATTAGCAACTTATCAATCACTTAAAATTGAATTAGAAAATCATTTAACCAATGATTAAAATCAATTAAAAAATAACCAATTATAATCTAATGATGAAGCAATAATAACTAGCAATTAAAGATTGTATGATAATGATAACCAAATGATTTAATCACATAATCATTATCTATAATTGTAAAATAATTAGGCAATCATAAGAAATCAAATAATTATTTAAACATTACACAATCATTAGCAATCATTATAACATAATTGGAAATAATTAAATAATCATATTATCATTACTAATAATCTAAATAATTGTCAAACAATTACCCAATCATTACCAATGATTAAAAATAATTGGAAATAATTACCAATCATGCAAAACCATGTAAATAACATGCAAAACCTTCCAAATTCATGCAAAACCACCTTTGTTAAAAAAATCTCCAACTGCACGTATTTTTTTTCCAAAACTTTATCAACTTGAAATCTAACTTAATGCATGTTATGTAAATAGTAGCCAGAAATTAGAAAACAAGTGAATTGAAGAAACATATAACAGCAACAGAAAAAAAAAAACTTATAGAAACCGGGGGGAAAAAAATGGAGACAGAAACTGTTTTTTTCCTTTTTCCAGACACAACAACCAGAAAAGAGTTTGATCCACCAAACAAGAATTCGATTTAAGCTTGTTGGATAAAATAATGGTGAATCAAAGTAAATCAAACAAACCGAAGGCCCGTGTTCACACGGTTTCCTTAAATCGAATTCGCCGCCTCACCGGGGTGCAAGAGGTTTTGTTCGGTGTTCGATTCCCAGGATACAATCGGTTATCGGTCCACGTTGCACGACGTTATCGACCTACGAACCTGCTGTGTCTATCTCTCAAACGAATCAAGCAAAGGAAGAAGGAAAAGAAAAAACTGGAAACTGAAATGGAGACGGGAGTTTTCTGTTCTCTGCTTGTTATGTTTTTGTTGTGTCTTTTTCAACCAACGGGGCTCTTATATTTATAGCCATAGAGGAAGAACAAGCTCTTGAATGCATTGAATGGGAGGAGGTTACAGCATTGATGAAAATCAGGTGGTAGAAACTGAAAATTGATTTGTAGAAACTGAAAATTGATTTCCCCATGAAACTGCTTTTCATGAATGGACATTTTCATTCAATACGTGAAACTGCTGATCAGTTTCCAACATAAAGCGATGTATATGATTACAAATTTCGTCACTGCATTGGTGCAACAGAATAAAACATATATCTATTTAAATTAATACAGAAAAACTTATTGTTGTTAGGCAAACTAACCTTGAACATACTTTTTCTACATTGTATGATTTCAAATACTAAATGTTGAAAAATATTTGACAGAATTTACAGAGAAAATAAATTCATAAATTAATTAATTTGGAATAAAGAAAACAGAATTAGCAGGATCATTTTTATGATTTTTTTTTTATATCTATTTTGAATGATTGCATCTTTTAACATAAAATCATTTGGACCATTAGATCACATCATATCAGATTGGGATGTGATTGGTGGTTCAGATCGAGCTCTATTCAAAGTTCATGACTATTCATTGTACACCATTCCACATGAAGAGTCACATTCAATCATCATCCACATTGAAAACTTAATTTAATTCACACATTAATATTAGGTCAATTGGATGATCGCCTTGTTCATGACAAGCTTGTGCCACTGGCTCCATGGCCTTGGATAACGACAATTCGGATGCATGCTTGGCCTTAGCATCCTACAGGAATTAGGATTCAAGGTGTGTTAGAATATGCAACAAAAACATCACACGGATCATGATCCAACCCCAAGTTCATCCATGGCAGAAGCTTTCTTCATCAGTTTCCAGTTTGTTCATCAGCTTGCATCTATTCGGATGATGCTCCTGGCAGTGAATTTTTTCTCTGTTTTCAAATCAATTTTTTTTATGTTCTCATTACTCATCACTGATGATGATGTTTCCTCCAAATTGGAGCTCTTTTGTGGTTCTATCGATTTCAATTTCGAAGAAACCTCTCGCAGATGCAAATGGTACCAGCAGGTTGCCTGGTACTCAGGTTGTCACTCCCAAAGCATTTCGAATTTCAGTTCTTCCCAGATTTGTTGAGTTCTCTCAATCTCTCTCTCTCTCTCTCTCTCTCTATCTGGGAATGCATAATTGAAGAATTTAAGCTCTCAGCATTTACCTCTTGTCAAATAAATTCAAAATGGAATCCTACGAGTACAGGCACGTGGTTCTTCTGACTGAAGTTGGCAATATCATACCAGGTGTTCAATGTAATGACTGAGAAGAAAGGTCGACTGCATTTGCTAATCTTTGAACTCGAATCTGAAGTTACTGTAATCTTCTACCAATTGCCTGCATCTCTACTATTCTTCTCTCCAAGTTCAAGATGTCCCATCTTGAGGGGGGAGTGTTAGAATATGCAACAAAAACATCACACGGATCATGATCCAACCCCAAGTTCATCCTGCTCGTCCATCTTCTCCAGCACATGCTTCCAACTGTGATTTAGTTTTCATATTAATTAGTTAGTTAGTTTAGTTGATAGATTAGTTAGCCATTTTACTCTATAAATAAAGCTCTTGTATGCATTGTAATTCTCAAGTTGAATGAATACAATTTCATCTTCTTCCCTGCCTATTCCAGCAGGTTTATCCTCTTTTATTTTTGATAAGGTGCGTGCTTTCAACACGTTATTTGTATGTAAACCATTATTTGCATATAACAAAACCAATTTTAAAATGTTAATTTGAATAGTCTTTTAAAATATAATTTTTAGGGGGTGGAGAGCATTTCATTTTCAAAAAATCTTTATATGCTCTTTTCAGACATATAATTCAAATTAAAACAATAACCAACGCCACTAATCCCTCCAATAGGATGGTAGCAGTTGAATCGTTCTGTTGTTTGAAGTCTGGCGGGTCCTTTCTGTTACTTGGTTGATAATCCAAATTGGAACATTTATTATTGGCAAGTTAGTCGGTATCTTAATCAACAAGCTTCCTTATCTGCAACGGTCAATGTTCATGCAGGTCTTTCTCAATCCATCCTTGGAAAAAACTGTTGGAAAATATGGAAATGAACAAATTATTCAACAACCTGGAATATCAGTTAACATCTTTAGTAGAAATTAATAATCAACTTTCTTAAACAACAATAAAAATGAACAAATTAAACCAAAATGAGCTAAATGAATATACAAGAGTCACAATTTTATTTTATTTTTTTCCCGAACAACAAAGAACTCCCGAAAGCAAAATACAGAACCCTAGTATTAGTTAAACATATGAATTAAACCAAAGTGAGATAAATGAAAATACAAGATTCACAATTTTTTTTTATTTTTTTTCCGAACGACAAAGAACTCCCCAAAGTAAAACACAAAACCCAAGTATTAGTTGAACATATTCAAGAATTTTGATGTCCAAACTAATATAAAACTGGAATGGACCAATTTTGAATTAATAAAATATAGAATTGTTGCAGACTCTAGGTGCATAATGGATTAATGATATACCCAATCACCAAGTTAATACCAGTGATCAATTGAATATTCTCTTGGTGAACATACTTTTTAAATTAAGATTTCAAGCGCTATATTCTAAAGATCAATACCATATGCTTACACCATACAACTTCTTTAAGTTGGATAATTAAATGTCAATTCTTTAAATTATAAATTCAGCAAACACTACCTTGTAATTGGAAATCTCCCTCTTCAATCCAAGTGTTTTGCACAAAGACCAAGTCAAAAAATTGAGGCAAGAGGCTGAGGTACGAGCAAAAATGAGAGAAGATGAGAGGTAGATGAGATGAGAGGAAGAGAAGAAAATTGAAAAGTTAGAAATTGATTTATAGGTTTTTGGTTTTTAAGTACTAGCTTATTTATTTATTTATTTTAATAATTTACTGGATTGGGTTGAGTTGAATTTTAATGGATAACTCGAGACCTGAACCGACCCAACTTAAAATTTAATTTCTTAACCCTAACTCAACTTAATTAAACTAAAAAAAAAAACTCATGACCAATCTGGATTAGTTAATTTTGTTCGGCCCTACTTATTTGATGCAATTGGAAGGTTTAGTTGAATCAAGAAAACTAAACAATGATAACACTCAGCAACCATATCAGATGGGTCCGACCTAGGCAAAAACCGTGGTTTGGGCTGGACAACGGTCAACCCTGGAATTTCAATTAGGTCCCCATATTAGGTTTTTATATGATTTTGGTCCTTTTTCATTCCAATTTTCAATTTTGATATTGAAATTTCCAAAATCTTCCATATTAGTCCCCGAAACTTCATAATAATTCAAATATGGTCCATCTTAAGTTCCAAAAATATGTATTTTAGTTTCCAAACTTTCTAATTGTCGAATTTAACTCCGACGTTTATGAATTTCTTCTAAATCCTCTATTAATCCTTCTAATTGTTCATCTTGACTCTGGTTATTTACAATTGCTCCGAATTAACTCTATTTAAACTTCAAAAAACTATTTTCACGTTAATTGTATTCAAGTTGGAATTTTTCATACAATTAATATAATTTATAGAAAATTAATTAAATAGATATCGACGTAATTATCAATAAATAAGCAAGTATACAAGTCCACATAAGTATATAAAATAAAATTTTCAAATAGCGCGGTCACAAAAGCTTGAGAACACGAAAATCACTAATAACCTTCTAATTCATGTTGATTCACTAATGAATGCCAAAAGCTAGACATCAGATGCTTGTTGATTCCGTAGAATATCGACAATTTAGATACATAATTGAGAATACTCCAATTTTTATTTCATTATATCCAATTTTTCAAAAGACCCAAGTGGACTTATTTATACAATAAAATAGAATATTATTCTGTAACGAAATTTTAAAATACCACAGTAAAATCCTTATCTACTATATTAATTAAAAGACTACCATAAGCAAAACTTTAATCAAAGCACACAATCAAAAATATAAAGTAATAAAATCTTAAAACTGTAAACTAATTGATAATTTCCATATATAAACCACACCAACTATATTCAAATAAAATGACAATGTAAAATTTTAAAAAAAAAATGTGGAGGCAGATGTGTATAGTTAATCAATGACAAATGGTTTTTGTGCAAATGATATCATTCTTTCGCAGAGTATTAGTGACAAATTTATAAACGACAGGTTTTGCTCCAAATTAAAAACTTGTTCATATCCTCCAACGACATCATATGAAAGAGGAAACAATGAAGCACAAGGCATGGATAGAAAGTTTAGCCGTAAGAGGAAACAATGAACCTGTGAGGTGGATTACTTAACCACATGGCACATGATAATTGGACTACAGAGGTCGGTGAGGATTGTGCTAATTTAGGAGAATTGTGGACCATATATTAATACAATAGTTGAATTTAGTTTTATGGTTAATTTCTATATACTAGACTTGTGTGTTTCACTCTTTATTGTGGTATAATGTTTGAATTTCGAATTCAAATGTCTTGATCTTTTATTTACAAGTCTCTTCACTTGGTTTCATTTGGATTTGGCAAATGAGAGATAAGAAAGAGTAACTAAGGGATCTATGGCAAGAATTGTTGACTACCTCTGGCAATTTTCTTGGTTATCCATTGCCATTCCACATCATATGAAAGAGGAAATTAAACAAAATGAGCTCAATGAATATACAAGAGTCACAATTATTTATTTATTTATTTATTTTCAAACAACGGAGAACTCCAGAAAACAAAACACAGAACCCAAGTATTAGTTCAACATAGTCAAGAATTTTGACGTCCAAACTAATATAAAACTGGAATGGACCAATTTTGAATTAATAAAATATAGATTTGCTGTCTACTGTTGGTGCATAATGGATTAATGATATACACAACCACCAAGTTAATACCAGTGATCAATTGAATATTCTCTAGGTGAACGTACTTTTTAAATTCAAATTTCAATCGTTATATTCTAAAGAATAGGATTGCCGACTGTACTGGAAAAAATCAATACCGTATGCTTACACCATACAACTTCTTTAAGTTGGATAATTAAATATCAATTCATTAAATTATAAATTCAGCAAACACTACTTTGTAATTGGGAATCTCCCCCTTCAATCCAAGCGTTTAGCACAAAAATTGTGTCAAAAAATCGAGGCAAGAGATTGAGGCACGAGCAGAAATGAGAGAAGATGAGAGGTAGAAAAGAAAATTGGAAAGTTTGAAAATGATTTTTAGGTTTTCGTTTTTTAAGTACTAATTTTTTTTTAAAATATTTTTTTTATTTATTGGGTTGGGTTTAGTTGAGTTGAGTTTTAATGGATAATCCAAGACTTGAACGGACCCAATCTAAAATTTAATTTCTTAACTCGAACCCAACTCAGTTGAACTAAAAAACCAACTCAAACTCGATCGATTTGACTGATTTGGATTAGTTTTTGTCCAGTCCCACTTGCTAGATGCAATTGGAAGGTTTAGTTAAATCGCTGCTAAGGAAAGTATTCCACTTTAACTTCGGAGCACGTGACATGCCATGAATGTTACATTCAATGCATATAAATAGTAGTCAAATGTATGTAGATTGGAAACTTCATGTTCATGCACGCATTCTTCTAATTCATTCAGTTTGCAAGTAATTGGTGTTAGTTGTTAATATATTGGTTTCGATTAACTTGTTGGTGATAATGTGTTCATTATTTAAGTTATAATTAGGATGCACATCTTAATTATTGCACATGTAAAATGTTCTGTTTAATTAGTTGAGAATCATGAAAGTGTGTGTACAACCATTAGTATCTAGAATAATGCTAAGTGTACACAATTTTTTATACAATCTTTTACACCTCTCTCACATGAAAGGGAGCCCACACATAATAAAATAATCGTGGACCCCCCTCCATGTGAGAGATGTGTAAAAGATTGTGTAAAAGTGTGTGTGTACATGTAGCATTACCCTAGTATCTATTATTTGCCATTGCCCTAACCATTATGTCCATCTATATATAATGGCAACCTTTCGGCTATCTGCCTTTTTCGGAAAGTTAAATGCGTCACTAACGTGAATGCATCTTGATAGTCTTAATTGAGTACTTAATAGTGTATTATGTTCTAATCACTTAATACGCTAAATGTCTTCAGTAATTGTTGTAATGTTTTTATTTTAAAAAAATAAGCTAAATGTCTTCGGTAATTGCTGTAATTGAAAAGGATGGCTCACGTACCAACATGGAGAAAGCACGTACGCAATCTGACATTGGGAAATTGGTTTTAAAGGGAAAAAAAGGTAATTATGCTTTTATATGATTTTGACATGACCCATCTTGGTGTTCATTTTTAATAATTCAATGTTTTTACTACTATGTTGAAACTAACGTTGGTTGTGTCACAGTCTTCGTCGAATTAATGGCTTTAACATTTTAGAAATACCAAGTCAAAGTCTCCTCATTTTAGTTTGCACTATTTTCCTCAGGTAGTCACTTAGCTTGTGACATTATTGAAAGGAAATATATGGAAGAATTCATTTCGCCATTAATTAGTCAAGACCTGATTGCAGAATATCATGAATCTTGATTTCTTACCAAAAGAAAAAAAAAAAAAGGAAAGAAAGAAAGAAGAAAAAATCTACACGTGAATGCCATTGTCGAAAATTTAAATGCATCACTAACGTGAATGCATCGTAATAGTCTTAATTCAGTACTTAATAGTGTTTTATGTTTTAATCACTTAATATGCTAAATGTATTCAGTAATTGCTGTAATGTTTTTATTTAAGTATCTTATTTGCGATTAGTTATGTAAACTTTTCATTGATTGCAGTATTTACCAATTCATGTGGAAAAGGGGAAATTTCACCAACTTTGGAACGAAAAGGAGTGACTATTCACCTCCTATGGATTTAGCATTTCTGTTTGCAAACTCTTTAGTGAAAGTAAAGAACTAGAACCATTGGGTATTGTGAAGATGTAATTCAATTTTCTTGGAAGAAAATGAAAACAAATCGATTTTGAAGGGGAAAAAAAAAAGGTAATTATTAATTTGATAATCTTGCACCAAGAAAAAATACAAGAAGAAATGAAAGTATCTCATTGGGTTTGAAGGATATAAATGAGAAAAAGTTGACGACTTGTATAAAGAATCGTTTTCTCCTAAGCTAAGAACTATAAATCCTAGTTTCTTGATTTTAGCTTTGATTTTTCTCTTCCTCTAATTTTTTATGATGAAACCTTTTTTTATGCTTAGATCTCTCTTTTTATGCTTTGAAAATGAGTCAAAAGCGATCAAGAAAACTAAAAAATAACAAAATTCAGCAACCAGATGGGTCCGATTTAGGCAAAAAAGTGGTATGGGCTGGACCACGGTCAACCCCTGAATTTTCAATTAGGTCCCCATATTATGTATTTTTATGATTTTTGTCCCTCTACATTCTAATCTTCAATTGTATTGAAATTTCCAAAATCTTCCATATTAGTTCCCAAAACTTCATAATAATTCAAAATTGGTCCATCTTATGTTCCAAAAATATGTAATTTAGATTTCAGACTTTCTAATTGTCAAATTCAACTCCCAAGTTTTATGAATTTCATCTAAATGCTCTATTAATTCTTCTAATTATTCATGTGCACTCTGGTTAATTTTCAATTGCTCTGAATATAAAATAATTTTTCATGCTAATTAAGTTGGAATTTTTCCTCCAATAAATATAGTTTACAAAAAATTAATTAAGTGGATAACTGCATAATTATCAATAAATAAGCAAGTATGGAAGTGCAGATAAATACATAAAATAAAATTTGCAAGAATTGTTGACCACTACGGCAATTTTTTTTTTTTTTTTTTTGATTATCCATTGCCATTTCCTTGGATGATGATCATGCTTTGATCTGCTATGACTAAAATTTAATTTCAACATCATAGAACATATCGGTGGTGAAGTTGAAGAAGATTTGAGTCGATATTGTATACTTTGAGAGTTTGTTTTTCGTATTGTAGTTGTAACAATCATTGTTACTCTACATTACAACTCTTCAAAACCATATTTCACGAAATAGATATAAGTCTTAAGTTTTGCATCTCATGTCATCATACCAGAAGGCTGGGATAGAAAGTAGAAACAAACGTTTACTACTCTTAAAATGGACAAATGAAAGTGTACTCTTGGTGGAAAGACTTGTAGTTGTAGACAAATATAGGCCTTGATAAGTGGAGAAGATGGTGGATATTTCTTCAATTTGCACAACTTTGCTAAGCATGGTCCACAAGCCACTGCATCAAGAGAAATATTAGTTTGGAATGTAAAAAAATTGTGTCTTTTTTCTTTCAACGGTCAATCAACCAATTATTTGATTGTAAAAAATCAAGAATTTAAATATCTTATTATTAGTGCATTAACTATGCATTACTTGAGCATTTTTATTAACAGTACTAATGAAAAAAAAAACTATAAATGCACTTTATGTTTACTTATAAATATGTGTACAGTGATTAACTAGAAAAAAAAATATTGTTGTAAATGCTCTTCCCAAATTGGTAGTGGCAGCTACGTGAGTAGTTTGGAATGGGTACTTAAAAAGCAATTATTCTTCTTGTTGGTATGTTTTCTAGTTTTGTTTTAACCTTCCCAAAGGCATTTGTTATCTTCTCAATTAACCTTTCAACATTGAGCGAGTATATATGATATCAAAAAAACTTTATGCGAAAAATATTTTAGGCGCTGTGTTTTCAGTATTTTGCTAATGGCATTTGGTGAGTGGAGCTAGCTTACTATTGTTTTTTTAACATCAAGACTGCATTTGGGACTGATTAATGAACTAACAGGGAAAAAAATTAGTGGATTAAAATTTTAATAATTCAATGTTTTTACTACTAGGTTGAAATTGACTTGCTTTTGGTGGTCTCTTTGCTTGTGACATTATTGACATGAAATATATGATAGAATTCATTTCGCCATTAATTAGTCAATACCTAATTGTAGAATACCATGAATCTTAATTTCTTACCCAAAAAAAAAAAAAGAATAGAATAGAAAAAGAAGAAAAAATCTACACGTCTTATTTGTTATCTAGAATTTATAAGAAAATTCCTAGAGTTTGGACAATAACATAGGGACAATATTTTTATACAATGAAAAAGTCATAAAAATGAATAGTAGTAGTTATAGTCAATCAACTGTACATCAAGTTTCTCCTTTAAAAATGGATGTTCCCAAAGAGGGAAATCCACCAAGCACCATATGTAAGAGATTTTGCAGAAATATGGGAATAAAGTTATGGGTAAAGTTAGTGATGATGGTGCTTTCATTACTAAATGGATGGTATTGTTTAGGGTGTTGGGAGGAAGAGAGGGTTGCTCTTTTGCACCTCAAAGCAAATATGGACTTTCCCGATGGAAAATCGCTACCTTCGTGGGTGGTTAATGAGATTGAAACTGAATGTTGTCAATGGCAAAGGGTTGAATGCAGCGATACAACTAAACGAGTAATCAAACTTAATCTTCATTACGCAAAATTGTTGTAAATGCTCATCCCAAATTGGTAGTGGCAGCTACGTGAGTAGTTTGGAATGGGTACTTAAAAATCAATTATTCTTCTTGTTGGTATGTTTTCTAGTTGTGTTTTAACCTTTCCAAAGGCATTTGTTATCTTCTCAATTAACCTCTCAACATTGAGCAAGTATATATGATATCAAAAAAAACTTTGTGCGAAAAATGTTTTAGGCGCTGTATTTTCAGTATTTTGCTAATGGCATTTGGTGAGGGGAGCTAGCTTACTATTATTGCATTTGGGACTGATTAATGAACTACTAGGGAAAAAACCAGCGGATTAAAATTTTAATAATTCAATGTTTTTACTACTAGGTTGAAACTGACTTGCTTTTGTCAGTCTCCCTCGAGTTAAACATTTTAGTAATCACAAGTCAAAGTCTCCTCATTTTAGTTTGCACCATTTTCCTCTGGTGGTCCCTTTGCTTGTGACATTATTGACACGAAATATATGATAGAATTTATTTCGCCATTAATTAGTCAAGACTTGATTGTAGAATATCATGAATCTTAATTTCTTACCAAGGAAAAAAAGAAACTTATTTGTTATTTGGATTTTATAGGAAATTTCCTGGAGTTCGGACAATAAAGTAGGGACAATATTTTTTATACACTGAAAAAGTCATAAAAATGAATAGTAGTAGTTCCAGTGAATCAACTGTTCTCCTTTAAAAAGGGACGCTCCCAAAGCGAAAAATCCACCTAGCACTATATATAAGAGATTTTGCAGTGTTGCTAATAATTCAAATAGAATTAGTGTGTTGATAACTAAGAAAGATGGGAATAAAGTTATGGGTAATGTTATCGTTGATGGTACTTTCATTACTCAATGGATGGTATTGTTTAAGGTGTTGGGAGGAAGAAAGGGTTGCACTTTTGCACCTCAAAGAAATATGAACTTTCCATATGGATCCCTGCCTTCATGGGTGGTTAATAAGATTGTAAAAGATTGTTGTCAATGGCAAGGGGTTGAATGCAGAAACACAACTAAATGAGTAATCAAACTTAATCTTATTTTTGCTAGGGATCGGAAATTAGGAGATTGGTATTTTAATCCCTCTCTATTTCTTCCCTTTCAAGAGCTCAGAAATCTCTCTATGGGGGAATCAGTTGGTAGGTTGGATTGAGAATGAATGTATGATGTTATCTCCCCTTAATTAGTTAGCTTCAATTTTATTATTCCTATTTTGTTTGAGTGATAAATATAGGTATGTTGAACTTTATTGCATGTTTTGATAAATTGTCGAAGTTGAGAAATTTGGAGGCCCTTGATGTGGATGACAATTAATTTGATCGCAAAATTTTGTCATCTCTTAGTCAGCTTTCTTCTCTCAAGTATTTGAGACTTGAATACAACTATTTAGAAAGAGAAAATTACAACAATGGTAAGTTCAATATACTTCATATTTTGGAGGTTATTTCGTAGATCATCTAATTATCAAAAAATCAACCCTTTATAAAATAAATCAACCTATTATAATTAAAACTTTTCTTGTTGAGGTATGAGATAAGCAATTTCTATAAACCTTTATTAAAAGTACAGATCAAACAACCAATTTAACCTTATTACTGTATTACGAGAAAAAGCAAAGGGAGTAAATAATTTTAAAATACAGTAACAATAAAACATTTTTGAGAAAAAACATATGAGTGCAAGAATTTTTGGAGTGAAGACAAGATAACAGAGTTCCAACTTTCACTCATTCTGGGAATGCAAAAACAGAGTCCGTGGAAAAACAATATGAAAGCCAGAAGCTTAACTTGAGATTTTATCATTAATTTAAGTTGTTTGTAAAAAAGAAAATCTTGGTTTCATTTTAGATAAATCTACTTACTATAATCTTTTCCACTGGCTTTTGTTTAGTTTCTGTACACCACACAGAAACAAGTTTTTTGCTGGATTTTTGCTTCAAATTGTCACTTATTCAACCCAAAAGCTCATCGAAATGCAGGAATTCAAGACCTTTAAGAGAAAGATGTGGATTTATTCTCATTGATTCCTTTTTTTCAAAATCCAAAATTGTCATCTTCTATTAAATTTCTTCTCTTCTAATAAAATAATGTCTTTTCCATTAATCACCACCAACGCCGCCGTCTCGTCTGTTGCCACTCTCAAGCTCCACTCTAAAATGCTGTCGTTTTGGTTCTGTTTCGCACGAAAATCGAGCATCGCTAACAATTAAAAGATGGATCAAACGATTGTGTAAGGAACAACAACCTCTCGAAACAAAGTCCCAACGATGGGTGTTTTATTGATGAAGATTACAATGTGGATGAAACAAAATGCCACCAAGGGGCACAAACATGATATCTCTTAGATTGGTTGAACTTTCATACAATACTTTCACTAGAAATATTGCTTCCTCTCCACTTTCGAAACTCACATCTCTTGAATATCTCTCCCTTTCAAGTAACAACTTTCAAGTTCCAATTTCATTCAAGGCATTCTTTAATCATTCAAACTTTAAGTTTTTATTTTTGGAAAACAATGAAATAATAAATGACAACGAGTTGGGAAATTTGGTTCCCAATTTTCAACTAGAGGTTTTTAGTATGTCGAATTCAAGAGGTCATCCATCACTACCCAGCTACCTTTACTATCAATCCAATTTGGGAATTCTTCATCTCCCAAATAACAGCATAGGACGGAATTTTCCATCTTGGTTGTTGGAGAACAACACAAGACTTAGGCGACTATACATGGAAGATAATGCTTTTACAGGAACTCTCAAGTTGCCAACAAATACCAATCCCATCATGCAGGCTTTCAATGTATCTAATAACTAGTTCAATGGACATGTTCCAACTAATATAACTTCAATTTTTCCAAACTTGGTTGTATTAAACATGTCAACAAATATGTTTGACGGTTGTTTACCTTCTAGTTTTGGTGATTTAAAATCTATAGAATTTATAAACTTGTCCAGCAATAACTTGTCAGGTGAAATACCACAGGAATTAGTTATGGGATGCTTTTCTCTGCTTTTTCTCAAGTTATCAGATAATAAATTACAAGGACAAATATTTCCTGGTTCTATCAACCTACTGGACTTGAGCTTTTTATATCTGGATAGCAATGAGTTCTCAAGCACCATTCCAAAGAGCTTGTCTACTATCTCTCTTTTAGTGTTAGACGTTAGTAACAATCGTCTGTCGGGCAGAATTCCTACATCAGTGGGTAATATGACAACATTGTATCAAATTTCTCTGTCTAACAACCAGCTTGAGGGTCCGATCCCGGAGGAAATTTGCAATCTCAATAATCTTTCGTCTTAGATTTATCTAAGAACAAGTTATGTGGTTCAGTCCCATCTTCCTTCAATAAATCACCGATACGTCGTGTCTATCTGAACAATAACCAATTGGAGGGTGAGCTCACGTATGCATTTTATAATAGCTCTTCTTTGGTGACATTGGATCTTAGATGGAATAAGTTCATTGGAAGTATCCCTCAATGGATTGGCAATCTATCAAGCCTGAGCGCAATTCTTCTCAGAGGTAACCATTTTGAAGGCACAATCCCTCACCAATTTTGTGAGATGAACATACTAAGCATGATAGACCTTTCTTTTAATTTTCTTTCGGGTCAAATCCCGCACTGCTTTGGTAACTTAACGCTGGATGTAAATAGGGAGAAGTCTGAAACGTTATTAAGTTTATTGGATTATTCAATTCAAACATTCAAGTCCTACATGGATAAGGTTGAGTTAGAAAGGGCCTATCACATGTCTTCCTACAAAAGTGAAGATTTCATATCAGATTATGAACCAATTACAGTGACATTCATGACAAAGAATAATTTTTATTCTTACAAACGTAGCATCCTCGATTACATGTCAGGAATTGATCTCTCTTCTAATAAATTCTATGGTAGGCTTTGGAAACTTAAGTGAGATCCGTGCATTCTACTTGTCCCACAACTACCTTATTGGAACCTATGTTGCTCGGACTCGGGTGCGAGTGTCGGATATAGGTACATATCTAAGAGTCGGATCCTTCGCATTTTAAAAATTAAGATACAGGGATACAGTTAAAAAGGATCCGAATTTTGGATACGAGTACGGGGGTACGTCTTACTAAATATTTTTAAAAATGACAAAACAATTATTTTATTTTATTGTAGTATAAGTATTTTTAGTTTTATAATTAATAATATTGAATTTGTGATTTTTAATTACTATATAAAATGTTGACATAAATAATAATAAAAAATAAAATTTGTCATAAAATTAATTTAAGCAATTGGATTATAAGTTGAAATTAATTTAAACTTAAAGTCAAAATATTTTTTTTCCAAAAAATTCAAAGAAAAAAATCAATTTCAATGTCTTATATATTATTTAAAAATAATTATAAAGATATAAATTTAAATTTAATACAAAAAAATATAACATTAAATTATTTTAATTACCAAATAAAAAGTTTGCACAAATAAAATATAAAAAATAAAAATTTTAATACAAAATAAATTTAAATTAAATGGGTTGGATCTTATAATTCATCCCAATAAAATAATAAAATTTTATCAACTCTATTTTTACAAAACCCATATAAAACATTAAATAATTGGGTTAACAGCCCACATTAAATTTGGGTTTTCTTCTTCTTCCCCAGCAACTCATCTTCTTCCCTAGCAACTCCTCTTCTTCTCTGCAACTCCTCGTCTTCTCTATTTCCTCTGCAACAATCGTCTTTTTTTGTTTCTCTCTCTCTTTCTCTCCGCCAACACAAGTCCTCATCTTCTCCATTTTGCTTCCGTGTCCAAGTGCAAAGCTAAGGATCTATCCATATCCCGTGTTAGTATCCGTGTCATGTCGACGTGTCGACACGGATACTTCTCCATTTTTTGAGAGTCCGAGCAACATAGATTGGAACAATTCCAGAAACATTGTCAAACCTACGTCAGATTGAGAGCTTAGATCTCTTCTATAACAACTTAGGTTGGAGGATCCCCACTGGTCTAATCAAGTTAAACGCTTTGGAAGTCTTTAGTGTGACGCATAACAATTTAACAGGTATGATACCAGACAAAGATCAGTTTGGAACTTTCGATGAAGGTAGTTATCAGGGAAATCCTTATCTTTGTGTTCGTCCATTACGCGTCGACTGTGTTAGCACCGGATCAACACATGTCTTGCCATCTGCTAGATGAAAGTGAGGAGCTTGGTTTCATGGACATGGAGTTCTTCTACATAAGCTTCATCATATCTTATTTATCTGTAGTGCTTTGCATTGCTACAGTTCTGACCATAAATCCTCACTGGAGAAAAGCATGGTTTCATTTCATTGAGGTTTATATAATCCACTTTTCAGGCAATGTGTTCTAGACAATATTCCCATTTTCCGAATTGAGGTATCTACTTTAATTCTGTACGAAGATCATCATATACTATACTATACTAACTTTTATACCTAACATATATATTTGCAATCAATCTAATCAATTTTGTCATTTTTCTTTCTAGATTTGATAATTCGGAAGTAACGAAGCAGTGAAGCCAAATATAACAGCATGATAGGAAGTACTAGGAAGCCAATTTGGCCATGTGTATGCATATTTCAATCATAAAAGAATGAAATGATTTTCAATTATCTCTACTAGTATTATTAAATGGGAATGTGATTTGTTTCCAAGCTAAATGCTGATGCGTCTTCTTCTTTTCAATTATTTATTTATTTTTTTTAGAAAAAGGGTAAAGAGCAACATGGCATTTGATTTCTAAAATAGCAGTTAAGTATCAACTATCAAACACTAGGTTAATAGAAAGATTTATAATAGAAATCTGCCGAAATTGGGAAAGAATAAGTAAAATTAAGCCTCAAATCCTTGTCCAACTCTGATAAATCATAATCATGTGCTTAATATCATATAAACACAAGGAAATTAAAGAATAAGTCTCTATTTCATATATTTATTACCAAAGTTTTCTTTATTCAACACCGATTTCCCAATATATTCTAGTTTAATACCCCCAAATATATGTCAATAACCTTTAATTCTTGCTAAACCTCGAAATTTTTCCATAAACCCTAAAAAATCAGTTAACGTACCTTTTTACTTGCCTCGAAAATAAGAATGAATTGGAGGGATGAAGAGCCCAAGCTTGAAAATTCCAGCAACCGATTCTTGTTCTTCCCTAGTCTTTTTTTTCTTTTTTACCTTCTCTTCCTTCCTCTGTTTTCTCTAACGTCCGTTAATGGAATTGGTCATTCAACTTGATGTCATTATTGTGCCTTATATGAAGATGTCATATTTTGGTAGTGTTGGATGTTGCTTTACCAAGAGTCGCAAATATGACATCGTTTGGTATGTTAATAATCATATAAAGGTTGTGAATAATCAATAGAAAATTCTATACTCTTAGATAGTATGAGATTATATTTAAAATATAATTGGCTTAGGAGTGGAATAAAATATAAGATCGATAATCGAGATTCACAAAATTTAATATCTCACAATTGATCGAATCATATTGACGAAATGATTATAATTTCATGGAAAACGAACAAATTTGATTTGGTTACACCACGTTATATTTTATGTCTCATGTAATGCCCTTACATATTGTGGAGTGATGAAAGTGAATTAATTAATTTAGGTAAATCAATGATAAATTGAAGGGGAATTTAGACTAAATTTAATTAATTAGATTAATTAAATATTTGACTAGCTTATGTTTAGTGGCGGGTCAAACCCACTTAAACATCTATCAATAAGTATAAGAAAGAGAAACCATAATTCGTATTTTTGTTCTCATGTGCAGCTTGTCATTGGAGGCTGGACAATTAAACAAATGTAGTGTGAAAAGATCGTAACTCACAAAGGTGTGCAAAGATCGTGATTGTTTATTATCAAAATTTTCAAAAGAGTCTGAAGAATTTGCTAAATGTAAAATTCTAACAAAGCCACACATATATGCCACGTAGTATATAATTGGAACCTTAATATATTTAATTAATAAAATATATTTTTAATTAATTATTTCAAAAATCAGATGATAATTAATATCTGATTTTTGAAGTTCTAAACATTATCCATTAGTTTTGAAATGGGTGAAACTTAATCTCTTACCCATGGAACTTTCCCTAAAAAAATTCTGCTTGAAAAAATTTAATGTTCTTAGGCAGCCCTCCACCCAATCACAAATGCTAGCGGATTAGAAGAAGTGGAAATTACACGGAACCCTACTATTAAAATCCCCAATTCTAAAATCAGGTGAGAATGTTTACTTTTCACAAATCAGATGTTTCATATTTAAATTATAAATATTAAATATACCATTTTCATCATAAAACCCTAATCAATTTCCTCTCACCTCTCTCTCAATCTCTCAATCTCGCTTCTCACCTCTCTCTCTCTCTCTCTCTCTCTCTCTCTCTCTCTCTCTCTCTTTATACCCACCGTTACGCAGACGGCGGATGTAGTCCACCACTGCTGCCGGCAATGCGATGCTCCTCAGTGGTGGCGGTGGTGGTTTGTGGTGTGATTTGGTTGATGGTGGCGGCGGCGGTTTGTGGTGGTAAATCGGCAGCGCTGCGATGTGAAGCGGTGATGGCGATCTCTGAAGTGGCGTTCTGATTTTGCCTGTTCCTTTTCTTTAGCTTCTCGCCGATATGATTATTAAATCGCCGTTTAAAAATGGGAAATCACCATTCGTCAACCAGTGGTGGGTGCAGTTCGGTGATGATGGTGGGGTTCCATATTCTTCGCCCCAAAGCCCAGGCCTCGCTCCTCCCCCGTCGCTGTTCCTTTTCTTTAGCTTCTCGCCGGAGTTGGGTGGTGACCAGGTTCTGTGGGTTTTATTGTGGGTTGTTGTAGTGCGATGTTGTGGAAGTTAGGTTACGATTTGGTGCTGAATGGTAAGGAAACTGGGGAATGATCTGCTGAAGTGTTAGCGGCGATGTCGTCGGAGTTGAGTGGAGATCTGGTGCAGAATGACGAAAAATCTGGTTTTCAGATCGTGACGTAGTGGTGACGTGGCGGAGGCGGCAGTGAGGTGATGGTGGTTGTGGGGTGTTGGCGATTTTGTATCTATTTTTTTGGTATATCTGGCTGTAATCGTGATGGTTTCTAGCCGCGGTGGAGGTGGGTGATGGTGGTGGATCTGGTGGTTGCGTGGGTGCTGTTGGTGTAGTGGTGGACGGTGGCGGTGATGTTGTTAGAGACAGCGTTGAACTGGTGGCTGTGACCGCATAATGGACTATACATGACCTTAAAATTTGACAATTTGTGACTAAAAATTAATCTGTGACCTATAATTTTTTGATATGTGACCAATAAAATAATCTGTGACCTATAAAATTATTGATTTGTGATCTCGAAATAATTCGTGACCTCCAAAAATTTTGTTCTGTGACCGATAAACAAATTGTGACTTATAAAATTTTTGAACTGTGACCTCGAAACAATTCGTGACGTATAAAATTTTTGATCTGTGACTTCAAAATAATTCATGACCTATAAATTTCTTGATTTGTGACCTCAAAAATAATCTGTGACCAATTAATTATATATCTGTGACCATTAATTGTATAATTATGACATCATTATATTTAATTAATTAATTAATTAAATCATAATAAATTTTAATAAAAATCTGATTTTTGAAATTCCAAACTTGTTTTCTTAATTTGGAAATAGGGGATATTTATCCTCTTACTTACGAATTTTTCCCTTAGAAGAAATCAAAAGCCCAAGAAAGGAAAATGGGGGCTGTAGAGCCGGGAGGCTGGGCCTCCCATTGACAGAGTGCTTTCTTTGTTATTTAATACATCAAATAACAAAGCGATACACGCATGTCACGTGAGAATTCTACTGTAGTTTTCAGTATAAATAGCATTACTTTTTTTTTCCATATAGCACGTGAAAATTGGCAACATTTGCCATTACCCTAACCATTATGTCCATTTATATATAATGGTGACCTTTTAGAAATCTGCTTTTGTCGAAAAGTTAAATGCATTACTAACATGAATGCATTTTGTTAGTCTTAATTGAGTACTTAATAGTGTTTTATGTTTTAATCACTTAATATGCTAAATGTCTTCGGTAATTGCTGTAATGTTTTTATTTAAAAAATGAAAAGAAGTAAGATGATGCTCAATTATCCCTACAATTATCTTATTTGCGATTAGTTATGTAAACTTTTCATTGATTGCAGTATTTACCAATTCATGTGGAAAAGAGGAAATTTCACAGACTTTGGAACAAAAAGGAGTGGCTATTCACCTCCTACGGATTTGCATTTCTGTTTGCAAATTCTTGAGTGAAAGTAAAGAACTAGAACCATTGAATTTGGGTATTGTGAAGAGGTAATTCAATTTTCTTGAAAGAAAATGAAAATCTAGTAAAATCGTCATTGATAAGGATGGCTCACGTACCAACATGGAAAAAGCACCTACTAAATCTGACATTGGCAAATCGATTTTGAAGGGGAAAATGGTAATTATTAATTTGATAATCTTGTACCAAGAAAAAATTAAAGTATCGCATTGGATGTGAAGGATATAAATGAGAAAAAAGTTAACATTCTTGCACCAAGAATCTTCTTCTCCCAAGTTAAGAACTATAAATCCTACTCTCTTGACTTTGATTTTTCTCTCCCTTTCATCTCTAATTTTATATGATGAAAGCTCTTTTTATGACCTAAACACGGTCAATTTATAGGGTGGAAAATATTCGGTACTTGTGCTTAGAAAATGAATCAAAGACGATCAAGAAAACTAAAAAATAACAAAACTCAACAACCAGGCGAAATGGGTTTGACCTATTACGGAGTGATGAATGTGAAATAATTAATCTAAGTAAATTAATGATAAAAGGAAATTTAATTTATCTTATTTTGATTATATCAAAGTAATAATTCATGTCGTTCGATATCGTAATCGAAAACCTAATGAGTTTCACATAAAAAGGATAACTAGAAGAATGATATTATAAATTAAATCATTGATAAGTGTTGGACATTTGTAAAATTAATTATTTGAATTGTTTATTAATGGACTCCAGTTAATCAATTCATAAACCAAGTTTAAATAATTAGATTAATCAAATATTTAACTAACTTATGTTTAATGGTGGGTCAAACCCACTTAAACATCTATGAATAAGTACAAGCAAGAGAAAGCCATAATCTCTTATTTTTGTTCTCTTGTGCGGCTTATCACTAGAGGCTGAACAATTGAACAAATGTGGTGTGAAAACATCATGACTCACAAAGGCGTACAAAGATCGTGATTGTTTATTATCAAAATTCTCAAAGGAGTTTGAAGGATTTGCTAAATGTAAAATTCTAATCACGGCTTCTATCTATATAAAAAGACGATCCTTGAAGGAACTAAAATTATTTTTAAATTTGATTACGCATGTATAAATAAATTCTCAACAGGTTGTATACCATATAGTGACGGTGACTTGAAATCTTTAGTATCAACCTTGATTCTTTTGGACTCTTAGACTTATCAGAGAACAATTTATCTGGCTTGGTCCCCTCTTGCTTCAATACATCAAGCATAAGTTTGGTCTATCTTAACAATAACCAATTGGAATGTGCGCTTACACGTGGATTGTTTAACAATTCTTTTTTGGTGACATTGGATCTTAGAGAGAATAAATTCATAGGAAGTATCCCTCAATGGATTGGCAATCTATGGAGCTTGAGCGTTATTCTACTTGGAGGCAATCATTTTGAAGGAATAATTCCAACCAACTATACCAAATGAGGATTAGCATGATAGACCTACCTTATAATAGCCTCCATGGTCAGATGCCGCACTGTTTGGGTAACATAACACTAGAGGTAAACGAGATAAAGTCTATGATGGTTCAAGGAGATACCTTTTCTTCAATAGTCACATTCAGGTCATTGCTGGGTATAGAACACCTGGCCGAACCTTCCTTCGCAAGGAAATAAGAAGTGATTTGGACAGAAGGCACCCCTCTGTGGATGCAACCGATCATTACTTTTCTTAAAAAATAGGATATACCAAATAATGAGGCTGAAGCTCGTCAACCCCGGAGGAGGGCTGCAGACTTCATCCTGCAGGATGATGTGCTATACAAGCGGGGCTTCTCATCACCTCTTCTCAAGTGCATAGGAGGTGAGGAGACGAATTACATTATAAGAGAGATCCATAAAGGAGTTCGTGGCAATCACTCGAGAAGTTCGCAATCCCTACTACTGGCCAATTTTGACAAAGCATCAGCGTGGGAGTTCTCCAGACGAGGTACTTGCATTAGTTCAAACTTTTCGAAGTGGGGGAGGAATTTCAGGACTAGTTTCAGGTATGCTGCCATGTGCTTCTCTCTAGCCACAAAATTGCCGTTGACCTGGTTCACCACTAACTGTGAATCACTGTTGACAGTTAACCTCTTCACTTGTAATTCTTTAGCTAGATGAAGACCGGCTAGGAGCGTCTCATACTCAGCTGCATTGTTAGATGTTTTGAATCTGAGTCTTACTATACAGTTAAGCTTGTGTGTCTCCGGACTCTCCAAGACTATTCCCGTTCCCGAACCAGACTCTCCAAATGATTTATCTACGAAGAGGTTCCAGGTGGAAGGCTCCGCTGGTTCCATACTCATCTCAATTTCAGGGGCCCTAGTAAATTTGGCAACAAAGTCATCTAGGGCCTGTTCTTTAATTGCAGACCTATGTTTATACACTATGTCGAATTCACTGAGTTCTACAGCCCACTTCAGTAACCTCCCCGAGGCATCTGGCTTCTAGAAAACTTGCTTTAGGGGGGAATTTGTCATTACATAGATGTTGTGGGCCTGAAAGGCCTCAATTTTTGAGAAGTGATGATTAAGGAGAGAGCGAGTTTTTCCATGTTTGAGTAATGTATTTCTGCTTACCACAAAGCTTTACTTATATAATAAATGGGCAATTGATGTGTTTCTTCTTCCTTTATGAGAACCGAACTGATGGGGTCATCGAACACAGCTAAATAAAGCAGAAACGGCTCACCCACCTTCGGTTTAGATAGGATGGGACTCGTCTGAGGTAACTTTTTAGTGCCTGAAATGCCTCTTCACACTTCGACGTCCATTGAAACCTCTTCCCCCCTTTTACAATCATTGGTTTTTTTAGTTGTGCCCGTTGAAGTTATTGGTGTGCCTATTTTATAAGTTATAACAACTAAATTGTGAGGACAATGTTTGGGGAAGGATAGTGGAGAAAAAATGCTTGTTAAGAGTTGAGGTTTTTATTAAATAATCTCAACTTGTTACATGATCATCGGTTCCTAGATAATATGTCATTGTTTTGTCTTTGTCTTAGTTGTCAATGTTATTTTTTATGTAAGAATGAGTGTGATGAGGGAAAAGAATATATTTTTTTTGCATGAATCTTAGATTCTGAATTGATTTATAGACTTTAGGATCATTAACAACGGTTTTAGAACATCAGGTTGGGCCATTATACTTGGCGCTGCCAATGTACTTGTGCTATGTATTGAATCTTGAATTTCTTGACCCATACTTGGAATTCCTTCAACTTTTGCCATGTCAAACATATTTATATTGTGCTTGCTTCTTCACATTGGTTAAAAGCACAGCTCATCAAGTACCATGTTGAAGACAATTATGAGTATCTGTTGTTCTTCTGGGCAGAGGTTTGAGCAATAGATCATAGACCTGTGAATAGTCCATGTGTAGTAACAAATTTGTAACCATGTTTAGTTGTAAGTGAGGAGCAAATTAGTGCAGATTGATGTGATGTGAATCTATTTAGCCTTGAAATCACTATTGCAGTTGATTATCTTGAAATCCATTGATATGAGATTTAGTTGTAAATGAGGAGCAAATTGTGTGGATGATGTATTTACTTTATCTCTTGGTGTAGGTGGAAGTGAAGAAGCCTTAATTGATTCCAACAAGGAAGAGGCCAATGAAGCAAAAAAATCGACTGAAGATAGAAATGGTGCTAATTGGGATGACAATCTTACCCAGCAGAAAGACGCCACATGGAGCAAAGGGATAATTAGTTTGGGATTTCTTCGGGTTCAGGGTTCTTATGGTTCCAGATTTTAGATTTTAAGGGTTGAGGCACGGAGATATGTTGAGTCTCCATGCAAAAATGGAGACACGATCTGTGTCTCCCTGGTGCACAGAGACACGCCTCACTAGACACGTTCTCCTTCTCCCAACTTATCGACTAATTAGTTTGGGATTTCTTCGGGTTCTGGGTCTTATGGTTCTGAATTTTAGATTTTAGGTGTTACGGCACAGAGATACGTTGTGTCTCCGTGCAAAAACAGATACACAGATCGTGTCTCTGTTTTGCATGGAGACACAGATTCTTGTCTCCGTGGTGCCCGTGTCTCCTTGCAAAAACGGATTCGGGTTCCGGGTCTTATGGTTCTGAATTTTAGATTTTAGGTGTTACGGCACAGAGATACGTTGTGTCTCCGTGCAAAAACAGATACGCAGATCATGTCTCTGTTTTGCATGGAGACACAGATTCTTGTCTCCGTGGTGCCCGTGTCTCCTTGCAAAAACGAAGACACGATCCGTGTCTCCGTGGTGTACAGAGACACACCTCACTGGACACATTCTCCTTCTCTCCACTTACCCGACTAATTAGTTTGGGATTTCTTCAGGTTCTAGGTTCTTATGATTCCGGATTTTAGATTTTAGGTGTTGGGGCACGGAGATACGCCGTGTCTCCGTGCAAAAAAGGAGACATGAAAGAATCAAGTAGTTCCATCTCTGTCTATTGGAACGAAGAAGTGATGTTGAATCTTGATTCCATATAGATTGCAAAACTGGTATAATTGAGTCAATGTTTTTCCTTTTCGCTTCCTCTGTACTTTGAAGAACTATATGTTATCAGCTTCAAAAAGAAATTAACTGAATATGTGCGGTGGAAAAGAGTTGCATGTCTTACAATTGATCCCTAGAATCATAGGAATAATTTAGTCAGTGCTTCGCCTATGCAAGATAGTATATTGTCGTATAATGGAATACGGTTGGCGTGCTCTGATCTGACATTTTTTTTTTTTTTACTTTTTGCAATTTCTATTATTTTCCTCTTTTACATTTTTTCTATCCTTCCAGTAAAGGTTTCAACTGAATGGAGAGATATTTTCCTTTCTGATGCTGATTTGAATTTTTCTACATGGATTCAATTGATATTGTTGCAGGTTTAAAACCTTCTATTATTGGAGGATTTAGTGGATTATCTGCTTTTATGGGAGTTGCAGCAACATTTGTATCTGCAAAGATGATCAAGAGATTTGGCGTTCTAAAGATTCTCCCTGTGCATGCATATCGTGTGGTTTTGATCTCAATGTTTTTTGATTATGATAAACTTTCTTGACCTAATCTTAATTAAATCTTATGCCAGGCTGGAGCAGCTGGCCTAATATTATAGGCTTCACTCCTTGCTATTGTCGTTGCTGTGTACTGGAGGATCTCTTTCTCAGCAGATTCCACTTCAATTTTTTACTAATTTTTATTTTGTCAATATTTGTGTGATAGAAAAGTAATAAAAAATAAAGATAACAAAATACGGTTCTCATTCCATATCCATTTGTCCCATTCAAAAGGGAATCCTATAGTGGTCATTAGAGGTGTCCAAAAGTCTCGAATCGAACCGGACCGAACCGAACCCGAACCGAATCGAGCGGTTCTTCATAAATTAAATACCCGAACGGGTACCCGAATCGAGAACCGATGGGTTTGGGTCGGGTCTCGGGTCTAGACGAAGAACCGAATAAGAACCGAAACTAAATAATTTTTATTTTTTATATTGAATTAATTAAATTATTTTATTTTTTTCTAAACAAATTAGCAAATTAATTAAATAAATCAGATTATTACATAATTTTAATTTTAAAACCCAAATCATTTTTAAAACTCATGAGCCTATTTTAATTTGAAACAAATGAATATACTTTATGTAGTGTTACTGTAATATTAATATCTACTTTTTGGTATTTTTATGCATTGAATTAATCTTATTGGACGACTAGTTATTTTATGTTTTTGAATTGAGCTACGTTAATTTGTAAAAGTTACGAATAAAATGTCATTAGTTGTATTTATATAGTGTTGCTGTAAATATTAAAAAATTTAATTATAGTACGGAACCGAACCGACCCGAACCGATCCGAACGGAACCGAACCCGAACGGTTCCATAATTATATTTGGACCCGACGGGTCCATTTATTAAATACCCGAAAGTTTTGGGTCGGTTCGGGTCTCTTCAGAACCGAACCGAACCGACCCACGGACAACCCTAGTGGTCATGTGTGACTTCATGAAACTTGAAAGTGGAAAGAAGTCAAAATAAGATTAATTTTAAATTGAATTGTTCAAGATATATTTAAAAATCGCTCATTTTATTATCAAGGAATCATAAATTGGAGTAAATGTTGAAAGTTACACATCAAACTGTTATTTATCGCTCAAAATTCTATCCACATCATCATATCATTTCTGCTTATACTAATTTTTAACGTTAACCAATTAACGTGCAACACACGCTGACCCCACTAGTCTGTAGAAAATAATAGTGCCTGAACTATGAGAGTTTTAATGATTATTTTTTATCATCACGTGTTTACACGATATTTTATTTAGAAAAAAAAAAAAAACACTTCACATTTTAGTTTTTAAAAATATGCATGTTAGTCCCAAATCAATGTTTTTAACCCCAAAATGCTTAAACAAAACTTGCAGAAAATTAAAAGAATCAACACACGAATTTTTACCCACAAATGGTCCGAATATTCATGTTCTTCTAAATACTATTCATCCATTGAGTATTTACAAGGTAGATTAGACTCTAGTATGAATAGAATCAAGAATCGAATAATGCAAAGATTTGAAGAATTTTTTAGATTTCTTTATAACCTCACAAAATTTACAAATCACCGTTCACAACAATAAATACAAAGGCTCTCCTCTACCCTTCACCGCCCCTGTTTGACAACTTTATTTTCAAACTCTTTTTTCTATTTACTTATTTTCAATCACACATTCACACAATAAAATATTATACACATAAATTTAATTTTTTTTCTACTTTTTGGCTATACATTTTCCTAAAGTTTACTATTTAAAATATTATTTTTTTCGAAAATAATAGTCACCAAACAAGGGCTAAATAGACCGTCAAAAATCTATAGAAGATTTTACAGAGAAAATCCGTAAGAATTCTCAGAGAGAAAACAATAGAGAAAGTCAAAGCAGCCCAAACAATTTGTGCACACATAAGAGGGTTAAAGCCCTTTTAAATAAAGCAGCCCAAATGTCCTTAATCCAATAGCCAGAAGACAGCCACGTGTAATGATCAGATGAATTCTTGCTCAAAGCTAAAAATGTCACGTTTTTAGTCAAAATTAACAATGGTCAGATATGAAACATAAATCAAACAATGTACAGTAACATACCTAATTTCTCTATTTCAAAACCTTAAAGAGAGAAGTCTCAAAGTCCACTACCTCGCAAGAATTGAAGCAGACCAATTACATTATTCTGTCGCAACAACTTGAGATTCTAATTGTTAACATAAAAAAACTGTAGCCCAAATTGGATGGTTCAAGGAATGAAGCCCAATTGAGAAATTCAAGACGAATGCCCAAATAGGACAATTAGTGAATGCATTGGAGGCCCACGAACAAAGTAATAACATCGCCCGAGATTGCAAGATACCCAGAATCTGAGCGAATGGAGTGTCTTACGGTCGCCCAGAGCGATGATCCCGTTCTCGCCCAAACCCTCGAGTCGCCCAGGAATTGAACAAATCTAAGGTGTTATGGGTATCCAATACAGCAGTTATTGAAGCGGTTATTGAGCAACCTTATCACACCCCACGATTCAAGAATCCCGATTGTAGGCAGTTAAACGACAAGAGTAATGGCAACAGTTAAAGACGGTAGTTCCATGACAAGTCAGTCATCATGAAGAAAGTTGGTAGTTATAGAGTATCAAGCGATTTTCAAGCGGGTTTTCACAAAGAAACTATCAAACGAATATAAAAAGAAAAAGAAGATATAGAAGAAAAGACCCCGAATCAAACACTCTCAACAGAGAATATGTAATTTTAATTTCTTTGTTTCACTTTAAAACACTTCTTTTTAGTATTGTGTGCTTGTGCCCATTGGAGGCATTCTATTTATTTCCAATTGTAACCTTCATCAATAAAGCACCCATTTTTGAGACTTGTCTTAAGAGGTTTGTTCTTTACACAATCATCTGATCCATTTTTTAATTGTTAGCGATAACCTGCGCAAAACACTAATCAAGAATTTCATGCGCGCGCACATATTCCATTCATGTCTTTTTCTCTTCTCTTCTCTTCTCTTCTCTTCTTTTTTTGGTAAAAAATAGAGTAAAATGTCTCACTTTTTTCTTTTAGAGGGTGTTTGGTAGAGATTAAAATCGGATTAAAATTAAAAAACTAACCATTATTGTTGACTTTTAATAGATGAGTGGGACCCAATAACGGCTATATTTTCAATTTTAAATGGATTTTGAGCCGTACCAAACAAGCCCTTATTATTAAATTATACTAGTATTATTTTTGCATATTTATTAAGAATAATGCTATTTAATATCATCAATGTTAAAACATCAATTTAGATGACACTAATGTGGCATTAAATGAAATGTACAATTAAATGACTCACTTAATTGCATCTCTCATTGAATTTATCATATCAATGATATTAGTGTGGGCTTAGGTGATTCTCTTTACACTCAATGGGCTGGTGCATTTCTATTTATACTTACTCATTACTATTGTTGCTTAAGTGGCACTCACTTATTGGTGGCATTAGTATGACTTGGATTGTGTGCTTGTTGGAACCATTTTTCGACCCTTAGATTTAATCCACAGTTGGGATTAAATCTTGGCTTGATATTTTTACTTGGGCCTTGGCTATTGTATCTCTTCTCTTCCTTCTCTTCGAAGCTCCCGGTTTTCTCTCTGGACAACCATTCTTCTTCCTCCTTTGCAGTAACCTAAAATCGACCTTGGTAGCCTGTCGTTGAGGGGAATACCTGTGTGTTGCTCAGACCTGAAATAGGGTTGAGTTATTGGTTTTTTCTCTAAGGTTTAGGTCAAATTTTAGGGGTTTCTTGGCTTCTTTGGTAGATCCCTTTGGATCGATGACCTTAGTCAAGTTGTTGGAGACTTTGGCTGGTTCTTATCTCTCTCTGGACGGTGAATTGCATGGCATGGAAGGCTGTTCCTGAGCCTAACATATTCAGCCGAAAATCAAAGGAAGAACTGGGTATCTCAACCAGAAAGGGAGGTAGCATTCTGCCTTGTTTATTTGTCTTGTTTCTATGGTGTTCTGTCTTCAGTTCTTTATGGTTTCTGTTGTCTGTTGATTAATATATATGCTATGCAAATGTTGGATCATTATGCTATATATTCTGTAAGTGAGAAGAATTTGATTTTGAGCCTATTAGAACTCTGTTAGCATTGGTTGGGAGTCTATATCATGCTGTAAATTCCTAACAATTAGTGATGACTTGTGCAAATCCAACTATTTGTATTGTTACACATCAATTTTTTAGAAAATTAGTCATAATTGATTGTTTAACAAAAATAGAAAAGTGATGGTTCACAAGATCAAATTCAAATTAACTAATCAAGCTCGAAGAATACATCACACTTCTAAATTTGAAAGGTCTCAAAGGGTAACACGGTGACAATTAGTATACTAATGGAAGATACAGAACTTGTGTGAAAATATTCATAGGGTGGTGATACCTTAACAAGAACCCTTTTTTTTTGGTTCCAATCCAACTTTACGACTTGGTTACCATGAATGCCTAGCACCCTTGATATGGTTTAGGCTTTTCCCTCATGAAAATTGTGCATGTACTCTAAACAGGCTCTTTTGTTGGATGACTCAGATTTCTTCACAAGCCACCATCCCACTTTACACTCGCAGTCGAGGCGAGGTGACACATGTGAGTTTTTATAATGCGTGTATTTTGTGACTGTAATTGAATCCCAAAAGCATGGTGAAAGCGCCATCGAACAAACTGGGCCGTGCATACTTTCACTAGTTCACAAATGAAACAACAATTGACCACTCGACATGTTCGGAGAAATTCAATAGCTTCCAAAGGTGTCAAGTCGTTTTGTTTCCTACACAGAAGCTAAATTGGCAATGTGTGAGACTTACTAAGTTAATAATCTTAGTATTGTTTCAAAATAATTCTTTTTCTATTATTTTAAATAGGCTACTCTTTTTTTGTAGAGACTACCTCGTCCACTGTATTTGAATTTGATTAAAATTTATTATCGTGCATGTGAACGAACTTGAAATAAATTATGGGAAAAATACACAGGACCCGGTGTTTCGAGATTACTGTTCATAAATCAGGTTCAAACTTTAATTAATCATAAATTAGGTAATAATTATATATTTTAATATTAATATTACAATTAATTCGTCCAATTCCCTATTCATTTTTCTATATCCTCTCTCTCTCTCTCTACCCTCTCCCTTCTCTCTATCTTCTCCTTCCAAAAACCTCATCTCTTTTCCCCCTCCCTCTCGGCTCCACCCTCCTTCTTTCCCTCCACAGCAGCATTGACGCTGCTGCCGGCGTCGCAACGCTGCTGTGAATCACAGCAATGTCGCGACGCTGCTGCCGGCGTTGGCATCGTGACGCTAGCAGCAGAGTCGCGGTCAAGATGTTGCTGGTGGAGGTGGCGACCGCCAATTTTCTGAAACATTTTCTCGCGGTGGTAGGAGGACGAGGAAATTACAGTGAAGCAGTGGGTGGGTGTGTGGTTCGACGGTGGATTTGTAGCGATCTCTGCCTCCCCTCGCCTCCCCCTTCCGTCGATCTCTGCCACATCTCCTTCCCTCTCCCTCTCCATCCCCATCCTCCCCTCGGCTGCTGCTGCTGCGAAATCGCGAATTGCAGCAGCAGCGTGACACGATGCGGGGTCTGCTGCTGCTATTCGTGAAATCGGGAATCGAGACGCTGCTGCGACCCCACAGTAGCATCGCGACGCTGCTGTGGGTGTGGTGTTTTGTGTGTGTGATTTTGCGGCGGAGTATTGGGTATGCTGCTTCAACGTCGTGGGTGTGGCGAATTGGCTGTTGTTTGCTGGTGGCTTATTTGTGGGGTGGCGAATTGGTGGTTGACTGTTTATGTTTGCGGTCGTTGGTGGCGGATCTATTGATAGTGGTGGCGGATCTTTTGTTCCGTGTGGTTTGTGGCTGTGGGTGTGGTGGTTTGTGACTGCTGCGACCTGTGACGAAGCGACGGTAGTCTGTGACCAAATGTTTGGTAATCTGTGACCAAACATTTGGTCTGACCAAACATTTGGTCGATCTGTCACCTGCGGCGGTAGTCTGTGACCTAAAAATTTAATAATACGTGACTCAAAAATAATTTGTGACCAACTAATTTAAAAATCTGTGACCTCGAAATAATCTGTGACGTACAAATTTTTGATATGTGACCTCGAAATAATCTAGGATCAAAGAATTTGACAATATGTGACCAGTAAATAAATTTGTGACTTATAATTATGAATATGTGACCATTAATCATAAACCGTGGCTTTATTATCTTTATTTAATAAATATTTTTAATTAATTAAATCCATACTTGATTTTTGAATTGTCAAACAATTTTACCTTACTTTTGAATTGAGGTAAAGAAAATACCTTAGATATGAATTTTTCCCATAAATTATCCCAAACAATAATGGGATTTGAGATTAATTGTACTGGGCTTTTTTGTTGGGTAATTGGCGCAAAACATCCCTACCTATGACGGGTTGTGTGGAAAACGTCCCTACGTATGATTTTTTGGTGCAGAACGTCCCTACCTTTACATTTTCTTGCCCAAAACGTCCTTTTCCCTAATTTTTAACATAAAATGACCGATATACCCTCCAATTTAAATAAAACAAAAGGAAAAAGAAAAGAAAAATAAAGAATAAATTGCAATCTGCTCCTAAACTTTTTTAAAATGCAAATCAGTCCAAAAGTTATACAAATATTAAAAATTAACAAAAAAAACAAAAACTCTCATTTCTCTCCTCCATCTTCTTCCTCCAACCGCCTCCACCGATTCACCTCCCGCTTCAATGGCACAACCTCCACCGAATCCGAATCCTTTTTCTTCAAATCCGTATAGATCTGAACCGGATTAAATTTCCTCTCCAGCGAAGACCTCGAGGATGAGCTGGATCTAAATAATTTCTTAGATTCGGCCGCCGCCGTGACCACGGCGGAAGCGGAGCTAGCTGCGGCGGTGCCGAAGCATTTCTTACACAAATCATTAGCCACATAATTACCAGCAACGCCGCATTTAATCTCGATTTTGGCTCGGAGAACATAGTTTTCGATGTTCAGCACCTGCTGACCATGGGCAATTGGAACAACACTTGCACCTTTTCGGGCAGCCTGGAGCGGCGCGGCCACAAGGCTGGATAAATAGGAAATTCTTTCAGGGTCTTTAGAGGCCAATTTCATATTTGTGTTTATCAATGAAGAGCGGGTTTTGGAAGGTTAAAGGGTGAGCAATTGGCATAAATGGGGATTACGAGAAGGTCGAAGAATCAGAGCACATGGATCAAAAGCTAATGCTGTGGAAAGAAGAGAACTGAACAGGACTGCAACAAAACATTCAATTTTAACACTATCAATGTAGGTGGTCCTAAAAAAATTGAAGCATTTTCATTCCGAGAAGGAATAGGGATTTTTTCTTTGAAAAACAGGAGCTTCGCATTGTCCATACTCGTAAAATTGTATGAGCCCAATTTAAATCATGTTTTTTGACTTGAAAAAGATTCCAGGAAAATCCATCAAATTCTAAAGAGAAAAACTATAACTATATAATCTGAAATTAACCTACGATTCTAAGTTTTTGTTAATTTTTAATATTTTTATAACTTTTGGACTGATTTGCATTTTAAAAAAGTTTAGGAGCAGATTGCAATTTATTCTTTATTTTTCTTTTCTTTTTCCTTTTGTTTTATTTAAATTGGAGGGTATATCGGTCATTATATGTTAAAAATTAGGGAAAAGGACGTTTTGGGCAAGAAAATGTAAAGGTAGGGACGTTCTGCACCAAAAAATCATACGTAGGGACGTTTTCCACACAACCCGTCATAGGTAGGGACGTTTTGCGCCAATTACCCTTTTTTGTTTGGTCATTGAGTTGGAAGCGACAAGAGAACAAAAAACAAAAGATCCGCAATAATGCTAACTCCAACGGGTTTAAAAATAGGGACTTTGACTGGTATTACGTTGACAGCACCTGCATTATTTTTTTATTATTATTATTTTACCAATGATGTAGCGCTACTAGTCCCCCTGTCTTTTCACCATGTCAATGAGCATGTCACTATAACAAAACTCAAAGATCCGAGTACATGTTGCTAGGATCAAGAAAGTTTAAAATTTGTAAAAAAGTTGAGGTCAAAGTCAATAATCAATTTAATCATATATTTTATGAAATTCATAATTTTTATCGATTTTTCAACTCCTCATTTATTAATTTTTACATCTAACTGTTTTCATCGATGGGAAAAGTGCAACTGATACTAGTAGGTAGCTATTTTTCCTTTCTTTTCTATTTAATTTTTTTTTTGTTTCAGTTATTTTACGCTCGAACGCGCTGTTTTTTAATGTGAATAAATTGTCTATTGGGAAGTGAATAATGCTTCATGTAAGGCATGTACAACCCCTACGAATAATGCTTCTTCTGTACATGAAGCATTATTCATCGGGAAGTAATGTACAACTCGAAAAGTTAGTTCATCTCACTAAAAAAAGATCGAGGACCTAATTGTTACACTGCAGTACTTGTAAGTTGAAGACACAAAATTTCCTTCTCTTTATCATTATGCGCGGAATATGGGTCAACCTAAATTGTGATGGCTCTTGGAAGCAGAGGTTTTTATCATTATTTTATTTCGCGGAAAAGACAAAAATCATTTACGCGCCCAAAATAGATTGGATACAATAGATTCACAAGATATCAAAACTTCTTGTAGGTTCCACGAACTAACATGATAATTAATTCATTAGGCAAAAAATTTAACACCGTTGAAGGTGCGCGTGAATGACATTATTTTTCCTAAAAAATATCATTTTTTTCAAACAGTTTCTCACTTTTGGCGTATTTGACTGACATTTTTTTCATGAAAAATATAATCTTTTTCACTCAGTTTCTCACTTTTGGATGTTTGACAGACTTTTTTATGAAAATATTTTTCAAAAATTGGTGACGTGATCATATTTTTCTAAAAAAATAAGGAAAATATTTTCTTTAAGGAGAGAGAGATTTTTATTGTCCAGACAATTCTCTCTCTCTCTCTCTCTCTCACACATCTATCCGCCAATAAAAAATGAACAAATACAATATGTTTTATGTTGAAAATTGAGTCAATCAAACGCCTTTAATTAATAATTTACATTCAAATAAATTTTAGACAAGAATAAGTTTTAAACAATTCAATTATCTAAAATTTATTTTCTTTTTATACAAATTTCATACTTGCAATCAACGACACTCTAATATTTTATTTCAATGACAGATGCAAAATTAACAACAATAAACTCCAATTTATGTTAAATGAGAAAACAAATGTTCAACCCCTACCAAAATGGAATTTGACTTAATTTAAATTGATTTGTTAATTCACATTAAAAAAAAAATCATGTAAAATAAAATATTAAGATAAATCAATAAATATTTATTGAGAAAAGCAAAGTAGAAAGCTTGCTGGAGCGTGTAAAAATTTTGACACTCTAAATTTAAAGACACTCTCTATAATTTGTATTGTACTAATATCTTAATAGAGTCAAGGTTTATTAACACACAATTACAATATTAGAAAAAAAAAATTATATTTATTCAAACTTTGCAATAATAACCTTTCTATCTACACACCGTAAAATCAACATGCCATAGGTTGTCCAATGGGGTGCATTCACTTGAAACTTTTGAAAATTTTGATGGACTTCTTCTTTTTGAGTGGTGATTTCTGTGAATTCTATGAGATTTTTTTATAGATTTGTATGAAATTAGTGAAATGTTTTGTAAATTTCTATAGACTTTCATTTAAAAACTTTTATATATTCTTGAAAACTTCTATTTGAGATAGAATATATATGGACTTAGTGCAATATTGTGAAATTATTACACACAAGGTGGTGGATCCCATAATTGCCCTTCCCCTTCTCCTCCCCATATAATTAAAAAAAAATTTAAAAAGAATAAAAACTTAAGACCTTAATTAAATAAATAAATAATAACTATACTTATAAAGAATAAATTTAATATTCAGTATTATTAATATAATATACATTTAAAGAATAAATAAAAAATTAATATATTTAAATTTAATTATAAATTAGTCTATATAAAAATTTATATTTTAATTAAAAATAGATATTTTTCATAAAAACATAAATGAAAAAAGAAAAAAAAAAGTTTATTTTTTAACCAAAAAATGTTCGTAGAAGGGAAAATGAAAGAGAAACATTGAAAAAAAAAATATTAATTTTTTAAAAAAAATTAATGAGAGAAAAATTTTGAAATTTTATTTTATTAGTTTCTTCTTTAAAATTAGCACATTGAAAACTTTTATAAAATTTTTTAAAAGTCATTAAAATTTGAATATCCAATATTTATAGAGACTTTTAAAAAAATTAATTGAATATATCGTAAATTTTAGATACTTTTTAAAAGTTTATAAAAAACTCAATTGAATACACCAATACATGTAGAGAGTTTTTTAAAAGTCTATATTAAATAACTTTTTAAATCCCAAAAAATCATTAAAATTTTCAATTGAATATACTCTCGTAAGATTTATGTCCTTATGATATCAATAAAACGAGAGATATGTACATGTTTCATATTAAATCCATGCTTAGTAGAAATTAAAATTTAGATATTAAGTTAATAATATATTTTATAGGTCTTATAATTTTTCAATTACATATTTCATCAATTTTTATTAAGATCTACAGAAAAAATAAATTTTAATCTCCACCAAACAAAAGCTAAATTAGCAAGATAAATAAAGAGTACGAGTATGTTTAATCATAAGTTAAACTTATTTTAAATTTAATATAACTTGTTTTAAAAAAAAATCTTCACTTAATTTTTATTTTTATTTTGTAAGGCAACATTTATCATAGTCAAACATATTTTGGGCGAGTAAAAGAGAAAGGAAAAACGAAAAATGGAATAAAAGGCGAAAAACCTTTTTTGGTCACGTGCAAGTGCCGTAGTCGTGTTAGGACCGACAAAAAAAAACGCGTTTATACTTTCTACGCAATTTGATATTTTGTAGGCTGTCTGCCAATTTTAGATTCCGTAGCATTCGATGGATATTCCAGAATGTTTTGAACCTTCGACCAATCATTTCACGGCCACCTGCCACTACTATGTACAACTCTAACACAATTGATACCTTCTTTAAAAGTGATTATTTTAATTTACTTTCCGCCGTACTCATTTTCAATCCGATAGTTTTTTTTTTTTTTTGGAATCACACTTTCTTAGGAAAAAAAAAAATTCAATTTCACATCGCTTTGGAAAACAAAGAATGTGAATTTTTAATTTGGGATGTGAAGGGATGAAAATAACGTGTAATAAGTAAAAGCTAGGTAGCTAGTTTTACTTGATGTACGCGACATGTTAAATTCTGTATTATGGCTGTTTGAGTTACATTATTTTTTCATTATCATTCTTTTACTCATTTTTAACCATACATTTTTCAATAAAATAATATTTTTCATCATATTAATAATTTTTCCTTCTTTTTCAATCACATATTCTACATTACATCAACAGAAAAATACATTCTTTTTTCAAAAATGTGCACCAAACGGGGGCTATATATATTAAGCCTCCGTTTGGTAAAAAATTATAAATAATCTATAAATTGTTAAATTTTATTTTCAATCATATATTCTTACGAATTTATCTGCATATGCATCGCTCATTTTTTATCTATTTATAATTTAAATCGTTTATAATTTCTTCCCAAACGGTTGCTAAGTGATGTAGCAAGGAAATATTTGTTGTATTTATCTTTTTGTATTGTCAAAACCCATTTAATTCACATATGTATACACCATGTCGTGTTGTATAATTCATAGATATTATGCCTGACTTGCACAACATTAATGACTGAATTGGGTTTGATAGTTTAAAAAAAGCACGTTAATTTTGCTTCTAGATAAGTCAAACTTTGCAATTTATTCAAGTCTGTGGAACTCAAGCACACATGCATGTACTATAGACTCCATCCATTCTGTTCGAGTGGAGCAAATTGCACGTTGCCTATCCGTTCCCATTATTGAAATTAGATAATGGAAACCGACGATGTAACAAAATGATACATTATCGATGACCTTCAAATCAGTGGGCCAAAACGCCAAATCTAAATGGGTTATCGTCTTATTTGGCGGTCAACGATAGTTGTTGATCGCTAATGCGCGCCTAGGCTAGTTTTTTTTTTTTTTTTTGAAGTTAAAAATTATTACATGTTAATTTGTTCAGTTTGCCCTAATTTAATTAAAACAACAATTTGAACCTAAAAGTCAAGTGACCAACGAATATTATTTACGGTAGATAATTTTTTATTATTTACTTACTATTTTGTATTTCAATTTGAAACTTATATTTTTGTTGGAAATTTTGATAAAATGTAAAAAATTCCTATAAATCTGTTTTAAATGTTTAATAAGTATTATTTTTAATTGATTAAAAATTAAAATAATATTAAAATAAGAAAACTCCTTTTTACGCATATGCATCGGCTAAGCTCTCCTAGTCTTGGGCTTAGCCTCCACGCTTCGTCACGTATTACGCCTTTTAGAACACTACTCCAAATATATAAAAATAAAGGATTGAGATGAAGTTGTAATTCTGTAAATAGTTCAGACCACTGGTGCAATTTTCCATTAGGAAAAGAACCTTGTGGAAAGGAAAACTCGCCAACAAGGTGTGAGTTGTAATTATCACAAAACAAGACGCCCCAATCACCAACGCCATTTTATTATCACGTCACGTGACTCCAACCACGTCATCTCCCCAGAATCTGATGTTCAGTCCTACGTGTCACCCTCCCTCACCGAAAAATTTATAAATAACAGCATCAAAATCTTAGCCGTTAAAATCCTCACGCAGCGTCGTTTACCCTTCCACCCCTTTCATCGGAAAATTCAGCAGCCCTAAAAAATACGGAAAATTAACAATAAATGATAAATTTTAAGCCGCCGGAGGTGCGGGCGGCGTCGTCGAAAACACCGTCGGCAGGATCAAGTTCAAGTTCGAGCTCGATCGTGGCTGCAGAGAAAGCGTTCTCATTTATATCCAAAGGCTGGCGCGAGGTTCGCTCATCAGCCGACGCCGATCTCCAACTGCTCAAGAACCGCGCCAACTCGTTCAAAAACCTAGCCGATAGAGAATTCGAGAATTTCCTCAACTCCGCTTCGAAATCACCCTTCAGCGTTCCTACAATTACAGCCTCTGCTACTCTTAATCCCCCTCCGCCAGCGGAAATTGACTTCGTTAGAAAGCTTCAACCGAAATTGTCGGAATTTCGTAGGGCGTATTCCAGTCCCAACTTCAAGTTGTACCCGCGGCCGCAGATAAAGATCAATTTATCTGCCATCAAGAATGCAATTGTTGCCGAGGTCGAGGAGGATGATGAGGAGAATGAGAGGGTGAGTTTCAGGAGTTGGAGGAGGGTGAGATATAAGGAGCGGGAAAGAGAGGAAGGACAATTTGGTGAATTTTGGGAGCCGATAAGAGCGTTCAAGTCCAGGCTTAGGGAATTAGAGCACAAAAGCTCCAGTGAGTTTTTCGAGGGGATTAAGAACAGTGAATTTGTGGAGAAATTCAAGTCAAGTCTGGTATGCATTTCCTGTTTCTTTCAATTGCATGTCGTTCTTTATTTAGGAGTAGATGATATAAAGTTTTGACATGGTAAAGACTGAATTTTTTACTTGGAAGTTTTAGGTTATCTGTTACTATTCCCGATTTAGTTCTTGTTAAAGTTTAAATGGGAGAGTGGTGTCTGAACATGATATGGCCATTCACTTCTTCATTTGCAAGGGGACAAGTTGAGAAACATGGAATTTTGAACCTTGTATTTGGACTCGTAAAACTTCTTGCTTCATAAACGATGTTGCCAGCTGCAAATCATTGGATTAAAAATTATAATAGAAAAAACTCGATAATGTTTTATTTTCCGCCAGGAAATATAGATGATGCACGCATGAGTATAGACGAATTAGGATTTATGCTCTTCATGTTACATAAGTTGAGCTATTATCAGCTGGTTTTAAGTTACTGTTCAAGAAACTCCAAATAAACATGTAATTATCAATTTAGAATTTTCAATCAGTTGAAACAATTTGGTTATGTGAATGTGCATACAGATTCTCTGGGATGCGCAAGTATCAAATGATGTGGTTGACTTTGAAATCAAGATTTCTTATCTCAAATATCAATTCTTCTCAGTTACAACAACAAAACAAAGGACATATCTCTTAATCTATCTATGATAATGTTTTCTGGTCACAACTTTAACTGGCAATTGAAAGGGTCTATCCTCTTGATGATATAATGCACTAACTTGCTGATGCTTTCCTGTAATTGCTAATATAATATAAACCTCTTTGTTATGAGTCATGTATTTAACTTTTGTCGACCTTAAAGTTTATAACTTGACTTATACTTTTATATTATTGTTTGATTTTGCAGAAATCAATTTACAGGGATCCAAATGATTCAAAGGTTGGTGCACCTTTTAATTTAATTTATGCTTGCTTGATTTTTTAGTTGTGCATACTGCATCTTGTAACTTTTTGACTAGCTGAAGCGATGAGAAGGTTTTTAGTTAACTGTTGCATAATAAAATCTTAATGTAGAGTTCAGAAGTAAATAAGTTTTTTTGATGAGCATTAGTAAAAAATTGTCATTCATATGCAGTCATCTATACAGTCCATAAAGCCATTCTGTGGAAATATGCCGTATCTGATAAATTGCTACCAGCACTTCACTAAATATTTTCTGTACCTAATGCAGGAAGTTCCACTAAAATCTTAATGTAGAGTTCAGAAGTAAATAAGTTTTTTTGATGAGCATTAGTAAAAAATTGTCATTCATACGCAGTCATCTATACAGTCCATAAAGCCAATCTGTGGAAATATGCCGTGTCTGATAAATTGCTACCAGCACTTCACTAAATATTTTCTGTACCTAATGCAGGAAGTTCCACTAAAATCTTAATGTAGAGTTCAGAAGTAAATAAGGTTTTTTGATGAGCATTAGTAAAAACTTGTCATTCATACGCAGTCATCTATACAGTCCATAAAGCCAATCTGTGGAAATATGCCGTGTCTGATAAAGTGCTGCCAGCACTTCACTAAATATTTTCTGTACCTAATGCAGGAAGTTCCACCCTTTGATGTGCCAGAACTATTGGCATGTTTAGTTAGGCAATCTAGCCCTTTTCTGGATCAACTTGGCATTGACAAAGGTACGATGTTATGGCAAAGTTCTATTCTTGGTGTAGGGTTAGTGTAAAAATCCCCACGAAGTTCCAAAAAATTGAGTCCTTTTTCTTTGCTAGTTAATAACGTTATACAATTTTACTGGTCAAGATGTGGAAATAAAGAATTTGGTGTTAATAATGCTTCTACACTCTGCTTTTACTCTGATTCATATTTCTGCTTTTTTTTTTTTTTTGGCTCTCTACTGTGGTAGCATCTGTGAGACTATGCGTTAACAAGTGGAGGTTGTACCATAGATGATTAATAGGGAACAAGTTACTAGAGAGAGATGTAGGCCAATATAAGCATGGCTTGATGTGGTTGTAAAGTATTTGATTTACTGGATCCTTTGGTAGTTTGGTAGATGAAACAATGAAAAATGATTCATATACAAATTCATTTTGAATAATTTTGGACACATTTTGTTCGTCGTCTGGGTAGCCATGTTGCAATTAATTGAGGTTTTCTGGGTGTATCATAATTTTATGGGCCCTGCCACTTTGATATAGAAAAATCTTTGAAAAAAAAGAATAATGCTATGTAACACCAGTGTGACATCCTACTTTTAAAATGATCTATCAATTAATGACACTTGAATGCACCTAGATTGGTGCTTAGCACTAGGTGCTAAATAGCATTTACATCAGAGCCTTTCTGAAGGCAACCGAAACTGGAAAATTTGAGGAAAAAGTAGATGATGAGGTGGTATTTGAAGGGGAGGGGGGGGGAGGAGGGTAGGTTCGGTGATTGGGAATTGTGAAGGGGTGGTACATGTTTATTGTGTCATTATGTTTTTAACCTTCTCCTAGAAATGATTCCTCATCTCAAAAGGGGGAACGCAATAGGTTTCTCTATTTTTGTCCCAAAACGAATTAAAGGCTGGAACCATGGTGATTTCAGCCTAAGAGGCATAGCCCAACGATATTTACCTAGTCTGGTGATTTTTCTAATATGATACTTTTTGGGGACTGAGAGGTTCTTAATGAGATTTTAGCAAGTCATTTTGGAATAAGATTGCTTTATGCAATAATAACCCAGAAGGAAGTACTTGAAATTTCTTGTTTCCTGGCTTTCTAGACTGTTTGTAGGATATAATTGTCAATGTAGTAATGTACTATTAAGATATCCTGCTGAGCTCATAATTTTTATATTTTGGTGGCAGGCATATCAGACAAGATTGTGGAAAGCTTGTGCAGTAAACGCAAGAATCAACTTCTGTGTTCCTTACCTGCAGGAGAGTCTTCTATTGTTGAAAGTGAGAACATCAGTGATCAGTTAGATTTAAGGATAGCCAGTGTTCTCCAAAGTACTGGGCACTGTTATGAAGGCGGTTTTTGGAGTGACGTCGCTAAACATGACGTGTCAGAAAAAAAGAGGCACGTGGCTATCGTTACCACTGCCAGTCTTCCTTGGATGACAGGAACAGCTGTAAATCCACTTTTCCGAGCAGCATATTTAGCAAATTCTGCTAAGCAGAATGTCACGCTTTTGGTTCCATGGCTTTGTAGATCAGATCAAGAGCTTGTTTATCCCAATAATCTAACTTTTAGCTCACCAGAAGAACAGGAATCTTATATACGTAGTTGGCTTGAGGAAAGAGTTGGTTTTAAGTCTGACTTCAAGATATCATTTTACCCGGGAAAGGTAGCTTCTTAACAAATAAATTGCTATATAATGTTGTTATTTTTCTGTCCAAGAATTTAACTGTACCTGGTGAGATTCATACGGGCATATTCCACTTGGTAATGCTCTAGTACAATTTTTTTGGAAAACTAACGTTTTGGATTTTTCAATCTTAATTTTTAGTTTAGAGGGATTTCAAATTGCATCTGTATAATTTTACTGTACACAATGAAGTTAAACATGATTCAAACTGATCTTACGAGACTTAATCACTTTCTTTAAGATGTGTGATGATTGCTATGATAGTGTAATTTGAACAAACAGTAAGAGGGGGGGCAAGATTACAATATCTCATCAGTACGACTGGATTTTACTTCCTATATATGGAGAGAGGTTCAGATATCTGATGCATTTTTCATCATTATTACCCCGTTTTTAGTTCTCGAAAGGAAGGCGAAGTATTATACCAGCTGGAGACACTACTAAGTTTATTCCATCAAAGGATGCTGACATTGCAATCCTAGAAGAACCAGAACATTTAAACTGGTACCATCATGGTAAACGCTGGACTGATAAATTCAACCATGTCGTGGGTATTGTTCACACGAATTACTTGGAATACATCAAGAGGGAAAAGAATGGGGCTCTTCAAGCTTTTCTTGTGAAACATATAAACAATTTGGTTGCAAGAGCACACTGTGACAAGGTATCGGTTATTCTCTAAGTCTTCATGTTCTGACTATATTTTGATTGTATCACAACTGATCAACATCTCTGATTTTGTCAATAATTACGTTGCACACTGTTCTGTGTAGATCCTCCGCCTTTCTGCTGCTACACAGAACCTACCCAAGTCCGAGATTTGTAATGTTCATGGTGTAAATCCTAAGTTCTTAAAGATTGGAGAGAAAGTAGCAGCAGATAAGGAGCGTGGGCAGCTTGCTTTTTCCAAAGGAGCGTATTTCTTAGGCAAGATGGTTTGGGCAAAAGGGTATAGAGAATTAATAGACTTGTTAGCAAAGCGCAAAAATGACCTTGATGGCTTCAACTTGGATGTGTATGGTAATGGAGAGGACGCTCATGATGTTCAGAGCACTGCAAAAGGGTTGAATCTGAACCTGCAATTTATGAAAGGCAGAGACCATGCAGATGATTCTCTTCACGGGTAAAGCATAAATTCTTTTTTTCCTCTACTTATTGGGTAATCAAAACTAGGGGTGTCCAAAAGTCTCGGACCGAACCGAACCGAACCGAACCGAATCGGACGGTTCTTTATAAGTTAAATACCCGAAAGGGTACCCGAATTGAGAACCAGTGGGTTTGGGTTGGGTCTCGGGTCTAGATCAAGAACTGAAGAACCGAATAAGAACTGAAACTAAATAATTTTTTTATTTTTTTATATTGAATTAATTAAATCATTTTATTTTTTCTAAACAAATTAGCAAATTAATTAAATAAATCGGATTATTTCATAATTGGGCTATGTTACTTTGTAAAAATTACGAATGAAATGTCATTAGTTGTATTTATGTAGTGTTGCCGTAAATATTAAAAAATTTAATTTTGCTATGGAACTGAATCCGAGCGGTTCCGTAGTTATATTTGGACTCGACGGTTCCATTTATTAAATACCCGAAAATTTTGGGTCACCGACCCACGGACAACCTTAATCAAAACCTTTTTTTGCATGTTGATGTACAGTACTCGACGATATTAGGACATTACAATAAACAGGATTTTAGTTTATTTTTCTTTCTTTATGGTGTCATATAGTATCTAATCCATAACCTTGAGGGATTGCTCAATTGGTCAGGCCTTGGGTTTGCTCCCCAATGGTCATCAGTTCGAGTCCCCTCAGGGCCACTGAGGTGAAAGCACATTCAGTCCTTCTTTATTTCCTGCATTTTGACCTGTGTTTCTTTGCCTGCAGTTACAAAATCTTCATAAATCCCAGTGTCAGTGATGTGCTCTGCACTGCTACTGCCGAGGCCCTTGCAATGGGAAAATTTGTTGTCTGTGCCGACCACCCATCGAATGAGTTCTTCAGGGCATTCCCCAATTGTTTGACTTACAAAACACCGGAAGACTTCGTAGAAAAAGTAAAGCAAGCAATGGCAAATGAACCTCAGCCACTTACCCCCCAACAAAGATACAACCTTTCATGGGAAGCGGCCACCCAGAGATTTATGGAGTACTCAGAGCTTGACAAGGTTTTGAATAACACGGGTCTTGGAGATTCAGGTAGAAGCTGCAAAATGGCTATCACAAAATCTGTTTCAATGCCCGACCTGACAAAAATGGTCGATGGAGGATTGGCATTTGCACATTACTGTTTCACTGGTAATGAGTTCCTTAGGTTGTGTACTGGGGCAATACCTAGAACAAGGGACTACGATAGGCAGCATAGCAAAGATCTTCATCTCCTGCCTCCACCGGTGGAGAACCCTATATATGGCTGGTAGGTAGATGCTAACATGTAAATCATTATATGCATAATGTATGATAGAGTTGCGACTTATTTAAGGTGTGTTAGTTTGAGGTTAACGTGATGCTGCTTTATTCCAATTTTGTTTTGCCTTGTAGCTTTCTGTATGTAGTTATGAAATACACATTACCAGGTGAGAGTTTACGGCGGCATATCTAGAATGTAAATGTGAAGCTTCATTGGGAACTTGTTTAGTTGTCGAGCTCTGTTTCCTCTATCCCCTTGCACTCTACCAAATATTTTTCGTCCTTTTTTTTTCCCCCTAATTCCATCATGTACTATGATGGGAAAACTTGCCCCACATAGCAGATGTTGATCAAATAAACAACGAATGATAAATTTTATTTGATTTTTTATATGAATCTGTTTTTGTGAGTTTGTTGTTATATACATTTTATGTAGGTATTTGGTTGCATTATTAATAATATGAGAAATTGTTTGTCAAATTTATATTTTTACACAATTTGTGTGTGTGAACATTTGCCATGTATATGTACAAATTACGAGCTTTTTATTACTATAAAACTACTAGTTTACCGGTGATGAGTAAAGAATTTTATCAGTTCATTCTTGGATAAGGATGATTTTTAAGTTATGGTTCATTTGTTAGTCCATCAACTCATCTACCAAATAGTAAATAACATCAACTGGAGGCTCGTGACTAATTTTGACAAATAGTATATGGAAAAAGTAAATTAGTAAATTTACTTTACTTTTAAGTAACTATCACTGTTCTTGAAGTTCATATCAGAGATTGTACACTTAAGAAAACAAACTGTATTGAAATATATGTAGTGTTGTAAAAAAGGTGGAAATACGAGTGTAAAGAATTATTTGTTGAACAACTGATGTTTTTTTTTTTTAAATAAAAGATATGTTAGTTTCGACTGGAGATAGAAATTTCTCGTCAGGTTGTCAAAAAGGTGGAAATACAAGTGTGTAAAGAATAATTTGTCAAACAATTGAATTTTTATTTTTATTTTTTAATAAAAGATATGTTAGTTTCGACTTGAGACAGAAATTTCTTGTCGAATTAGGTGCTTGCTTATAACATGATAGAAAAAAAATCCTCTTGCTCCCTGTACTAGGGGCAAAAGTCATGAACTTAACATTTAGACAAATGCTGATTAATTATATTTTTGAGAAGAAATATATTTTTAATTAAGCTAAGGAACAAAAATATTACTATTTCAATATATAAAAATATACACCATTCAAGAAAAGAATATATACATTATAGCTTGATAATGTAATATTAGTGCTTTCCATCTCTTCAAGAGATAATAATTTAGTTATATGTTGGCAAAGTAATGATCTTAGGATATGACATCCTAAGGTCACAATCCATTACTTTTGAGATATATGAATTGATAGTGCTGTCTTCTTTATATATATTTTTTAAAAAGAAAAAAGAAAAAAAAAAAGATCATTCCAAATTCCCACCCCCATAACTGCATATCTTTCACTTAAATTATTATTATATTATATTATATTATATTATATTTAGTAGAACTCAAAGTAGATATTTTAAAAGAAAAGAAAAAGAAAAAAGAGATCAACTTGTGATCACATTTTGCATCTTGCATGAAAATAATATCTGACAATAGATATTTTAAGAATGTTTTGAATTTTAATGATGTTTGAATTGCGCAACTTTTTTTTAACTCCAATAAACAGTTCGAGCTATCCTTACTACAAGATTTGCAAAACACGACTTGAATAGTACAACCATAGAAATAAGATCATTAGGTCTTTCTTTAACATGAGTTACGGCTTTTTAAGTCTTATGTCAATGTGGGTTGTATCGTCATGGAAATCAACTTCATCCATCTAGCTCGCTCGACTTCTCAGCAATGGAATTAGCAACATCCTCCCAGTCGAACTCATCTTACAGACTAGAGGTGGTCAACCGTCTGAAGATGGGCCACTCCGTCCTTTCAAACACGTGAACTTTCTTTCGAATGTTAATATTTCTCATTTCAAAATTCAATTAAGTTAAATCTAGCCCAACATATTCGATAAATAGTATTAAATTACATTAATTAGTACAAAATAAGACTTATTGAAGTACAATAAGTATGTGAAATAATTTTTGGGATTGGAGTGCACAATATGAGGACTCGGAAATTGCATGTTATAGTTGAAAGTTAAAATTTCCAGATAGCATGGCATGTTACATGCTACTCGTCAGAACACTCCATGTTGAAATTTACAAAAGTCAAAAAGTTAGTTGTTAGATTTGATGGAGTAGAATACATTAGCCTCGACTAGTGTCTAGATCGAGATATTGTATGCCAATAAATAGAAATTTAGTAAACCATCGGGTTGCTAGATTTTATGGTGAAGCTCATAGGATACTTTTCCAATCTAAATCACCAATATATATTTCTCCCTCCGTCCCATATATATAGACTTGTTTCATTTTACACACGGATTAAGAAATCTTATTTAATGTTATTGAAAAAACAATTCTTATCAAGAACTTTCCAAGTTTATCCCTATTTAATTTTTGAACAACTAGAAGTAAATTATTGTTGGAATTAGTAACTAGGAAAATTAAATAAGGGTATATTAGTAAAAGAACAAAACATAACATTCTCAATTAAGAAACAAGCTTATATATTTGAGACAAGAAAAAAAAGGAAACTCAGCCTATATATATGGGACGGGGGGAGTATAATTTTAATCAGAATCACTAATAGTCATACTATTGGTGATCATCGGTGACTTTCATTAGTTACTGAAGCATCATCGAATGATTCCCAACAACATTGCTAACAATATTGTCGTCGATAATCATTAATAATATTTATAATAGGATTTATTGTGGGAATCCTATTAAAAGTGATTTCTATATGATAAACCCCTTAAAAATCGTAATAGTGTATTGTCATTTTTACCTAAACAAGAATATAAAATAGAAATAATATGTGTCATGCCCACTATTGTAATGGGCCAAAAAAAATCATGAGTGGTTATGGTGCCTTACCTAAAAGCCTACTCAATGGCAATTCATTGGAGTAAAGTAGGCCTAGTTTACTATATCAAAGCATCCATCATTGAACCTCGAATGCCTTTTAACTAATTCGCACAAATCTTGCATCAATTTAGTTGCACCACGTAAACATTGTATACTTAATTAATTAGCCAAATCTAGAAAGATTTTCCTTTTTTCTTTTAAAGTTAGCATTAAAGATTGTGATCTAACTTCGAAGATAGAAGGGAACTAAATAAGATAGATAATTCGAGAGGTCTTATAATGTAACGGAAAGAATAATAATTTGGTGATATTATCGACTTGAATGGAGGGTTGGGATCGTCTAATTGGTTCAAACTAATAAATCCGACAACTTGCAACATAACCATAAATCCGTATCTCGTTAGGGTGAATAATGTTTTAGGAGTTGTGCGAAATAAAATGTGAGAGAACTAGAAGTTGTTTGAGGATTTTTAGTAAAATCTCTAAAGGGGTGTTCGAGAATAATAATAAAAGAATTAATGAAGCAAGTGATCACTAACATAAGTTTCATTGGTTCGCTGTTATGGTATATGATAATCATTGATCTTGATCGAAATCATTATCCATTAGTGATTCAAACAAAATTATCGATAACAATATTGTTAGTGATTATCGAGACATGTTTTTCAGCAATTATCGTTGACAATATTGTTAGTGATTTTGTCGAAATTCACTGATGTTGCTTTGATCACTGACAAGAAGCCATTAGTGGTAGCCGATGGTACGAGTATAGATTATTCTAATTGAAATTGATGTATGTTGGTGATTCACCAAATTATCGGCATCGATATTATTGGTAATCACCGAGCACTAGTCAACAATTACCAATGCAGTGTCTCTAGAATTCATGGTGCTTTAGACACGATTAACAGTTGTCAATGTCACTCACAAAATGTTATTTTTCTATATTTTTCATAAAATACTAATTTTTCTTTTCTATTCTTCCCTTAAAAAATGTTTTCTACTCATTTTAAATTTTAACCTAGTTTGATTCCTCTTTTTTTCAAAATACATTTTTTTTTCTCTTTTCTTTTCAGCCACATATTTTTCAATAAAATAATATTATATGCAAATAAAAAACTTTTCTTTCATTTTTAACCACACATTCTCCATCAATTTATTATTCTGAAATGCATTCTACCTAAAAAAAAATGGAGATCAAACAGGTCCTTTATTTTGTCCCCAACCAAAAAAAAATTGTTAGTATTTGATTACTAACTAAAAACCGTTCATAATCTTTTTATATTTGGAAAATAAAAAAAGGCAAAATATGTAAATTTTAAAAATTGGAGCCCTTCTATAAATCGAGCGGCATGACTACGTAACTTGCCTAATGATTGAGAGCCCACTTTATATCCTTTTTTTCAAATATAAATAGTCAAAAAATAAAAATAAAAAATTGGAGAATACCATATATTTTTTGGTCTCTTGACACTAAAGAGCATGTTTTGCTAAGCTTAAAATTAGTTCTACTAACGACCATAGAATCTGTGCAGACGAAATGAATCTTATGTTTTAAATTTAGCAATGTGCAATTTTAAGATAAGTGACAAATACGTTTTAAGAATTCGACCAACGAAGAATAGACGGATATAAATACACACTTGAGATGGTAAAGCCACAAAATTTCATTCTGAATGGAAAAAAAGATCAAAAGAATAGAGATCTAATATGACGCCGCAATGACGTAATAAACACACAAACACAGTTACGTCAGACCGGGACGGTCCAACAACGTTGCTCTGCCGACAGCGACGCGCTCGAAGATTTTTTTAAAAGCAGTTGCAGATTAGAACACGGCTGGGCTCCCATTGGCTGCTTTCTTGACTATTTGCATTTAATTTTTCTAACGTGGGCCCATAGGATTCGTTGCATTACACGCATATTACACGGCTTTAAAAAAAAAATCCAAAAGATAGTCGGTCGGATAATGAGCCCACATTGACGGGGTATCTTCCGGCGTGGAAGGATTTATGCCTGACACGTGTACTGTATATAGGAAATACATTCGAAAAATTGGACGTGGGTTGTACGCGTCTGCGAATGTGTTGCCCGTTTAGTGCGCCGCTGGTGGCGTTTTGCGACTTATCAACTTTTCCCGAACGAATCCGACCTGTGCCATTTTACCAAAAAATATGCTCAGATTTCTTGACAGATGGATGTACTGCCGCTTTGTTATGGCATCGTGTACAGCTACCGTAACAAGAAGGCAGCAAGCGCGACCCAGCTCACCCCGCTAAGATTCGAGCTGAAAATTTGGATTGAGTTTAGATTTTTTGGCCGAGCAAAAGTTAAGTTCAACTCGAGTCAAAAAAAAGTTCGAATCATTTTTTCTCGAATCGAGTTCGAGCAACGAGTTTCAGCTCGTGAGCCAGCTTGGCTCGGCTCAACTAGTTGACATCTCTAAATTGAAGGTAGAAACTGATTGTTTTTTAATCAACTCGATGATAAAATGTATATGAATTATATCAAAGAATTTGGCAAAAAATTCTGACAATGTAGCAAGATTGCTCGAACCCTTGCGCCTCTCTCTCTCTCACTCCTTTTTTTTTTTTTTGGTTATTTTCTAAGTTTTATTTATAGCTTCTTTTTTTTTTTTTTTTTTTGTATTACTTAGAATTGGTACAACTAAGTCAAAAGTTTGAGTATTCGTAGTTTTGGATAAATATCAAGTTGAATTTAGTGTAAATTAAAGTACAAGCAAAATCTTAGGCGTGAATGCGTTCGGTTTAACTCAGTGGCGTGATCACAATACTTCTATTTATGGATACTCTGAAAATTGATTGATGATGTTCACTTATTATTTGAATAAATTTTTGATGCTTGTAGTGTACCTCGTGTGAGATAATCTAAAGATGAAGCTTTCGATTAACAAATTTATAAAGACAAATAATAGATTTAAACTGGACTACTTCAAGGTTTTTGCTGCGGGACATGAGCTTAACTATGCTGGTACGAAATATATTTTCCACTCCTTTTATTTATAATAATATATTAAATATCGCATAAACAAATGGAACCAACATGAAATTTAATTAATTTGAATCAATGAATATAGAAAAAGAATAATTTATATACGTTTATACAAATAGTGTTATATCATAGATTAAATGCATAAAATTGAAATTAAATAAGTGTACATGAACTTGAATAATTTATGTACTTCTATAATAATTAAATAATTCACAAATTATATAATCTTTAATAATTTATGTACTCCTAGAATAATTGAATAAATTTCAAAACACGTGTACACGAACTTTATGACTTACTATTATATTTAATATATCCATAAATAAATATTAATTAGTATATATGCACATACATGAATAATTGAATTGTAATATTTTTAGAATAATTGAACAACCCCGAAAATATATAAAGTGTACATGCATGAATTTGAAGAATTAATTGATTGAATTATAGTAGAATATATATAAATTAATGTTAATTATTATTATACACTTAAATAAATAATTGATCTGTATAAAAAGTTCATTTCACATAAAATATTTTTTAAACTATTTTTTTATATTCACTGATTTTCAAATATCATTTTTATAGCGTTTATAAAACATTTCAAAATAGCGTACAACGCACGTTTAGCTGTGATTAGTTCTTGAAAATAGGACTATAATGTACTTCAACCAATAACTCTATTTCTGCTAAAATAGCCTCGTCTCTTATTATAATAAAACAAAATCCAACCAGAATTAGACCATGTTTGATTTCCATTATAATTTAGTACATTTTTCATTCTTATCATTTTAACATTACATTCTCTAAAAAATAATATTACATGTAAATCTAAAAAAATTTCTACCTTTTTAACTACACATTCTTTTAAAAAAAAAAATACTATTTCAAAATACATTATTTTCAAAATCTCATTATAATGAATCACAGACAGGGGCTTAGTAAATGAATATTCCTCTGGTGTACAATTAAGTTATTCAATTTGATTTTAGCTTGTGATTCGTCCTCCACGAATAAACCTTGTGGAAGATTATCTCTAAATTTTATATCACTTAATACAGTATTTTTTGTTTATACTTGGGCTCTGTTTGGTAGGGATTAAAAATAAATTTTTAGTAAATTTTGATAAAAATTAATGAAATATATAGTTGAAAAGTTGTGGGTCCTATAAAATGTGTGATTAAAATTAGTCGTTGACTTTAATTTAGATTCAATCTGAATTTTAATTTCCATCAAACAAGGACTTAGTCTATAACTACATTCTAGAAGCTTTTCTATAAGATGGGAACACTACAACCCTCTTATGATCTATTTTACATTCCACATATTCATGGCTGCAGCATTGAAATACTCTTTGTATAAACATTATAATGAGTTATTGCTATTATTACAAGTAACATTTTATTTTGAACTTAAATACACTAAGATAAAAAGTTAAAGTGCAAATCATGAATCTTAGTTGATGAGACACTAGTAAATTACTTTTCGACCCCTTGCGAATGTATATCATCTATGAAGGGTGTAATTACAAAATTACTCTACATGCCCTATAAATCAAGGTGATGCCTAATATGACAATTGATAAATTATTTAATATTATTTAGTTTAGTGTATCAAACATATCCTTATTGAACAAATTCACGTGTTGGGTAGGATATATTATTTTGAAAGATCCCTCCAATTTCAATTAAAAGTAAAATTATACCGTAAGATACAATACAGTGTGACATTCTTTTTTATATAATAAAAGGAATGCCCTTATTGTTATGACATGCTTTGTACCATGCTTATGCTATGCTTCCTAAGATGGAAAAGATTAGTATTCAAATGTTAAGAAACAAGACTTGTGGGCAAATGTCATTAAGATATCCTAGAGTACTGTATTTAATGGTAGTCCATTTGTACCTTGTAGGATGATCAAATGACAGCCCATATGTAATGCTTGTTCAATTCTATCTATTCTTTAAAACTTAATTATGTCATTTTGGTAACATAATAATTAATAGGGCCAAGGCAAAATTTACTCAATCGCTTATAGATGGATGGAGTAATGTTATATAATATCACTGAAATATATTTCAATTCATTAGACAATGAAATACTAGACCTTCATTGTTACATGGTGCTAAGCAACAATGGTGTTACATTATTATTCATATGAAAATGTGGCTAATAATGTCAAAACTACAATTTTCCTAAGGTCATTTTTCAAATAATTATGTGCTTATACATAAAATCTCACTTCATACTAGGATACTTTAGTTATATAATTTCGTTTCTCAACTTTTTGAACTTGACTCAGCATTCCGATTCAATAGTGTTGTGTCCCTCGAATTTCCATGTATGTGCAAAATAAGTTATCAAGGATTGACCATCAGAAGATGAATGTGTTCGTTGTACATCAATATTTCAAATTGAAACTGATAATATAATAGAGTTTTACTAGGATTTCGAAACTCGGTAACAATTTGCATGGAGGGAGAGGTCAAATATTTGCAATGAAATGTGGTAAATTGTATGAGGTCAAGTGACATGCTTTTGCATTTGTAATGCTGCCATGCTTGGAGTAGGTAATGTGTCATCTTGACTCTATGATCGACCTTGATTTATTTTCCATGTTATGCTCCTGCAAGCCTTATCGCTTCTTAACTTTTGACTTTATCATTTTGGTTTATATTGATGTTCGTCCATCTTTGTTATTCTTTCATTGTCGAGTTGTCAATCATATTTATGTTGTTATTTTTGATTGTCGGATCTTTTTAATTCGTTGATACTTTTCATTATGCGTGTGTATTAGACATATGTATTGTGCAGCACAAGCGCGACTCGGATAACGCTGGCTACGTGGTGGTGGTAGTGGAGTCCACTAGGAAACATAAGGAGAGCAACTTGGTTTCAATTAATGGCATTTGGTGGGGTTTAATATTCCGTGAACAAAACCCAATAATAATAATAATTAGCGTTTGTGTATTGGGGTGGGTTTGTAACAAAAGAAAGAATCACACGAGAGAAAAAGGTACAGCCCTTATTGTGGCTAATAAAGAAATGGACCCCTATGTGAAAGTAAATTCTTTATCTTTAAAATGTCGAGTATGCATTTTATCTACAGAAAATTGAGAATCAGTGCGTTATTATTAGGAAACGTTCAATGTATATTAGGATTCATGCACTTACATTGATTTTCCATTACCATAAGTTCCTTTATTGTGCAAGTTTGAAAGCGATCTCACACCAAATAAACATAAAAATAAATTATCGACATAAACCATCTCCAATCCAACTTCAAAATGACGTAAAATGCCAATTCGGTATGAAAAAGATGCTCCGACCAACTACAAATTTTCCCACCAATATAGAGTGTAATTAATATATATAGTTTTAATTATTTCTCATTTTGTACTACAATAAAAATTAATTTTTACTATATCCTTTTTTATAACATTTTATTACTTAATGATTTAGCTTTATTTATATTCATTTTAATTCGATTATTATTTTTATTAAAAATTTATAATAAATTATAATCAAGTAATAAATAATAATAACTACTGAAGATATTAAAATAAATTACTCATTAAAATTCAAATTTTAAAAATTTGATAATTTCAAATCACAAGGAAATTAAATGCTTTTTAAAATTTATTACAAAAAAACAATATTTTAGTTAATGAAATGTAAGTTTTAATTTAGTAATTTCAGTAATAATAGATTATGTAACTAAATAATTTTTAAAATAAATCAATTATTGAGAATTAAAAAATAATGAAATAAATAGAATATATTTTGGTTTAACATTTGGTTTAATGAGTTAAAGATAACTAAATAAAATGGTGCGAAATTCACGTCAGTTTAGTGAAATGGGGTTGGAGATGATTATGGCTTGAAATTCCATCTTAAAATGACAGCATTTTAAAGATGAGTAATACAAACCTCTTTACGTTGACAAATTAATTTTACATTTTTTATGTAAAATTTATCCCTTAACACGCTTCTTGTAAAATGTCAACTCGTTTGAACTTTAATGGATCAAAATACTCATTAGAATTGGAATTATTGAAATATATAGGATTTTATTAATTCTTAAGTCACTCCTATTTTGCAGATACTCTTGAAATAAATATTAATCTATAATATGTTAGAAAATAAGGGAGATTTAGGAATAATAACATTCAATGTACTTGTTGGGGACTTTGAAGGCTGCCTTTAGGTCTGATGTTAATGCAGAATTAGATTTAACACATCGGTACATATGTGAAATAAACTAGCAGAAATTGATGCACCACAGAAGCAATATAGCAGGAAGAACACAGAACGGAGAATAAAACCAGCAGGAAGCAACACAGATTTAGAACTCTGCAGATCAGAATCAATACAACAAGATAAACACTGAGAATGAATTTGAAACAGGAAGAAATCCTCTTCCCAGCCTTTATTTACCAAGACTAAACATGATTTACAAACTAGAAATCATCAGAAAGATTTTTACCCAGATTTACAAGAGTTTTACCACTCTTCCTAATCTCACTTTCTCTTACTTTTCATTCCCGAGTTGCCCCCTTTCTTCAGACCTAATACAAGTATTTATAGGCACAAAGGGGTATCAAAAATGGTTATTAACTACCTAACTAACTAAGGCTCCATATAGTTGAAGATTCCAACCAAAATCAGTTGCAAAACAACCAGAAAAGAGGCTCCAGTTCAACAGCAATTCTGATTGTTTGAGGAATCAAGAGATAGGAATTAGACGGTCTGGTGTGCCCAACCATGAATTGAAATTGAAGGTTGGCACTCCTGTTATGCTTTGACGCAACATAGACCATTCCGTCGGCTTATGCAACGACACAAGATTGATTATTACGAAGCTCAGACGTCATGTTCTGGAAGCAAAGATTCTCGCTGGAACTAATGCAGGTCATAAGGTTCTTATCCCTAGAATGGCGTTGACTCTATCTAATCCAAGGCTGTCATTCAAGTTTTAACTAAGATAATTTCCTCTTATTGTATCATACGAAATGACAATCAACAAAAGTCAGGATCAATCGCTATCTCATGTTGGTTTGTATTTAAAAAAATCAGTTTGAAACCATGGTCAGTTATATGTTGCTATGTCTAGAGTTACAAATCACAAAGGGTTGAAGATTTTGATTTGCGATAAGGATGACGGACAAGACAATTCAACGACAAATGTGTTTTCAAGGAACTTTTCCAAAATTTGTAGTAGTTGGAACATCGGTTTAATTTTTTTATGACAATTGTAACGCATATATGATACTTATTTCATATACTTTTATAACAACCTCAATAATCCTTTTTAAGTCAAATGAAATATTTAATTTCAACGTTTATAAATTTATTTTTTTAGTACAATATCCGTGCATCGCACGGGTGACACACTAGTAATTACTTAAAGCACAATTTACTGAAAAATTACAAATATATAATTATAAATAGCTGAACAGCCAAAATATTTTTAATTGCAATAAGAAATCACACCTTAGAAATAACTTAATGTAAAGTTTTTGTATACTATTTCTAATAATTTATTTCTCATTTTTTTCCTTATTGAAAATCAATCTCTCTCTCTCTCTCTCTCTCTCTCTCTCTCTCTCTCTCTCTCTCTCTCTCTCTCTCTCTCTCTCTCTCTCTCTCTCTCTCTCTCTCTCATTTATAATACTTATTATATTCTTTTCCTGAAATCTAGCATCAAGTGAATAAAAAATAGTTTTAGTAGGTTAATATAGAAAATATTTCATTGGACTCTCTCAACATTGTAAAAACAAATAGAACGCCGTCTTCTAATTGATAAATTTTTTATCAATTTTTTTAAAACATGAGGGTATATTCATTATTTCATAGTTCTTTATTGAAAAATGATAGTTTGCACTATCAAAATATAATTAATGGAGAAAATGCCAAAAAAAAGGTATGATGTTTTTCGCAATAATAGTGAAAGGCAGGACATTATGTGTTAATTACCCTTTTAATAATTTATTTGAGACTCATTTGCGCTTTTCAAAAAAGTTGGGACTATGTTTGCAATTAATTTTTTCCTTTTGTTTTATTTAAAGGAAATGAGTATTTTTGTCATTTCAAAAATTTTAATTGAGAAAATGGATGAAAATGACTTTTTGCGCAATGAAATGTGAAAATAATGATGAAAATGCCAAAAAATAAAAGGTATGGATGTTTTCCACAATAACAATGAAAGGTGGGGATGATATGTGCTAATTACCCATTTTGAAAATACGGTGTATAACGTTTAAATACACCTGATACAAAGGGATAGAAATGATAGTTTGCACTATCAAAATATAATTAAGGAAGAAAATGTCAAAAAAATAAAATGTATGGATGTTTTTCACAATAATAGTGAAATGTAGGACATTATGTGTTAATTACCCTTTTAATAATTTATTTGACTCATTTGCGCTTTTCAAAAAATTGGGACTATGTTTGCCATTAATTTTTTTTTCTTTTGTTTTATTTAAAGGAAATGAGTATTTTCGTCATTTCAGAATTTTTAATTGAGAAAATGGATAAAAATGACTTTTTGCGCAATGAAATGTGGAAATAATGGTGAAAATGTTTAAAAATGAAGGGTATAAACGTTTTCCACAATAACAATAAAAGGTGGAGATGTTATGTGCTAATTAACCATATTGAAAATACAGTGTATAAAGTTTAAATACACCTGATACGAAGGGGTGTATTTTGTAAATTTTCATTTATTTTAAAACCCACTTTTTTCTACACAAGTAAGTTGTTATTATTTAAATAAAAACTTTTAAGCTCTAACAAACATGTAATTAGTCATGGTCATTTTGAGAAAAGTAATAATGTATCAAATGCAATTCAACAGCTTAGCAGAAAAAAAAAATGACATTTTTTATTCGGGAAATATTCACTTGCACCAGAATTGATAATTATAATTTTAAAATTAAAAGAAAAATAAAATTGAAAGGAGACTCAAATGCTCCAAGAGATAAAAATTGACTTATTAATCGCAATTTCTCAGTTAGTACCTCATGCGATCACGTCCCCTTACACAGTCTTTGCTTGTGCCTTGCCTTCAAAGACAGGTCACATGTGATGTGACTTTTGTGTAAAGCTGCACATGTGACTTTTGTGTAAAGCTATTTTTCCATCTTTGCCAGAAGGAAAAGTTTGCCTTGTAATTCGGGCAAATAGCCTTTGGAGGAAATTTTGGGGAATGACAAATTTTGATCCTCCATTTTGAAAAGGCTAAACAACACAAAACACTGTCCTTTTTGTCGAAAACTCCTTTACCTTTTAAAAATAGCACAAAACGTCTTTATTTCAAACATTTTGTTATGGAATACCCTTGTCAATGTTGTCATCACATTTTATATGTCCCATCATTAAATCCCAATAAATAAGGGGGAAAAAAGGGCAAAACCCCCATGCATTAGACATGTTGTGCAAAACCCCATCACGTATTGAAATTAGCGGAAAAGGTCATTGCTGTCTATTTTCTCAATAAAAAGATTGAAGATGACGAATATACTATCTTATTTAAATAAAACAAAAGGAAAAGAAGAAGAAGAAGAAGAAGAATAATAATAATTTCAACTATAGTCCTAATTTTTTCCAAATAAATACAAACAAGTCCCAAATAACTAACTAAATTTTTTTTTAAAAAATATCCAAATAAAAAAATCAAAATAGAGCCCTAAAACATGAGCTTACGGGAGTGTTTCTAAACTCAAGCAAGTGGTTGAATAATTGTAGTAAAATGACATGAAATAGACGAAACTAAAAATCACTCACAATTCATTGGAAGCATGTAGTCTGCGATTAGTCCTCACCGAATAGAGAAAAAGCACCGGTCTTCCATGACCCACTCAGAGAAAAAAGTTCCTCTTTATCCTTGGAAGCGGAATGAAGAATTTGAATTGGACTGAGGGTGAAATTGGGAAAGAGTAGTGAGGGTGCTATTTTCAAAAGGTAGGAGAGTTTTAACAGAAAGGACAATAGGTAGGGGTTTTGTTCGGTTTAGACTTTTAAAAAATGATAAAATAAAATAAAATAAAATTAAAAGGTTTGTATCCATGGTCATTTTTTAAAATTTGACAAAACAGCCTTGAAAAATTTTCAATTCCCAGTTGGATTTCAAAATATTTCTTGATCATAAAATCTATTTGTTTCTCCCCGCTGAACTCAACCCCAAATTGTCTTTTCATTCACCGACATCTCACCCACAATGATTGTATGCCTCGTTTTCCATGAAAAAAAACGAATCGACTGGTCATTTCCATTTTCTTTTTCCTTTTATTTTGCTGATTCTTTTCCATGAAAAAGAGGAAGATGATGAGAAAGATCATTGTAAATTATTGTTTGTTGCATGCCATGAAAAAAGGGCTAAGCACAGTTCTTTGAATTAAATGTTGAACGAATGTAGAAATCATTTTCTATATTCTCTCTTCTTTTTTTCTATTTATTACATGGATTCCATCTAATTTTACTCACATCTCTACAATATTTTGTATATTGAAGTCCTCATGTATATAAATATTAAAGATGAGGTAATTTTTTTGTGAACCATTTGTTAATTGATTGTTGGACAATAATGAACACTATTTAATCCGCAAATGTGAAGGAGTAGATGTGGATTTTTCATTATGTTTCTTGTTCTTGTTTGATTTTTTTAATTATTTTTTTTTAATCTTTATATCTTCGTGCATTTACAAATTTGTGGGACAACAAATGTCGAAAATATATTATTAAAATTGGTAGTTCGATATTGTGGTTGAACTTTGAATTTGAGACTTGAAATTTCAATAGGGATGAAGAGACTTTCGAACTTGGTATTGTACATAATTTCTAATTTGACTGGTGGAATAACGAGTTTTCATTGGATAAGTATCGATTTTTTTAAATTTTTTTGTAGATATAGTGAATTAGCGTGTTAAATCTCAATTTTGTTATGCAAAAGTCAAGTATGCTAGATTAATATCAAGTTTGCTATGTTAATCTCGAGTTTGCTCAACCGCCTAACTACAAACTGTATAAATTTTTTTTTTTTTTTTTTAATCAAGAACCTCAAATTGCACTCCATTTTTTTCTCACTGAACTCTAAATTCAATTATCTTTCAAATGATATATTTTTTGTCGTCTGGAGATCTATGTAACCTTTGTGCTCTAATTTTCAACGTGCTCTGCAAGTAAGTTCCTTATTTTGCTTCTTTTAATCCCTTTATACCCAAATTTCCTTCTTTTTTTGTATGAATCATATTTAAATCGGACATGTTATGCTTACCGAAAATGGTTGACATGCAATCTGACTGAACACTCACAATAGGGGGATGACCCACTTTTTTTGGAATTTTTTATTCACGTGGTGCCCGCATGCATGTGAGAGATTGTCAACACCCATCTCACCCATTTTTCTGTACAAATGGAAAAACCCTATTTAAATTTGGGGTTTAACATATAAAAATAATATATATACGGTATATTATGTGGAAATTCGCTCAATTCGCTACAAATTTCAAGATTATAAATTTTAAATTTCTATGAAATTACAGATTTTACAACACTTCGAGATTTTCTATATTTTGAATTTAAAATGTCTATCTAAAATAAAGCCCCTAGTTCGGAATATCCGTATGACTCAAGCAAGGTTCTAAAAAATTCGGTGATGGAAAATTCGGTGTTTTTTTGTAATTAGAGTGTGTTTATGACACATTCTTTTGAAAAAATGTATTATTAAATAGTAAATTAATGGAGAATGTGTGGTTAAAAATGAAGGAAAAGTTATTGGTGTGATGGAAAATATTATTTTATTGAAAAATGTGTGGTTGAAAATGAGTAGAAGAATGAGAATGAAAAAAATAATGTGTACCAAACATGGCCTTAGTATTATCCATTGATTAATACGATGTACCGCTTATAAAGCTTATCTTAGAAGATATTTGTTTGATCTCGAGATATATGTTGTACTACATAATCTTAGCCATACAAAGAGTACGACCATTTTTCAACAATGGTATTTTCATAACCCATAAAAGCTCAAGAATGTGGTCTTGAAGGTTGAGGTCACGAGCTGCGGTCTCAACTAATCGACCTAAGTTTTTTCGCTATATTTGAACTTAAACTCGTTAACTGTATGTATATATTCAGTGAAAACTATATTATATTGCTATGTGATGCTTGCCACTTACCATGTTTGAAAATCATATAATGCCACTAAAAGGACATGTTGTACGAGATTCACCAGCACAAACTTCCTATGTCACACCACATGCAAGAATTGTTAATTTAAGCCTTTTGGATTACATCTCTTGACATTAATCATTAATTCTCAGATCCATTTCTGTTTTTTTCAACTATTTTAATTCCAATTCAAAATTTGATACAAGACATCAATGTCAAGCCGTCATTGTAACTAAATTTTTATTAAAAGGGAATAACATCGCTATAATTAGCAAATTAAGTCCAAAATCACATTGATTAAGTGGACTTAAAGTTCGTTTATAAAGTTTTGATTTGCCAAATTATGAACGATTTACATCACTAACTAACACACCCTCGGTAAATTAATTTAATTTTCTCGATGTTGTGAAATAAATCATCAGATTGAGATGTTGAAGTTATATGACAAATAATAATGAAGTATACGATCAAGTAAAAGAATAATAAAGACAAGAATATGACAGATGAATTAAGAGATTTTATTGACTCAAGAATAATGATGAAGAGAGAAAAATTACAATAGATCCTATAATTCTAGTAATCTATTTTTCTTATACCATAAAATTGTATATAATAACCTAGTATTTATAGGGAACATTTAACAGATGCCCAACCATCCTGTAGAGTTGTTGATGAAATATCATATAAAAAAATCGAGTCCAAAATAAATTACAACTCCTAATGGACTTCCAAAATAAAATTTCAACTTGACATAGAACTCAAATAGCATTCCAAATTGAATTCTTCTTAATGTGCATTTCAATCAGAATTTTTCAATTATTTCAATAAAGAATTCGAGTCACATCCAAATTCTAACACTCGACTACATGGACACTCTTTTTCGTAATAGACCCCAACACTGGTTCCCTCTCTACCTAACCATGTCGTATATCTTGATACGATGTTCTAGACATTATCCATAGATGTTAACATCGTAAAGACTGTACCCACCGGAACTGTAAAGTGAAAATTTTGAATTGTCCTTTCAAAAGTAATTTAAATTGTAAACCCATTTGAATTGTCGTCTTAGAATGTTCCATTAAATACGGTACAGTTCAGGTACAAATCACGTTTGTACAATAAATAAATCCAGCTTTTATGTTTCGTAACATATAGATAAAAAAAAACAAAATATAAATAAAAAAGACACTGTAGACCTTTAAAGGAGAATCTTAGGAAATAGATTACTTGATTTTAATATGACTAGACGTGACAGATGGTTATGAGAGCCATCACAATAAATAATTTTTCACAACCAAATTATTTAGCTGCTTAATGAACTTGAATTTTTAGTTGGAAAATGAAAAATGTGCTAATTATTAATTTCGAGTTCAACTATGCGGGGGTTTTTTTTTTTCACGACTGCTATACATTACACGGTAGCCGTTGAAACAAAAAAATACGTTGATTTTGACTAATAATATATTTCGAGGTTTTATTTATATTTGATTGATGTTTAAAATTTAATTAAGTCCGTGTACGATTTTTGCTAAAAAAAAAATTAATAATAATTAATAAAATATATGGTTGAAAAATTGTGAACGTCACGTTTCATGTGTAATGAAAAATGAATTAGATCAAAGTAAGTTTTTTTCTCAAGACTTATTGGCCCTTCTTAGGACCACAATTTCCATTTGATGAATAAAGTCATTGACCAATGAACATGCAGGTGGGGTCCTCTAGTCATCAATGTTGGATTTTATTAAAAGAGGGTTAAACTTTTCAAACTTGATTAGTATTTTAGTTGTCAAATTAAATTACCTAACCCTCCTAGAAGTTGTCTATGCATTCTTAATACAATCTTAATGGATGATGCCACTAAAATCAATCACTTTATGTATTAAAGTTAGAGATTAACTGATAAAGCTCACTCTATACATAGATTTTTTTATTGTTAATTTAAAAACGTATGAATTACTTCGTTCTGGATTTCAAAATTCCTCTAGTTCTTTGAATTTATGCATTCTCCTTAGTACAAGTTCTATAATGAGGCATTAATTGCACGTGTCTCTAGCGACGCTTCATCTGAAACTCTAATTTCTGCTTCCTGCTCTTATTGTATACTCTAGTGTGAAATATTACATATGCAATTACAACTTGAAACATAGCAACGTTGAATAACATGTCGACAAAAATTTAGATCATTAGAGATGACAATGAATTGAAAAAGTGAAAAAAAAAAATTTCATCTAGCTGACTTTCACAAATTAACAAATACAAACTTATATTTATGCATAAACATCTATCACATTAGCTTTTTGGGCATTAAGGAGGTGTGTTACGGTGGTTGGCCTTGTGTTCCTTGGCATTAAAATTGCTTTATCTTCAAACTTTGCTATCCACCACAAAAAAAATACTAAGACTAAACACCAAAAAGATAACCAAAAAATAAATAAAAAAAGGACAAATGAGAAATCAATAATGGAGAAGGGGACCCACCCGCACCCCCACCTCCTATGCTACTACTCCATAGCAATAGCAGAAATGTCCATGATCATCTTCTCTCTTTTCTATCTTTATAATATATAATTATATATACATAAATCTTTAGTGGGAAGGGGACGTTTCCTCGTTTTCAGCTGGACATACACAGTTGATAATAGCATTTTTCTTACATCAAACACACACACACACAACTTTCTCTCTCTGAAAAAGTTGTTTATATTTCATTGCAGTAGTCCTGCTTGCATCAAATGATTTGAAACGAGGGTCAAATCAATGACGTTCCTGTGTTTGATCAATTCGCAGGCACTTCACTCAAAATCCACACATAACATATATATTTCAAATATATATATATATGAATCATCAAGAACATATACATGTATATATTCTTGAATTATTCTTATTCTAATTGAAAGGAAAATAAGAGATAAACGTGTGGATAAAGAAGGGTAACTTTTTCACTGCCTTTTCAGCTTCATCTCGAGCTTCACTTCTGTTCTTTCCTTATCTAGTGGTAGAAATCAGTTCTAGAGTTCTTGATTTGAGTCTGACATATATTTCAAATCTCTCTCTCTCTCTCTCTCTCTCTCTCTCTCGCTCTAATATATTCATGTATGTGTAGATCACCCATGGGATGGTATCCCTGTTGCCTGTTGGCTATGGCCACTGAATCTTGATAAAGGTGTTTATGGTGTCACTGTAACTAAAATTCTTCCTCTTTCGCAGATGTTGACGATGGAGCACGTGCACACTCAGATTTTCATCAAACCAGGTATCAATAATATTAACCTGACCAATCCCTTTCTTTCCTAAATAATAAATTCAGATATCAGCCTTTACGTTTCTTTATTTTCGTCCCACCTTCCACTATATAGCTTCTATTGAAGAATCAATCAAGATTGTGGTGTTCTTCTGTGAAGATATCAGATTTAATTATTTTTGAATTTTACAGGGCTAATCCGATCCACTTTCAGTCAATTCTTGACAGTTTTTTGGAAACTAGTTTTTCAGCAAATGATTTGAACCCTATAAAACCAGCAAGTTTCATATATCCTTAACAGGTATACTTCGTACACGTACATGTATATATCTCACTGTTAGTTGTATGAAAAGTGTGTTGTGGATTAATAGGATAATATATTTTTCAAGATTCAGATGGCTGCGTACTTTCATGGGAATTCGGAACTACAAGGAGGTGGTGATGGGTTACAAACCCTGATTCTGATGAATCCTGGCTACGTTGGATACTCTGACACCCAACAGGCGCCGCCGGGTGGCAGCAACTTCGTGTTTCTCAACTCCAACAACTCTGGGAATTCCCTAAACTTACCCCACGCGCCACCCTCTCAATCCCAACACTTCGTTGGCATCCCCCTCCAAGCCACCACTTCCACCACCGTCACCTCATACCAAGACACTCACCCTCAGCAGGATCTCTCGGCCCTCAACGGCTTTCTTCCTCGCGGTCAGTACAATATGTACAACCCGGCGATGGACCTCACAGATGCGCGTGATATTACACGCGCTCAGCAAGGACTCTCTTTAAGCCTCTCTTCCCAGCATCCACCGGGGTTCGGGTCTCCATCCCGACCTCTTGTGACCACCAAGTCATTGGTTCGTGGGGACGACATTAGGGTTTCCGGGGAATCACCTTCCTCGGCTTCTGGGGTTTCCAACAGTGTGTCTGGTATGCAAAATGTCCTTACGAGTTCTAAGTATTTGAAGGCAGCACAGGAACTTCTAGAAGAAGTTGTCAATGTTGGCAAAGAAGTTAAGAGTGCTACAGAATCAGGGAAGTCGACCTTCGGACAAGCCAAGAGTGCTGTCGGAGAATCCTCAGCCACTGCAAATAGTATCGGAGAAACCAGTGGAAAACACGTTGCTGAACTCACTACAGCTGAAAGACAGGAAATTCAGATGAAGAAAGCAAAGCTCATCAACATGCTCGATGAGGTAAATAATCTTTGTCTCTGGTGGTGGTATTTTTAGCTCGTCAGGGGCCGGTCCTTTAACAGTATAGGGCCATGTTGGTTCCATCTGAACCGGCCCGTCCATTTTTACACCACTAGCACTGTCCAATCTTGTCGCACACTTATGCGAGCATGGTTGGTAAGAATTTAATTACTTTATTTTTTTAATGAATTTAGCAATAAACCTAACATAGTAGAGAAAAATAAGTGGCCTAGCCTAAATTTATTAGGACAAATGCTTAGTTAGTTTGTTTTGTGAAGGTGGAGCAGAGGTACAGACAATACCACCACCAGATGCAGGTTGTAATATCTATGTTCGAGCAAGCAGCAGGAATCGGTTCAGCAAAAACGTACACTGCTCTGGCTTTACAGACAATCTCAAAGCAATTCCGGTGCCTAAAAGATGCTATATTAGGCCAAATTCGTTCAGCGAGCAAGAGCCTAGGTGAAGAAGAGAATTTGGGAGGAAAAGTTGAGGGTTCCAGACTCAAATATGTCGATAATCAGATTCGACAGCAAAAAGCTCTACAGCAATTGGGAATGATCCATCACAATGCTTGGAGACCCCAGAGAGGATTGCCTGAGCGATCTGTTTCAGTTCTTCGTGCCTGGCTCTTTGAACACTTCCTGCACCCGTAAGTTCTTTTAGAATTTCTTACAGAATCCATTTGTCATATAAATTCGATTTGAAATTTTATAGGTATTTCTTGATTTTTAATGAAATGTTTTTGTCATAATTGGTGTTCAGTTATCCCAAGGATTCAGATAAGCTCATGCTTGCTAAACAGACAGGGCTTACTAGGAGTCAGGTACCTGATAACTCTATAAATTCTTGAGCATTATTGTAGATTTCACCTTACTCTACAAGCCATTATTGTTCAGGTATCTAATTGGTTTATCAATGCTCGAGTTCGACTCTGGAAACCGATGGTTGAGGAGATGTACACGGAAGAGATGAAAGAACACGAAAAAAATGGGTCAGAGGAGAAGACGAGCAAAGGTGGAAAGAATGAAGAATCAACATCAAAATCTAAAGTTGCTCCACAAGAGAATTGTCCTGGAAACGAAAATCAGAACAAGAATTTCATTGCAAAAGAGGATAACCCAATTAACCAGTCAATTTCAACTAGTTCCACGTCTCCAACTGATGAAACTTTCAGGAATAATCAGTCAGGTTTCAACTTAATCGGTACATCAGAAATCGAAAGCATTACTCGAGGAAGTAGAAAGAAACCACGCAGCAGCGTTGTTCCATCAGCAAACATGGATTCAAATTCGACTGAAGCAAACAATGATCAAATGGCAATGAAATTCATCAATGAGGGACAGAGCAGAGATGGATTCACATTAATGGGTGCACCAACGAACTTAATAGGAGGATTCGGTTTGTATCCAATGGGGGAAATCGGAAGGTTCGGGACAGAACAATTCCAGGCTCCGTACTCAGGAAATGGTACGGTCTCTCTGACTTTAGGCCTTCCACACTGCGAAAACCTCTCCGGCACACACCAAACTTTCCTTCCAAACCATAGCATAAGAGGAGTCGAAATCCAACAAACAAACGAGTTCAATGGTACGAATACTCCAACATCTGCTCACTCGACTAGCATTTTCGGAAACATCAACACTCAGGACCGCAAGAGGTTTGCGGAACAATTGTTTCCAGACTTTGTGACCTGATGAGTTACTGTTACTGGTTCGTCAGGAAATATACAGACGGACGCGGATTTTTCCACCTCGACCGTAAGGGGATGATAGTATGCTGATAGTGTAGAGAAGGAAAGAAATTACATAGTATAGTTGAGGAGGGAGGGAGGGAGGGAGGGAGGGGCATTTGATTTCTTACAAGACAGCTTAGGTCTTTAGAACATATGGTTGAGGTTTGTATATTATTTTTGTTGCTGCAGATCAATAGATGATTGCTATATATTTTGGGTTGGTATAGAAGAATAAATCGCTGTTAAATCCGATATTGAATATTGATTGTGATTGTGTCTGAAATTATGGGATTTATGTATAAATGTTCAGAATTTTCTCAAATTTTTATAGCAAAAGATTGACACTCACATCACAAGGTAAATTTATTAGAAATAACACCAACCTTAAATTTATTCCATACAAATATTTTTCTTCTTTATTTTTGTACATAACACTTCATCGAAGATAACTACCTAGTTTTTTTCTACTAAATTCAAACTGAGTTTCTTGTAATTTTGTGCTTGAAACCGTGGTTTGACAAGAGGATGCAAACGTTAGTGTGGATTGATTGAGTGCAAGGCATTATACATATTTTTCCGTCAAATCCCAAGACATTCAACTTTGTATATACAATAGAAACAATCAATATACAGATATGGGGGATCAGATGGACGAGACCAACCACTAACAAGTTACATGATCGGACAAGTACAGCTAAACCCAAAAATTAGCATTGAATATTGAGAGAACCGCTACATGTACACCATGCTTGTACAACATGGTATCAGCTCTTTCACATAGAGGGGGCCAACGAATTTTTTATTCATGGTGGGTCTCCTCACATGTAAGGGGGCTGTACACCATACTATATGACATGGTGTACGACCATCTTTTCCTGAACATTGATGTGTACTACAGATTTAAAAAATTGCATACCGATGAGGCATTTTTCATATGTCGTCAATCCTACGGACTAAAAATACAAATTACATATTTGATATATTGAATCGAATAATATTGAGCAATGCTTGTGTGTAGTATTATACTATTAGTTCACATCATATCATTAGAGAGGCGGAAAATGCACCAACAGCGTTGGGGAATTCAGTACTCTATTGGGCCTGTCAACCTGCCCAATATTAAGAAAAATTACACAATTGCTTCTATAAAGGGCACAGTAACAATTGTAGCACTTTTTTTTTTTCCTTTTCCTACAAACTTAAAGGACTAAAAGTGTGTTCTTTATTTATTTACTTTTATCATATTATGCAATTATGAAATCCACTAAACTTTATCAAATATTCTAACACAAATTATCCTTTTGGGGGTAACGTAACAAGTATGCAAGACCCCCAACGAAGTCAACATAAATTCTGTTCGAATAAAAAATAAAAGACAGTTTCATTATGGTGGTATACCAGCCGCCTGTTCTGGAACTTCCAGTTCCAATCGAAGCATATAGATCCGTAAATAGATTTGTATGTATAGCCACTTCAGTCGTGCTCGTCCTTTCTCGAAAGTATCTTTTTTCTGGGAACATGGTCAACCAGAAATTATTATGTTTGAGATTCTTCATCCACCAATATAGAAAACGCCCTAGTTTTCCATTTTCATATGTGGTTGAAAAGTTAATTAGCTGGTCAGCACGAAGAGTAATTTGGTAAAAGTAACCTAGAAAAAAGATTTTTCAAAAAGAGCAACTAAAGTCAATTTAAGCTAACGAGTTCGACTGTCTCAAGTCCCACCCTATCCAACTCGATCACAGTACAAATCAATTGGGGTTGAGTAGATATTGTACGAGACAAATAATTTGACCCTACTTAGCATCAATCAGATTCACCTAAATAAACTTTTTTGAAAAAAATAAAGTTATCTTTTCTAAAGGTGCAATCAAATCACATCGATTAATCTTTAAGAAAAGTGCAGTCAATAATACCAATAACACGCGAAGACTTGGAATGACTTTAGCCCTCTGTATGGTGAGGATTAAAATAAAAATTTTAATAGATTTTGTTAAAAAATAATAAAATGTGATTGAAAAATTGTGAATTCATAAAATATATAATTAAAATTAATTGTTGACTTTAACTTCTACTAGTCCATGTTTGGTGGGGATTAAAAATCAATTTTTTAGTAGAAATTGATGAAATATGTGGCTGAAATGTTGTGAGACCCATAAAATATGTTGTTAAAATTAATTGTCGAATTTAATTTAAATTAAATCTAGATTTTAATCGATACCAAGTAAGTAGGGGTGAGCAAAATTCGTCCGAACCCACCAAAACCGAACCAACCCCGATCGGGTTACGTTGATTTTTTTGTTATTTTTACACGAGTTAGGCGTGTTGGTTGAATAGGCGGGTTGTGTTTGGTCGAGTTATGTGTTAACTCATAAAAATCGAATAAACCCATCAAACCCAACCCGACTATATTTATGAATTTTACAAGTGTTACGAAGTTGTTTGGAAACTCTTAGAATAATACTATAAGACTTGGATAGAATTTACGAAAAATACTATAAGCAAATATACAGTCAACACAAAAATATTTTAATTGTCAAAAACATTTATTGAATTCATGTAATTTAATATCAATATGTCTATGTAACATTTCCGAGCATGAGTCAATTATAAATTCATCCAACTCGACCTGCCTACTTTAATCTTTGTTGGCAAGTTATCCCAACTCAACCCGACCAATTCAACCCAATCCATCCGACCGATACTTGATTAAGTTGGGTAGGATTTCAACCTTTACATGGGCTGTGTTGTGTTAAATGTAAGTGTTATGCCCTAGGTCCAATCAACTTTGGACATAAACACTTTGAATATATATAATCAATGCATATATATGGCAATATCTATTATTTAATTGAATTAATATTCTAATAAATTAAATGATAGAATCCGTAGATTCAAGTCTTGGTGATTTGTTAATCACAAGGAGTTGTGATTGTGAGATACAAATTACATATGAGTGTATCTTAAATCGTCCGTGGTCGAGGTAATAACGAGATACGGATATCGTTATTACGGATAGACTATCGCGTGTGGTATTCTTACTTGTAAAGTAAGTAGCTGATCTCACAAGCTAAAGTGTGGTGACACTTGAATGAACACGTGGATGTTTTGTTATAGAACAAAACATTGGAGACCATTGAGAGATTCCACATGGATAACTATCTAAGTGTTAGTGGTTAATCTCTAACGTTCGGTAGTGGAATTGGTCCTTTGACTTGAAGTCATCATAGTACCTTATATGAGGGCGGTCATACTTTGGTGATGTTGGATGTTGCTCTGTCAAGGGTGGTCGCTATCTGACATCGTTCGGGTATGTCAAGAATCATATGAAGGTTGTGAATGATCAATAGAGGATTCGTCACTCTTAGATAGTAAGAGATTATGATCTACATTTTATCCAGTTAAGTTGATAATGAAATCCTTGGCCAAGGTGAACTCATAAGTCGGAAAAGAGTTTTCGACGTACATTGACTTAACAGTGGGATAAAAGATATGATCGATAATTGAGATTGACACATATCCATATCTCATAATTGATCGGATCATATTGACGAAAGGATTATAGTTTCACGGTAAACGAACAAGTTTGGTTTTGTCATGCTACGTGATATTTCCCGTCACATGTATTGCCCTGATACATTGCTAGATGTCAATCTGGGACAACGAAAATGAATTAGTGATAAATTAAAAGGGACGTTTTAATTTATTGATTTTGATTAGATCAAAATAATAATTCACGTCGTTCGGCATCGTGATCGGGAACCTAATGGGTCACACACAAAAGAGAATCAGAAGAATGAGATTTACCAATTAATTAATTGACAAGAGTTGAATAATTAATTAATTGGGTTGTTTATTAATAGGCCCGAATTAATTAATTGGATTAATTAATTCATGGACCAGATTTAATTAATTTGATTAATTAAATCTTGGACCGGGTTAAGTTTAATAGATGGGTCGAGCCCATCTGGACTTATATTAATAAGCTGTTAGGGTTTGAAAAACTGTAGAGAATTTTCATTATTCTTGCTAGCACAAGAAAAGAAACCCTAGCCGTCATTCTTGTTCTCTGTGTAGATCACCATTGGAGGCTGGACAATTGGACAGCTTGGATTGCAGATCGTGATCATTGGAGTTCAAGAAAAAGCAAAAGAGTTTGTGGAATTCATCAAAGGTATCATTCTTATCACAATTTCTATCTAAACACATTGCAGATCCTCGTTTGGGGATTGAAAATTGTTTAATTTCCGCTGTGCATGTTAAGTAAATTTCCAACATTAAATTATGATCAAACTGATCATATTGGGTTGAGGCAAAATCCGACCCAATCCAACCTATGCCCCCCTGCAAATAAAGACTTAGGGGCTGTTCTTTTCGTATTTCAATTTCTGCTTTGAGTTTTGAATTCGTTTTGTGTTTTGTATTTTGAGTGTCTGTTTTGAGATTTTTGAAAATGCGTTCTCTTTGCCATTTTGAAAAATTGTTTCCGAAAACCAAAACATAGAAAACGCGTTTACTTTGAAATTTCGAGAATTGTTTTTAATAATATTTTATTAAAAAAATGATAATTCAATAACTTTTAATGGTTTAATGTTAATATATTATTAAATAACATATAAATTTTGAAATTGGTGAAACGTCAAATTCTTTTTCAAGATTTTAATGACACAACCTAAATTACAAAATATGAAAAAGTTCAATCGATACAATTACAACTTTACGTGTTGGAAAACCAATATCTTTTGACATGAGTCGGAATGTAATTCAAAGGAAAGCCAACAGGAAGGTATTAGGCAAACTTTTCTCATTATTCAGCCTCAATAATGGTAACAATGGAACAAAAAATGATCAAATCTATGTTGATTGTACAAGTCAAAGTTCATTTTACAGGACGATGTTGAGTTTTGACAAAAGCTTTCCGACTTGAGTTTATTCCCGGTGATTGGTTGAAGCACAGTCCCAGATCGTGAAGATGCAACAATCCGAGAGCTATTACCCTGCTTTCCAAGTCTCTCTTCTAGAAGTACATTTATTACTGTAAAACCGTACGACATTTTTTAAACTTCTTGCTAAACTCTGTGAAAATTTTGAGGAACTACTCCTCTTCTCCACTGTCATCTCAGGGCTGCGCAATTCATGTACCTTCAAACTTCATGGAATTATAATTTATGCTGTTTGTTCCTGTTATTAAAAACAGAATTTGTATCAAATGACAGAAATTTTATGATAGTTAACTGCATAGTCACACATTTGTTCCCTACGTTAATAACTTCAAAAGCAAAAACCAGTTACACAATTGTTCCTCAGGTTAATAACTTCAGAAGCAAAAATCAGCATCAGGCTTATCACATTTCTTCCCCAGCTTGATAACTGAAAAAGCAAAAACCACTTACACATTGCCATAGTAAAAAACTAAAGCCAATTCAAACTCATAGCTAAGCAAGTCACACATTGCCATAGTGTAAAACATGCTAATCCTACTAAAGAGAGAGTCCAGCTGAAGTGAACCATTTCTACAGCACAAGGTGGTGTACCAGGAGGAGCCTTCACTAAATAATCTCGTCAATTTATTGTGAAAATTTGAAAATAAGGCATGGTATAAGGATAAAGAAACATTATTTGTTAAGTTGAGCACTTTTGAGTTCAAAAACTATATAAACAAGGGAAATGCTACTAATCTTCATATTAACTTCTATAACTCTTATCTGTATCTACATATAAGTTTCAAGCAGGAAAAGCAAAGTGGTTGGGATGCTAAATTTAGTGTTAAAAAATGCTAGCATAACCAACTCCAAAAACTGTGCTAATACCAAGTTAGTAGGAAAATGGTGCTCCCCATTATCTAACTATGCAAGAGAGAACAAACATTTATTGTATTCAACTCTCTGTAGCAACACCTCTCAGTAGAGTACTTGAAAGGATTCAAAAGAAACATTAGCATTCAAATAATAAAGAACATCCAAAGCTGAGAAAATATTTAAATAAACATTATACTTTGGCTCTACGTGCCTTGTGCATTCGGAAAAAGAGTTGTCGTATGTAGAGAGTGAACTCTAAACTAAAATCCGAAGTCAAAATGTCAAAGCTTTTCCTAGTAAAATTTTAACATACAGCTTACTCGAAGAATGTGGCTGGAGTTGAATAAAATACCACCTACTTGAAGCCCGGTTTCGGCGACGATAATGTGGAAGAAAATGCCCCCGGAGATGGAGAGTTATGGCTGGAGATGGGTACTTGAAGCCTGGTTGATGGAGAATATAGCTGGGGTGGAAGCCCGGTTCCGGCGACGATAATGTGGAAGCAAATGCCGCCGGAGATGGAGAGTTATGGCTAGAAATCGGTATTTGATTTGGGGGAAATGCCGACCAAAAAAAATAAGCTGAACTGGAGAGAAATAGATTTCAAATCTTAAGCTACCTCTGGAGAGAAAGGAAGCTGAACTGGAGCAATTAAAAAGTCGAGCAAAGGGAACGAATGTAGTCTCTTTTCTGGTGCCTTATCACCAAAATCAGGTATAGTTTCATAACACAAATCTGGATGAACTTCATTATTTGTATTTCATGTATAACAATTTTCATAACTTCCCCCAAATTGATAAATCTCCTAAATTTTCATAATTTCCCCCAAATTGACAAATCTCCTAAATTCTACCAGTCCGTTTAACATCAAGAACACAACCTACAATTCTGCCTCCACCACCAAACAGAGACCCTCCAAACATCAATAATAGCCAAGAAACGGCACCCATACATACACCCAACAAATTGAAGAATAGAGGCCAAACATTACCCAACAAATATGATATATAATAGCAAGCAAATAACCAAATATTATCACAAGAAAAGATTCAAAACCTTGATTTGAAGATTCGCAACCTTGCTTGAAACGACTGCAGAGAAGCCTTCGATTTGAGAAGAACAATATCAATACCTTGATTTGAAGATCCCGTAAGCAACCCTTTGATTTGGAATGTGGGTTTGAGGGAGACAAATTTGATTTAACAGTTTGTCTTCGTTATGGGAGAGCCGGAGATGGCATTGAGAGAGAGAGAGGAATGAGAAACGAGAGCCAGAGAGCGGTGTGAGAGAGAAATGGAAAACGCCATTACCCGTGTTTTGGCCAGAAAATTTTCAAAACGTGGTTTTACCCGTTTTTCATTTTCAGTGTTATTTTTTTTTCCATTTTCAGAAATGCGTTTTCGAAAATGGAAAAGAGAACGCGTTTTCACTGTTTTCAAAAACTAAAAATAGAAAACGACTTGAAAACGACAAATAGAAAATGGCCTTAATATTTGAAAACATCACTACTCAGATGAACTTTAGTTTTGTCAAAGGTGTTCAATTTTCTACATGGACGTGTGCGCTCAAATATTGTGTATGTGCGCGCATGTGAGAGAGAGAAATGTAAATAAAACGTTTAATTCCTTTTTCTATATTGATTTGGATTGAAGTAGAAAATGAGTTTGACGCCGTGGCCACAAATTGAACAGTGTAAGAAAATCCAAACCACCAACCCAATTCTCTTCCCTCCCTCAAGTGCTAGAAATATAAATTTGATGTATAAAATCAAGTTAATAGAAATATAAATTTCCTGCACTTCAGCCCAGTAAGTCTATTCTAATTTTGTCCAGACAAAATTCTTCCATCCATTCATCTAAGTTACATTATTGTAGTTACATTTCATCATCACATTTCACATGTATCACAATTAGAAACTTAATTTTGAAAATTGGTACCACATTCATCACTACGTAAACGACACTTGCAACATTGAAAGGATTTGACGATATGTCTAATGGTATGGCTTGATGCCACGGATTTGGAAACTATAAATCAGGTTTTTACATAATCATGTTATAATTAGTTAGAAACTATAATAATCCATCTCATAAAGTTAATGAAATTCATATTTTGAAAAACTTTACATTTGGAATAAAGCCACACATTCAACAGTTATTAAAAAAAATACCCAAATATGTATTCGTCGATTTGTGAATAAAAAAAGGTCACATACATGTAGACTCAAATCATTCCAATTTTGCAAGCGTAGTTTACGCGGTAAAGGATAATGAACCAATTTGTAAAGTTAAGTGATTAATGAGAATACTTTTTAAGTTCAATGACCATTTAAGGAACTAACCCGCCAACCTTAAGGCATAAATTTTATAAAAGTGGCGTAGTAATCAAAGAAGCAAAATTTCCAATCCAAAGACTAAAGTCATCGTTGCACCGCCGTCCTTGGCGTAGGAAACTGCCTTAGAAAAGGAGAAATTTAACATATGAAGAGTTGAATTTATTTAGCCCCATATATGGTGAGAATTAAAATAAGATTTTTAATAGATTTTGATTTTAAAAAAATGATTAAATATGTTATTGAAAAATTGTGAATCCATAAAATATATAATTAAATTAATTGTTAATTTTAACTTATACCAAACATAGACTTAATATTTGAAAACATCACTACTTGGATGAACTTAGTTTTGTAGAACATGTTCAATCTTCTACAAGCACGTGTGCGCTCAAATATTGTGCATGTACTACTTTATGTGGGTGCGTGTGAGAAAAAGAGAAATGCATATAGCACTTATATTTCTTTTTTCAATATTGATTTGGATTGAAGAAGAAATGAGTTTGACGCCGTAGCCACAAATTGAACAGTGAATTTGGCCGTTGAATTGGCTTTTTGACAACAATAATTCTGTTTGTACAGAGTTATTGGCCACAGAAATTGGCTAGAAAACTCACATGAGGTCAAACTCACATGAGACCTCATGTGAGTAAAATATTGAAAAAAATAAATCACCCCTTGCTGTGAGTGTCTGGCCATGTTTTGGCCACCCTGCTTCTGTACAAGAAGCAGAGCTCTTTTGACAATCTGAAGGACCATTTTTATTTTTAATAGAGTAAATTTCATTTGGAGTCCGTAATCTTAAGGATTTGTGACATTTAGGTCTCCAATCGACCATTTACAAAGTCCTCAACCTCATAAGACATGGTTTAACCATTTAAAAGTAAAAAAATTGTGTTAAAGGTAATATTATATGCTTATTTTAAATAAAGAAAAGGGGATAGGAGCAAGAAAATCCAAACCACCAACCCAATTGTGTTAAAGATAGAGAGAGAATGTCAATTATTTTAGAGAGAGAAACAGTGAGTAGACACACACGTGGAACAATTGTTATTCCTTATATTAGAAAAGTCAAAGTCAAAACTTTCAAAGATAAACATGTAAAAAAAAGACCCCTCTCTAAAAAACACATATCACACACACAATTTCCGCGGTTTGATGTTTCCTTATGGATCTGTCTCATTTGTTCATTTAAAATCAATCCCTCCCAAGCCCCAACTCTTAACATCTTCAAAACAGTCCACAAAACTCAACAGCTTCACCATCTTCTTTGCAAAAACTTCAAAATCTTGATCTTTACAACTAGTTTCAAATGGATCAAATTGAGGTTCCACCATATTTTCTTTGCCCGATCACTCTTGAGATCATGAAAGACCCTGTGACGGTCTCAACAGGCATAACATATGATCGAGAAAGTATAGAGCAATGGTTGTTTTCTCGGAATAATAGTACCTGCCCAGTTACGAAACAAGTTATTTCGGATTCAGAATTGGCTCCAAACATCACTGTTCGACGACTTATTCAATCGTGGTGTGTCCTCCACTCGTCACATGGCATCGAAAGATACCCTACTCCGAAGGCTCCCATCAGCAAACCACAACTCCTGAAAATTTTCAAAGATGCTAAGTCTTCACAGATGCAAATGAAATGTCTCCAGAGATTGAAATCCATAGCTTTTGAAAATGAAACAAATAAAAGATGCATGGAGAAAGCAGGAACTGCAGAATTCTTAGCTTCATTAATTGTTAAGAAAATCATGGAAGAATCTTCAATTGAAGAATCAGAAGATTTATCTGAATCGACTAGAATTACTGATGAAGCTTTAAGCATTCTTGTTCATCTCCAATTATCCGAATCCGGTCTAAAGTCCCTTTTAAGGAACAACGGCGATCAATTCATCGAGTCCTTAACGCATATCATTCAGAGTGGGAGCTATAAATCTCGAGCTTATGCTGTTATGCTACTGAAATCCATGTTTGAAGTAGTTGAAGATCCAATACTGTTGACCATCCTAAAACCCGAATTCTTCATTGAATTAGTCCAAACCTTGAAAGATCAGATTTCTAGAAAGGCCTCAAAATCCTCTCTGAAAATTCTTACCATTGTCTGTCCATGGGGAAGAAACAAGATCAAAGCGGTGGAAGCAGGAGCAGTGTCTTCATTAATCGACCTTTTACTCGACACTTCAGACAGAAGGGCTTGTGAAATGATGCTAACGGTGTTGGATTTTCTATGCCAATGTGCAGAAGGAAGAGCAGAATTATTAAAGCACAGGGCAGGATTGGCCATTGTGTCAAAGAAAATACTTAGGGTTTCACAAGTTGCAAGTGAAAGGGGAGTTAGAATTCTACATTCGATTTCGAAATTCTCTGCAACTCATGCAGTTCTTCAAGAAATGTTGCAGATTGGTGCCGTGACAAAGCTGTGCCTTGTGCTTCAAGTTAATTGTGGAACAAAAACAATACAGAGAGCTGGAGACATACTTAAATTGCACGCAAGATCATGGAAGAGCTCTCCATGTGTGCCCATGTGTTAGGAAAATGTGCGTCAAGTTTGGTTTACAACGAAAATGGAATTGAGAAAATACAGATAAAAATGGACACGAATATTTACGTGGTTCACCCAATTTAGGCTACATTCACGAGCAAGTATAGAAGGATTTCACTATAGTAAGAGAACTATAATAACACTCTTTAAATACAAGGAGATAACAACAATTGATCTTTTTTGTAATGGAAGAAACTAAGTAGAAAACATTCAGGCCAAAACAATAATTTTCTATCTATAATTTTATGTATCTCTCTACTCACTATTTTCTCCATACCCACTTCCTCTCTACAATTGTTGCTACTGCACTGCAATGCATTTTTTTTTCCTTCAGCTTCATCCCGTATTTATAGTGAATTTGGTCACCTCCCATATTAATTTTGCCTCAAAAAGGTCAACAATAGCAGCTGATTTTCTCTCCTGAATTATGGTTGCAGATAGAGAAAATCTTCACCAAATGCAATTTTCTCAATTTAACATTCAATGGGAAGGTGGCCATGAAGAGAAAAATTTGCATGCCTTTGCCTAAGTGATGCATACGATTGCCTTTGCCAACAATAATGGCTTTAATATGCCAACACCATGTAGTTGCTTGCTTCTTGTCCATCTAGATCTGGTGATGGAATTAGGGTATAGATAAAAACTACTTGTGCACATAATTGAATTTAGTTATGATATATATAAAGTAGAAATTACCTCATGGTTAAGAAAATTGGCCATATGCAGAAACTTCTTGGAAAAAAATTCTTCCTGAAACAGTTTGTGGAGTAAGTGGTTCTTGCAGTCAAAGGATTTTGTTTCTATATTGAATTCACCAATGTTTACATTATAGATGTTGTAATTGAGTAATCAATAATCAAAACCCTCTCTATCATGTGGATGTGGGCACGCTGTCGAATCATGTTATTTTATGTGTTATTGTTCTTTTATTTCAGCAGAAACCAGTGAGAAATGGCTTGCTATTTGAATACATTCTCGGTACCAACCTTTATCAGTATGGACATATGGTCAGTTTATTGGTTTCAGGCTACTAGCATTCCTAATGAAGAGGGTGTGTACGAGAAGAAAAGACACTAATATATCTAATTTTATGTTAATTCAATTAAGTTATATCGCTTATTCCGGTAGTCATATCTTTTGGCTGTTTATACAGCTTTATGGACTTGTAATGTGTGGATATAACATCATAAATGCACCAGCAGTAATAATGGAAGAAGTTGGAGATGCAGGGGAAAAACATAGGTCTGCGAAGAAGAAAAAAACGTGAGATAACTGAGCTGCAAATCTGATTTTTTAATCTTTCGTACATTAGCCCTTTTTACATTATAAAAGGTGAAATTTTAACCTACTACAATACATAAAATCAACCCTACACTTGTCTATTTTACAACCCTTGGATTAGACAAAATAAAGAAATATTTTTTTGACTTTCTAAACAAATTACACCTCAACATTCTCCACCCTAATGTGTTTTTCTTGAACACTCCAAGAGCAGCTCTTAGTTGCTGAAACTTTGATGTCAGAAGTCCCTTTGTGAAGATATCCATCACTTGTCCCTCGGATTTGCAATAGTTTAGTTCAACTTCTCCATCTTTAATTGCATCTCGAATGAAGTGATACTTGATTGCAATGTGCCTTGTTCTACTATGAAAACATGGATTCTTTGCCATTGCAATAGCTGATTTGTTGTCACAAAACAATGGTGTGGCTTCTCCTTGCTTCTCTCCAATATCTTCCAAAATTCTCATTAGCCATATAGCTTGTGAAGTTGCAATAGAGGCTAACATAAATTCTGCTTCAGCTGAGGATTAAGCAACAGATTGTTGCTTCTTAGATAGCCACGAAAACACTCCCGAGCCAAAGGAAAATGCATAGCTGGAGGTGCTCTTCATATTATCAACACAACCTCCCCAATCACTATCACAAAAGCCTCTTAACTTCACTTCCAAATTCTTCTCAAATCTGATCCCAAAGTTTAATGTCCTCATTATATACCTCAAAACTCTCTTTCCAACACCAAAATGTTTATGACTTGGAGTACTCATGAGCCTTGAAAGAAAACTTGCGGTAAACATGATATCCGGTCTTGTTGCGGTGAGATAAAGCAAGTTTCCAATCAAACTTCTATAAAGAGTTTCATCAATCTTCTTTTCTTCATCATCTTTCATCAATTTCTCATTGCAAGCCAAAGGAGTTTTCACACATTTACATCCAAACATTCTAAATTTTTTAAGCACTTTTTCGGTATACTTCATTTGAGAAATAAACACCCCATTTTCATCTTGATATACTTCCATACCAAGAAAATGATGCAACAAACCTAAATCATTCATTTCATATCTTTTCATCATTTCAACTTTAAATTCTTCAATTATTTTTGCATTATTTCTTGTAAACGTCAAATCATCAACATGTAATGCAATAATAAGAATATCGGTGTTACCTTGATGTTTCACCTACAATGTTGTCTCACTTTTGCTCTTCAAAAACCCATGTCATTGAAAATAGCCATCAATTTGATTATACTATGCTCTTGGTGCTTGGTTCAGCCCATACAAAGCCTTTCTTAGTTTATACACTTTGTTTTCTTCTCCTTTGATGATGAAGCCTTGAAGTTGTTCAATATATACCTCTTCTTTGAGTTATCCATTCAAAAATACTGACTTGACATCAAGTTGGTACAACAACAGACCTTTTTGGGCAGCAAGAGCAATGAATGCTCTAATGGTGTCTAGACGAGCAATCAGAGCAAAGGTTTCATCATAATCAATGCTTGGCTGTTGTGCATAGCCTTTCACCATCAATCTTGCTTTGTTTCTCTTGAATGAATCAACGGAATTATGCTTCACCTTATAAACCCATTTCACACTGATGATATCTTTCTCACTTGGTCTTTCAACTAGCTCCCAGTGTTGTTTTTCTCAATAACTTCTATTTCTTCCTCCATTACTTTTTTCCTACACTTCTCCTTCATTGGTTTTTCAAAGTTATCAGGCTCAATCACACAAAATTTGCATCTTGCAAGAACATCATTTAAATCCCTCATTTTTCTTGGAGTTGAGCTTGATGATGATGATGATGATGATGAATTTGAGCTTGATGGACTTGATGGGCTGCTTGGTGATAATAAATGTGAGCTTAAATGAACTCTATTTTCTTCATTTTGTACATCTTCAATGACAGATTTATTGAAACTGGAATGCTTCTTTCAACTTCTTCTTTTTCTCAATTCTAGGTAGCATTCAAGCAACACGTCACGGCTAATAATTACTTTCTTGCTCTTCAAGTTGTACAACTTATAACCTTTTGATTGTGAGCTACAACCAATGAAGATACATTTTTCACTTGCGTCATCAAGTTTGCGCTGCTTCTCTTTTGGCACTTGAGCATAACAAAGACATCCAAGCACTTTCAAGTGTGTCATCGAAGGTTTTCTCTCATTCCAAATTTCAATAGGAGTCATGTTCCATACCGCCTTTGTTGGGTATCAATTTAGGAAGTAAACAGCCGTATAAACCACTTCGGCCCAAAAAGTTTTTGGAAGTTTTTTCTCATGAAATATTGATTTTGCCATCTCCATCACTATTTGATGTTTCCTCTCGGAAACACCATTTTGTTGTGGTGTGTAGCCAACTGTCAATTGTTTGGCAACACCTTCAACTTCACAAAAATTGTCAAATTCGGTTGAAGTATATTCTTTACCATTGTCACTCCTCAAAACTTTTATAAAATGGCCACTTTGTTTCTCAACAAAAATCTTGAATTTTTTAGAGATTGTAACAACTTCATATTTTTGTCTTATAGAATAAACCCATGTCATTCTCGTAAAATCATCAATAAATAGGATAAAGTACCTATTTTGTGAATGGGACGGTGTATGCATCAGTCTACAAACATCTGTATGCACCAATTCAAGTGGCCTCTTTGCTCTCCAAGCTACTCCTTTTGGGAATGGTTGACGGTGATACTTTCTAAATGCACATCCTTCACAAACTTCATGCTTTTCTTCAATTTTTGGAAGCACATGAACCATATTTTTCTCCTCCAATAATTTCAGAGCTTGAAAATTCAAGTGTTCAAGCCGTTTGTGCCACAACCAAGAGTCATTAGCCACCATTCGAAAAGCTTTGTCATTTGAATGTTTGAATTTGAGAGAAAAGCTTCTATTATCTATTTTCACCTTTGCTATGATTGAATTTTCAGTCTTTTTATCACGAATAATGCAATAACCATCATTGAAAAATAGAGAATAACTATTCTCTAAAAGCTGTCCAACACTTAGATTGGGAAATGAAGATGTAGTAAATGTGAAGGGAGAAGGAAGAATTGGAGTTCAAACAAAGAAGCGCTCTAAACTTATTCAAGATGTCATGCATGTACCGGACTTAGACCAAAATTTGCTCACTTTTGAGTTTGAATCTTCCATATCAACAAAGATTCCTTCATTTGAAGTCATGTGATTTGTGTATCCATTATCCAAATACCATTAAGTTTCATTTGAGCAATTTGAACTTGAGAAACATGCTTCATTTGTTGATTCTGGTGCATTCAAGGAAGCATAAAACAAACTTGAGTCATCCTCCTTCTCGGCCACACAATTGGCTTATTGAGTATTCTTTACTCTACAATCCTTTTACACATGTCAAATCCTTTACAATTGTAACATTGTGGCTTCCCTTTAAACCAACAATCATTTTCATCATGGCTACTTATCTTGCAAATTTTGTACCTTTGTGATTGATTTTCTCCACTAAATATTCTTTCAAAATTACTTCTACATCTACCTCTTGAACTTCTTCCTCTTCCTCTTCCCCTACTACTTCTTCCACATCTACTTGACATATCCATCATTTTTTTCATAATTTTGGGGCTGCCTTAAGTTGCTATTTGATCCAACATTTAGTTTAGATGAAATGCACTCTCCATTGATTTTTCGGAACGTCGATTCCAACTTTGTTAAAATGATTTCAATGAACACGTCAACTCCACAACTTTTAACTCCTCTAGATTTTTTGTTTCTTCAATCACTGGGACAAGAGGACCATATTTTTCCGACAAGCTAATCAAAATTTTTTCCACCATTTTGGTATTTGTAACATCCTCACCATATGACTTCATTTGATTCACAAGCTCATTAAATTTATCTGAAAATTCTTTAACACATTCATTGTCATTCATTTTCATATTTTCAAAATCTCTTTTAAGAGATTGAAGTTTAATGACTCTTACTTTCAAGTCTCCTTGGTAAATCATCAATGCTTCATTTGCTTTGCTTGTCATCATGATTCTTGGAAAGATTGTATCAGCCACTGCCCTATGCAACATTGAAAATGCACTTGCATCCCTTTGCCTTCTTCTTTAAGTTCCTTCATCTTGACTGCTGTTAGGACTTCCTCATTTTCAGGTTCTTCAAAACCATTCTTCACCATATTCCATAGATCCACAGCCATGAATGAAGTCTTCATCTTTACACACAAAAAATCATAGTTTTGGCAATTAAAAATTGGAACAAATGACTACTGTAAACTTCCACTTGAACCACTTGTGCTTGCCATTTTAATTTCAGCAAAAAAAACCCTCCTTTCTTAACCCTTGATTCAGATTTTTTTTGTTGCCGAACCAAACCTGGAGATGCTCTGATACCAATAATGTTAGCAGTTTATATAGCTTTGTGGACTTGTAATGTGTGGAGATAACAGTAAAAATGCACCAGCAATGAGAAGGGAATAAGCTGGAGATGTAGGGGAAAAACAAAAGTCTGGGAAGAAGAAAAAAACGTGAGACAACTGAGCTGCAAATCTGATTTTTTTAATCTTTTGTACAGCAACATTTTTACATTATAAAATGAGAAATTTTAACCTACTACAATACATAAAATCAACGTTACACTTGTCTATTTTACAGCCATTGGATTAGATAAAATAAAGAAATATTTCTTTGACTTTCTAAATGTATTACACATCAAAAATATCGCTTATTCTGGTGTTTATCAGTGGTGGTATACAATTGGTTTACACACTAATAAAAATCTTTATACTAGAGCTCTTTTTCTAAAACTTTTAGATGAAATAGTTCAACGTATATCACAGTAACTGCAGCTGCCACTCATAAGGATTTTACAGGTATTGTTTATTTGATAACCATTAAATCGAGTTTGCACATGAAGACAAGTTGAAGACTAAATTTTAAAAAGTAGATACGTGTTATTTTTAATAATCTAAACTTTTAGACGAAATAAATTTAGCAAAAATGTCAATTAAATTTTCCAAAAGAGATTAAAATTGTTCAAAATAAGAATAAGGATTGCATAGGAAAATAGTATATGTGTGCATTAAATATGGAGTTTTGTGGTTATGGAGTAACACTACTCATTTGACTAATCTTTTAATTAATTTAGAAAGTATTATTTGATTATCACGTCAAACTAGGATAATTGGTGGGGATTATTTCTGGGATCATGGGCTTCTTGGATCATATTATGCACTGAATTTTATGTGGGTTTTCCAATTTTCATGCAACATTTTAAGCATGATTATCTTGGTTATACTTGTATACACATTACAATTATGCCACTTCTTGACGTAGTTAAAAACCAAATTTTTAACAAATTTAGATAAAAGTTAACAAAATGTTCAATTGAAAAGTTAACAAAAGTTGTAAATCCTAATAAATATATGACTAAACTTAATATTGACGTTGACTTAAAGTTAAGTTACTCCAAACATGGCCTATATTTAATTGGGTTATCCGAAGAACACGTTTAAGAAGGTGATAACTGCCCTATGGCAGTGCCGGTCCTGTGATTTTGAAGGCATGAGGCGGACTTCATAAATTAAACCCCCAAAATTGTATTATGTATGCAAAATTTGTAAGCGTATTGTTCAAGAGTATAAAATAATGGCTCAATTATTCTTTTATTATATTGAAACTTTACAGCAGTGTTCTACATAAATAGGAAAAGAGGAAATATAAATACGATCTATAAATATTCTATGGCTAGCATAAAGGGAGATCCATGTGTATAGAAAAAGGTTTTTAAAGTTACTGCTAAAACCACTCAATGCAGATTTTGGTATTTTTTTTACAGCTCACGTCAACACTTCCCCTCAAATTGATGCATACGGATTTTGAATGCGTGCTTGTCTAGTGAGTTGTAGAAATCTTTGCTCGAAACTAATTTTGTAAGTATGCCCGCCAACTGATCTTCTGACCTAACAAATGAGAATCCAATGATTTTTCTTTCAAGGTTTTGTTTGATGAAATGTCTATTTACCTCTATATGTTTGGTATGATCATATTGGATGGGATTCTGAGATATAACAATTGTCGTTTTATTATCACAGAAGAGATCCATCTCAGATACAGGTCCAAAATCAATCTCGATTAGTAGCTTCTTGAGCCAAAGGAGTTCAAAAAAATCCTTTGGCCATCCCTCAAAATTCGACTTCAACACTTGACAATGCAACCATCTTTTGTTTATTACTTCTCCACATAACTAGGTTCCCTCCAACAAAGGTGAAGTAGCATGAGGTTGGCTTTCGATCCTTCATATTCCCCACCCAATCCGCATCCGTATAGCCATCAACTCTTTGTGATTATTCTTAAAAAACATGAGACTCCTCCCTGGAGATGATTTCAAATATTGGAGTACTTGAATTATCGCGTCCATATGATCTTCATTGGACAATACATGAACTGACTTACTACACTTACGACATAAGCAATATTTGGACAAGTATGAGACAAATAGATAAGTTACCTACTAGTCTTTCGTATTTCAATTTGTTGGTGTTTGGGCGAGTACTCTCCAAGCTTGTGATTCTGAGCAATCGAAGTGTTTGCAGGCTTGCACTCCAATAATTGCACTTCTGATAGTGGGTCTAGAATATATTTTCATTGACACAAAAAAATTGCTTCTTGTGATCTTGCAACTTCTATTCTTAAAAAAAATACTACAATCCTCCTAAATTCTTCATTTCGAATTCAATTGCCAGTTGTTTCTAAAGTTGAGATATTTCTTCCAAGTCATTCTCTATGATGATCATATCATCCACATATACTATTTTGTACCTATGTTCATGTCATACTAAGAATTAATTCAGGTGAATTGAAGTTACTCAGGATATTAAACCCCATAAAGATGACATGAAGGACAAGCTCTTCTTGCAAGGAATAAAAGTCATGATTTATTTTATTCTTCGAAATGCATTGGGATTTGTAAATCTGGGACATCTTGATTGGCTCTCGATCAGGAATAATAGTCTTATCTTTTTCAAGAAAAAAACAGATTAAGGGAATAAATTTTCACAATTTCCCCCAAACGAAGCATAGAAGACTTGAATATGCTATTTTAGAGGTTAAACTTATCCAATCTTTACCCTTATTCTGGACATTGGATTCATATATGATACATGTTTTTATCACTAGATCATTAAGAAGCATACATGATATACCCAGTTCATAAACAAACAACCATACATCCAAAATCGCATTATTGGAATCAATTAAATCACCAAAAAGAAAACCTCATAAATCCTTTTAATAGAAAGTCAGAAACCACAATGTTGGGCAGGGACGACATAAATCAGATTAACTTACGCAAGGCGACGCTAGACAATCGATGAATGGTGCTTAGAGATCATAGAAGTGAGAAGATTGCGTTTTGTAAGTTGTAACTTCGTTTGGATTCTTCAATAATTTTGATTTTGATTTGTTGGAGATGGACGATACCAATTCCAAGGCTAAACATCTATTTTTCCATTTTTGAATAAAAAATAATAAATAAATTTGAGGCCCCTTTAATTGTTGGGCCCGAGACATGGGCTTCATATGCCTCCACACAAGACCAGGCATAGTTACATATCATCATCACATTCCACATGCATCACAAGATCTATATATAAAGTGAACAATGCATCATAACCACCGTCGTAAAAGAAAAACAAGTGTGGTTAGGGAAAGAAAGTTGCCGGTAAGAGGAAAAAAAGTTGCAACGTCCACCATCGAAAAAGGAAGGGGAAAAAAAAACTTGACGGTTGAGGTGAAAACAAAAAATTGTTTTAGTTCAAAAAAAACATTTCAGAGTGGTTATTTATGTAATTTTACTTCGGGCCGCCATCTAAATCAATAAAAAATTCAAAATTGTGGTGTAACAAATAAATTTTATGATGGTAATATAATTAAGTCTCATAAGATGAGAATAATTTTTATGAAAGCTATGTTTATATTATTTCAGTTATGCCTTTTACAGTTCTGAATTAATTGGTCGCACGCTTATCCACACATTCGATGAATCGAATGCGACTAAGTTTATATATTTGGATACTTAGAAGATATTAATGAACTTTAATAATGTGATACATTTAATATAAATAATTAGATTATTGCAACTGATTCACGTAAATGTATTTCTTAAGGAGAATTATTTAATAATTGTTAGACAAATGAATTAGATTGTATTCAGTATTTATGTCTGGAAGAACCTATAAATACTTACGTGCTCCTACACATTTCGTAGAAGTAAATTCAAGATATTAATGGCCAAACTTAGAGTTAATTTCCTAAATGATCACTGAACTTTTTTCAAAGTTCTTACGGGGTCATCGAACTTAAAAATTGCCCCCATTAGTTACTTAATTTCGAAAATTGGTATCACATCAATCACTACGTAAACGACACTTGTAAAATTGAAAGGATTTGACGATGTCTGACGGTAAGACTTACGTGGCACGCATTTGGAAACTATAAATCAAATTTTTACATAAATCATGTTATAATTATTAGTTAAAAACTATAATAATCTACATTTGGATAAAACCACTCATTCAACCGTCATTAAAAAAACACCCACATAGTCACATACCTGTAGGCTCATACTCAACATCATCAAATCATTCCAATTTTGCAAGCGTCATTTACGCAGTGAAGGATAAAGTACCAATTTTCAACGTTTAATGATTAATTGGGACAGTTTTTAAGTTTATTGACCATTTAGGGAACTAACCGCCAAACTTAAGGCATAAATTTTATTAAAGTAAGTGGTGTAATATTTAAAGAAGCAAAATTTCCAATCCAGAGACTAAAGTCATCGTTGCACCACCGTCCTTGGTGTAGGAAGCCGTCTCAGAAAAGGAGAAAATTGGTGGGGGAAGGTCGAGTTCAAGTTGATCAGTGGGTGTAGGCAATAGTAGTGGTGTAGGGTACTGAGTTGTGTTTTCATTTGTAGGACATGCCATGTCCTACAAATTATATTTTTCCCTTAGATTTATCAATAATAATAACACGTTCACACTTTTTATGCTAATTTTACTTTCACTTTATTAATATAATAGTTCACGTCATTTAAAATTTAACATTTTTATATCATTTTTTAAAAAATTAACTAAAATAATGTGCAACACACGTTGACTACTATGTGGATTGATGTATTTGTTATCCACATGAATCATTATAGGCTGAAAAATGTCATAACGATCATTACACGTACTAGACTAGATACATGTTATATATAGTCTTACCTATTATTAATATTTTTGAGTTTCTTGGGGATTTGGGGTGTGAGCTACAATTTTGTTTAGAGTAAAATATATCGTCTTTGATCCGCCCATGTTTTTTAATTTTTCTCCATATATCTTTAGTTTTTCTAAATACTTAATATTTTTTTGAAGAAAGATCATGTGAGCAAACGAAGAAATTGGTTTCAATTCTCAACATGCACCTATGTTCATAATAGAAAAATAGAAAGAATTCAGAACTCACAATTCAATTAGTTCTCCTATGGCTTCTACACCATGGAAATTAGGTGAAGAAAAAGCCATAGATTTGTTGAAGGACCACTAAATTTTTCTATACAGTGCAAGTGAAAAGAGAGAACTGTTAGGTATTTAATGTAATTGACAAATCTGTGAACAAACAGGATTAAAGTTGATATGTTGGAAAAATTCAAGGAGTAGTGTGCAATTAGAAAAATGTTATGATATTTTAGGTTTAGGGTTCGAGAATGCGAAAGAAGGAACAACGGCGTGGAATTTCGCTAACTTTTCGCTAAGGTTTGGTTCGAGCATCAGAAACAGAAACCTGTAGCTCGAGCGAATCGATCGACTGTCGCGAACCTTCGCTCGAGTGATAGTGTTATTAAGGAAATTTTTATTTTTTTTTAAAGGTTTTTTGTCCGGCCCATTCATTCTCTAACCTACATATAAATACTTGAATGCCTCTGAACGGTTTTCCAATGTTGATCATTGAGCAAACACTTAGTTTTCGATATTCTCTTCATCATTTTGATATTTCAACCTTCATTGTTCATTGTGAATTGTTCTTGATGGTGAGAAGAACATCATATCCAAAATCTAAATTGCTTCCTTCATATCTGTCAGAGTTTCTGAAGATCAAGGGAAGGTGACTGGAGTTCCAGTCATTGAAGAACGCGGTGTTCTTCGTGAATCCACAGGAGATAGACAATTTCACAAAGTTGGGAGTTGCTGCAGGAGAGCGCAATCCAAAAGAGTTTTGGAAATTGCAATCGGGAGTTGGTGCAGGAGCACAGAATCCGGGAGAGCTATTGAAATTGCAGTCAAGAGATCAGATAGTACGTGTCGTCATCTAGTCTGGTAGACTGTAAGTTGCAAATCGTTTATAGTGGATTGTTGACTGACAAAGTGTCTAGAGTTATTACCCAGTTGGATTTCTCCGTGATCAATTCTTGTATTCGTTTATTGCTTACTTAACTGCGATATTTCAACATAGGAATAACTTAATTGCATGCTTAACCATCTAGAAACTAATTAATAGTGACTTTTGCTATTTAATTGTTAAGTAATTTTTAATTCTGCATTATCACCTATTCACCCCCTCTAGGTGTTGTTAAGGTCGAACTATGTATTTTCAATTGGTATCATCGGAGCTTTAATTCGATTCCTGACCCTTAATAAATTCTAGATGAGTCAATCATTGTCTGTGCCTTCATTTTCGACGGAAGCAACTATACTTATTGAAAAATTCGAATGAGAACCTTCCTTAAAGCTTTGGATTAGCGTTCACACTGGATGGACTCCACCTTCAACTACTGTTGCTGGTGTAGTTACACCCACTGATATTTTATTACGGACTAAAGATGATCTAGTTGAGCGTAACTGAAACAGTAAGGGCATTCATGCCCTGTTCATAGCTGTGTCTGCTGAAGAGTTTAGGAGAGTCTCGATGTGTGAGACTGTTAAAGAAGTTTAGGACATCTTAGAAACCACACACGAGGGAATAAAAACTGTTAAAAATTCTAAATTACAGATGTTAATCACTGGATTTGAAGAAATTAGAATGAAGGATGATGAATCGTTCAATGAATTCTATGCTAAGTTGAATGACATAGTTAACTCGAGTTTTAACCTAGGAGAAAAGATCCCCGAGTCCAAGATCGTTAGAAAAGTCCTTAGATCCCTACCTGAAAGGATTAAATCTAAAGTCACCGCGATTGAAGAAACAAGGATTTAGATGCAGTTAAAATTGAAGAACTCATAGGATCCTTTCAAACCTATGAACTCACCATCTCTTAATCTAAAAAGGTTAAATCTATAGCCATGAACACTATTAGAGAATAAGAGAGTGAGTCTACTGATGTTGAGACGCTTAAGGACTACGAAATAGCTTATTTCGTTAAAAAATTTCAGAAGATAATGAGAAATAGGAGAAAGTCTCAAGAATGTAAAAATGAAATCCCTAACAGATTCTCGAAAGATAGACGTGAGAAAAATAACTCTAGGACTCCCTTTAAGAAAACTCAATCTGTTGGATGCCATGAGTGTCAGGGTTACAGTCACTATAAGAATGAATGTCCTAACTTGAAAAGGAGTTCAAATAATGAAAGACGTAAGGCTTTAGCAATGACCTTGAGTGATGATGAATCTGATTCGAGTGCTCAGAGTGATACCTCTAGTGGTGAAGATGAACAAAACTTTATGGCATTCACATCAATAGCTACGAATAAAGAGATTGATAAGGTTGAAAGTGATGAAGAGAGTGAGAAATTTGAGGATAACTTGATATTCACGAATCTTATGGTGAACTATTTGAGGAGGTCTAAAGATTAAAAAGGTCAACAAAGTGGTGCTGAAAAAGGTAAACGAACTTGAAAGAGAGAGGAATAAACTCATAGGTGACCTCAGGACTCTACCAAAAACCTGAGTGAGTTGAAGCTTGTTAACGAAAACTTGGAAGCCAAAGTTCAATCCTTAACAAGTGATCTTGAAAAATCTAATACTCAACTTCAATCATTCATGAGTGGTTCGTAAAAACTTGATAATCTGTTGGGGATGAACAAGCCTACTGGAAATAGGCATGGTTTGAATTATGTTCAAAATGGTAATACTATTGTTAGTACATCCAAGACCACGTTCGTCCTAACCATTAACAAGGCTCAGAATGTTGTTAATCATGAACCCAATTGTACGAATATTTTTGGATCAAGACCTACTAGACAACGTAAGGTCAATCGTCCTACTTATCGGCAACAACTGCCGAGCAGGTTTGAATCTAGGTTTATTTCCACCTGTCACCATTGTAGCACATTGGGACACACAAGACCTAGGTGTCATAATCTTGTGACTAGAAGTAAAAGTCAGGATGTCTCGAACATGGTTAACCTCCTCGCCAATCAGGTTAGCTACTTAACTGAGATGATAACTCGGTTAACTCGAATCACTTCTACTTCTAAGCAAGTTTGGGTTAATAAGAGTGATCTGGAAGGTCGTAAGATTGATTATGCTCTTAAAGGTAAGAGCATCCATGGTTCTCTTTGATTAGTTTTTTAGGTGCATGTATATGCAGTTCATTGAGTCCATTCATTCGTGCATGCATCTCACTCATTTGTGTTTTTTTTTTTTCCAGTTGTATTTATTTCCTTTAGGTATTATATTTAATAATAATAAAAAAATTGCGCCTAGACATTTCTTGGTGCTCTTAAACATTGCATTTGTAACCAAATGTGCATTTATTTATTATGTACTGTCATTTTTATTACTTGGTTCAGTTTAATATGGAGTATTGAGTATAAATTTCTTCATGTACAATCTGCACAACATACACTGTGATCTTGTAAGTGGGTCTGGACTGCATGTGTGAGATTTGGAATGACTGTCACCGTTGATAAGGTGATCTTGAACGTGAATTGACCTACATTTAGATGACCTTAACTCATAATGTATCTCCCTATATTATTATTTTTAAAAAATATATATATGTATAATAGTTCGGTTCATCTTATACTTGTGTTCGAAACATATTTGACTCGAGTAATTAAGCCTGAATGGTTCTCATAACCTGGTGCATATGATCAACTGACTTGAGTTAACCGGTCTAAAACTCATTACAGGGGTCAATATAGTCGCTTAATGGACATAAGTCTGCACATAAGATGCAATAGTTGAAAAGCGACATAAAAAATTATATGCTTAAATTCAGGGGGAGAAAAGAAAAATATTTACGTAATTGAGCTCGTTTTCAGGGCCTAAGATTTATATGGGTTTTCATGAGTAAGGAAAATCCTTATTTAACAAGTGATATTCGCATGTCTCTTCTCACAAATTTAAGGTTTGGAGTCATATTCACAAGAAAATAGTAACACTTTACATGCGTGAGTCTCCTATACACTTTACTCCATTTTGAACTTGATTGAGTACATGGGAAAGTTTTCTTGATAATGCCTTACTTGTGAGCACATGCATTTTTTAGTTCATCTGCTTGTCAAGTGCTTAATTTTTTTTTTAAAAAGTGCTATTTTTCTTAATTTTCAAAAATTCAGTGCTATTTTTGTCATTAAATTTTCGCTAGCTTCTTGCTAAGCAAGCGATAGAAGCAGAAGCTCCATCGCTCGCTTCTCGTTCGAGCGACAAGCCGTATTTTTGAATTTTAACGTTCTTTTTAGGGTTTTATGTAATTTTCCACATTTTTTCCTTCAATTTCTCTCAAATCTCACCCACCCACATAAAATTCTTGCTTTCCTAACACTTTAATCATCTCAAATCTCTTCTGTGAAGTGCCATTTCATTGTATCAACGAATTGAAAAGGTAAATTCCTAAACCATTGGTTTCTTCCCATTTTAGCAATTATTTTGGGATGTTTCAATTTTGGCCATTCTTGCTTCCATTTTTGGCATTTACACTTCATGTTTGATTGATTCACATACAATGTCATCACTTACTGCATCATTTTGATCTGACCATTGGATTTTGGGGCTATTTTGGTGTATTTTCTTTATGTTCTTCACTCCGTTTGTTCTTTTTTCTTCGGTTTGTTGATGAAGATTGCATTAGTATTTGTCTGTGTTTGTGGTTGATGCTTTGGCCACTTGTGGGGTGAGTTTTGGATTTGAAGTTGTTTGAATTGTTGAGGTTGGAGTGTTTTGGTTCATTTTCTTGGGTGTTTTGTTGATTCCAGATTCATGGGTGATGGAGAATGGATTATGTGTTGTTGTTGGTTGGTAGTTGTGGAGATATGTGTGCACTCTTTGAAATGTTGGGAGTGTGCTTTTCGCTTTTGGACCATTTTTTGTGGTGCAATTTTCATTGTTTTGTTTTTTCTTTTTCCTTCATTCCATTTTATCATTTTGGTTGGTTGTTGATGAAGGTTGGAATATGATTAGTTAGTGCTTTGTTGTTATAAATGTGGTGGACTTCTCAAACGATTTTGGCTAGAGTTTTGGGTTTGGGATAGTCTTTGCAGTTAGATTGAGGTTGGTTGTTTTGAGAGTTGGATCTGTTGTTGAAGCGTGACTGGTGTAGCTGTGTTGTTGTGGTTTACGTTGTTTTGGTGTTGACACCACAGTGTGACGTCCTATCACCGTTGCAAGACGTTACAGCACACGTCACATGATTACGTCTCCCGTGTTACGTCATCTCGTCTCACTGCAAAGGCATCATGTCGCGATGTCCTGACGTCATTGCATCTCCTCTCGTACGTCTAGACTTCACGACATCAATATGTACATTCATTCTAGGGCACGTTGCATTTACCATTCTTGCCTCATTTTGCGTGCATTCATACATCTCATGCATATCCTATTTTTTGCTTGTTTATCATTTCGAGGTCTTGATGTATTGTTGTTACTCATTTCAGATGCAGCCTAAGAGAGTTCGTATTGGCACTTTGACACCTAGTACATCCACTTCTTAAAGTAGGTATAAGTTCGTCTCTACGATTGCCCAAAATACTTCTGGGTCGCAGTTTTCTTTACGTCCCGTTTTATTTGAGCGCGAGGTCATCTTGCCTAATTTGTCACCCGACCTCTCTACTATTTTCACTTTCCGGGGATGTGAGCCTTTACTGGTCGAGTTGACACCTCCCGCTAGCCTTCTTGTTCAGGAGTTTTATGCTAACATTTATGATGCTAGTGGTTCGACTTTTAGGGTTTTTCTTCGGGATAGGACAATTAGGATTACACCTGATGTTGTATCCAGTCTCGTACATGTCCCTAGGATCATTCATCCTTTATTCCCTTACCTTTCTGTTGATGCTCTTCCATCAGACTCTCTGGTCTATTCCATGGTGTTTAATACACCGTTAGAGGGTCGTCCAGGTGCGATGCGCACTGGATCTCTACCTACCGATCGCCAGATTCTGTTGCGCATTGTGTGCACGAATCGGTAGCCCATGTCGCATACCTCTTCGTTACCTATGGAGAGGGAGTGATTTTTATACGACTTGTTGCATGTTTGCTGCATGGCGATTCTATTGATCTTCCCACCTTTATTTGCCAACAGATTATTCGGGCCTTCAGGGTCACGGGGACGCAAGTGGGGTTGCCATATGCTTATCTGATTTATCGATTAGTGACAGCCTTAGGCGTTAGTTTTTCAGAGGGGATTCCTTGGAGGGTTTCTCGGTCGATTGGCCACACTACTTTTGCTCAGAGTATGTCGCATGCTTCTTCTGACCCAGCTGAGCCGTTGATCCGACTGTACCCGCTGATCCTTTTGATGCCTATCTCTATAGATCCATCTGATTTCCCTCCTATTTCATGTGCTCATCCGCCCTCTTATATTCTCTCGACATCCACGTCTGCTCTTCCCGCTTTCGAGTCTATCACACCTTCTGCATCTGTTTCCATTGACCCATATGTTGCTCTTATGAGGCAGATGATCGTCTTGATTGAGTAGCAGGCTCAGATGATGGTAAAGCTTACACAGCTGCAGGCTACAGTTGATCGACACACTACCGAGTTTACTACGCTTTGGGGTGCTGCTGAATATCTTCAGCGTGGGCTTTGATGGATTCGTCGCCACTGGGATGATGCTGCAGCCCCAAATGAGAGGACTGATTCTGACAATGCCGTCGGTGCTGATTAGCTTTTGAATACCCCTTGTCATTTTTGACCAAAAGGGGGAGTAGATATTTTAATGGAGTAAATATGAGTATATATTCTTGCTTTACTAAGATGTACATGTTTTTATCTACTTGATGCATCTAAAACGTTTTATTTTGATTATATGATATATTTTCAATTTTTGCTAGTTTAAGTTTTGATGTTTTAGTAGTATTAATGTTTTGTTTTGGTATGTTGGTTTGCATTGATATTACATTTTAATTTAGCATATAATATGAAACTGAAAAGTTACATTTTGGTTTATTAACTGCTTAAATCACTTTTTACACTGTAAACTGTTTGAACTATTTTTACACTCAATACCGTTTCACATATATTTTACACTGGGTATTTAAATTGTCTATTTCAGGAAACATGTATTGAAAAATAAAATACAGAATTCGTTCAAGACAGTTATTAGTTGTGTCAATTGATTTGAGTCTATAATTTTAATTTACTATTGCCTTAATTTAGATTGTAGTTTTGTCACAGAAAGCTAAATGAGGAGCTTGTTAGGTGTTTAATGTAATTGGCAAATCTATGAACAAAAAGGACTAAAGTTGATATGTTGTAAAAAGTCAAGGAATAGTGTGCAATTAGTGAAAGTTATTATATTTTAGGTCTAGGGTTCAAGAATGGAAAAGAAGGAAAAAGCCGTGGAATTTCACTAGCTTTTTGACAAGGTTTGGTTCGAGCATCAGAAATAGAAATTTCATCGCTCGACTGTCACATCGCCTTCTCTCGAGCTACAACCTATTGCTCGACTGTCGCAAACCTTCGCTCGAGCGTCGTGTTATTAGGGAAATTTTTATTTCGTTTTTTAAAGGTTTTTGTCTGGCTCATTCATTCCCTAACCTACATATAAATACTTGAACGTCTCTGAACGGTGTTTCAAGGTTGATCATTGAGCAAACACTTAATTTTTTATATTATCTTCATCATTTTGATATTTCAACCTTCATTGTTCATTATTCATTGTGAATTTTTCTTGGCGGTGAGAAAAACATCATATTCAAAATCCAAATACAAAATTGTTGCTTCCTTCATATCAGTCAGAGTTTCTGAAAATCAAGGAAATGTGACTGGAGTTCCAGGAATTCACAAGAAATGCGATGTTCTTCGTGAATTCACAGGAAATAGACGATTTCACAAAATTGAGAGTTGTTGCAGGAGAGCGCAATCTAGTAGAGCTTTGAAAAATGTAGCTGGGAGTTGGTGTAAGAACACAGAATCCAGGTGAGCTGTTGGAATTACAGTTAGGAGATCAGATAGTACGTGTCGTCATTTAGTCTAGTAGAGTGTAAGTTACAAATCGTTTATAGTGGATTGTTGACTGACAAAGTGCCCGAAATTTTTACCCAGTTGGATTTCTCCGTGATCAATTCTTGTGTTCATTTATTGCTTACTTAACTACGGTATTTCAATATAGGAATAACTTAATTAGATGCTTAACCATCTAGAAACGAATTAATAGTGACTTGTTGTTATTTAATTGTTAAGTAATTTTTAATTCCGCATTATCACCTATTCACCCCCTTCCTCTCGGTGTTGTTAGAGTCGAAGTACGTATTTTCAAGAACGAAACACAAAAACATCTTATTTTATATTTTGAATTTAATTTATTATTTATCGAAATATAATTTATAAAGAAAGTAATAGAATTTGTATATCATAAGATTTGAAAGAATATTATGATATTGGTTGGGAACTCCATTTGGAATTTTCTTTTTAGCCTGCAGGTGGATATTTGCAATTATTATTTGTTTTAAAACATGTATCAACTATTTAAATTAATCGTATTCATTATTTATTATAAAAATATTTATTTTTTGACATGTAGCATTATAAATTCATGAATTTATTTTTTTTTATACATTTTAAGCTATTTTTATATTAAATATTATAATCTAAACATTTAAATACTTCTAATGTAAGCATAAAATAAACTCCACTGCCACCAACTTTCATTTTGCCTTTCCTTTTTTGTGGATTGAATTGATCTTGTTGAATGTCTTTTGTATATTATATTTAAAAAAACAAAATTATGCGGTAAGTGGTTACCTAATTAATTAGTATTTTGCTTTAGATAATTTTTATTTTTTATGTGTTACTTAATTGTAATTAATCATTGCATTTAACCCGTGCAAAATTGAGCAAATACCTTTATGCATATACTTCCATTTTGAGGCAACATAATTCCACTAACGATAGTATCATACATTTTATAGTTCATAGAAAGCAACCAATGGTGTCGGTATCTATCTTAGTGTATTTAATAATTGGCATTATGCCAGAATTAAACAGTATTTAAAAAAAACTTATTATATTGTCTAATTCGATTTAATATTCTATATTAAAGCATACCCTATACGTTGATTTCAAAGTAATATCACCTAGTATTTTGGCGTATAGTTCAATACTTGGACATGACATTCCTTTCTGTGGCTGGTATTCGAGGAACCACTTGACACTCCATACAGAACAAGCAAGTCAAAGAAATCCGTGCAAGGACCTCAATTCTCATTAACACTGAGGGGTGGACATTTTTCCACATAACCACTCGAATAGGGTCGAGGATGGACCTCGGCTAGTTAGATTTGGTTCAAATTTAACTGATTTTTGAGTATTAGAACTAAAAGTCAAATGGTTGTGATCAAATTGTCATTCTAGCCATGAAAACAAATTTTAATGTAATTATAATTTTTTTATAATCCCTTAATTAAAATCAATTACTAAATTAATTTATAATTATTATTTTTTCTCTACTAAATTTATACTCTTTTTAATGATACATGTAAGATTTCATTGAGCTCTATCACAAGTGAAATTGAAATACGATCGACCTAGTTATGAGAAATCGAGCTAGTAATAACAAAGTAAGCTAACTAATATCCCGCTTTATTCCCCAAACGAGATATAAAATGACATAGACAAAGCCAACATCAAATAAAAGAACAAAGAACATATTCAAGAGACTCTCCATTATTAAAGAGCGTATTTTGTAATTTAAAAAATATTTATAAATTTAGAGAGTAAAAATTTTGAAGTATTTCAACGAGCTCTTTATATTTAACATTTAATTTTACTACTCCCAAAAAAATATTTATTGCTTTTTCCTGTCTTTAATTTTCACTAACTTCCCTTCAAATTATTGTTTTATTTTTCATTAAAAATTTAAATATTGAATGCATTTAATTATAAAGAGTGGGTTTGACTCTCTAAATTCGGAGTTTAGAGAATCAAACTCACTATTTATTTTTAAATATTAATTTAAAGAATCTCTTGAAACATAATTTTATACACTTCAGCAAACTCTCTATTTTGACTTTTCATTTTGATTTTCTCAAGAAACATTTATTATTTTTTTCTTTTATTTTATTTAACATAATTTTTTATATGTTAATTGATCAATCAATTTAAATGTGATTTAAATAGTTTAAGAAGTAGAGTATCGAAATATGTAATTTATGAAATGTAATCATTGTACATTAAAATTAGAGAGTGAGTTTGATTCGCTAAATTGGAGAGTCAAATCCATCTCTATTTTAAAAAGTTAAAATAGAGAATTTCTTGAAACTTATTTTTAAATATTGACTCTCTAAAATAAAAGGCATTTTTTATTTAAAAAATCTCTAGAAAATGCTCTAGATGTCAGCATTGGTTGCCGACTTTGATATAGAATTTCAACATCTTAGGATCGCATAGGTCCTAACTTGCCTCGCACTGTTGCCACCACTGAGCTAGAGTGATCTTGAACGATGGCCCGTAGTTTATGAAATCTTCCTGAGCCCGCACATTGACATCAATGTTCAACTTCAACCGACCTACACTTGGTTCGCTCTATGTTGCACTAGCCTACGGAGCCTCCACCTTCCATTGTTCAGCCGCAGAAAAGCATGAAAGTAAAACGGGAAAATTGTAGTCGCGGTCCTAAATCTTTTCGTTTTTTGCGGACTTTACCTTAACCCTCACTTTGTGCCACTCCACTCCCACCCTTCCCCAACACCAAAATCCTGCCACCCGCTGTCAATGTGGCTACCGCAAACACCACCACCTTGGCCACCATCTCAAACAAAAATTTTCAACACCATTGACCCAACAATTTTCTTCTAATTGCTTGAAACAAACAACATTTTTCAAGCCAAAACGGTGGAATGAACCAAGCAACAGGATGCACTTCCTGGGCATGCTACTCCAATTCTTTTATCAGCTGAACTCATCAAAAATGGAAAATGGATAGGAAAATGCTAAATGTACATCACCTCCTACATAAGGGTGTACTCCAATTCTTTTATCAGCTGAACTCATCAAAAATGGAAAATGGATAGGAAAATGCTAAATGTACATCACCTCCTACATAAGGGTGTACATAATGGACACCCTTATGTAGAGGGTGATGTACTTGTAGCATCACCCAAATGGATATGCCCGGTTGAAGAGGTTCGAGAGTGTGTGGTCCGCGATCTTGACTTCCACCGTCGACTCCAGGAAATGATTCAGAAAGCTGCATTTTCGCTGGGTTCGAAAAATGGACCTGTAGATTTTGATTTGTTGCATTATTTGATGTTAGAAGACCATGGATAAGGGCACCCCGACGAATAGAATCCACCTGTAACATGGATAATCCGTGGGTATCACTGGAGGAGGCTGTGCCGCCAATATTTGTGAACACGAGTAAGTAGTTTTGAGATGTAAATTCTGCCAACTCAAGAAGTGTTGATGCCCGATGTTGTGTGATTTGAGTAGAGGGCTTTCTAGTGGTATGGTTGTCTAGTTGTTTGGGTAGTGGTTGGCTGGAGTAGAGTGACTGGCGGAAGACAGTGACAATGGTGGTGGCGAGTCGGGGTGGTGGGTGAGGTAAAGAAGAAAGAGAATGAACAATTTTTTTTTTTTTTAATATGGTAAATAGCAAAATTACATTTTTACTCATTTTAAATTTGGTCAATTAACGGTCCATCCATTTGGATCTCTGCTACATATTTTTGAAATGTTTGGGATCTGTGGTGGCACAAAGTGAAGGTTGAGATAAAATCTGCAAAAAATGAAAAGGTTTAGGACCATAACTACAATTTTCCTAAGTAAAACCAGAAAATTTACATAACACGTTCGACTTTATATATTTTTTTAAAGTCGAACGTGTTGTTGATTTCATTCTTGCATGCAAAATTGTTTCACATTAATATAATTTTAATCAATATAAAGTTCAATCAATACTTTTTTTGAATATAAATTGTATCGAACCGAACCATAAACACCTTTACGAAGTCATAATAAATACAAGGACTTTGTCCAGACTCTCATCTAGGTCAGCACTTACGTATAATGATTTGGCTACGCACGAGACTTGCATCGCATTAAACAGCCAGACGACTTTCTTTATATTAATCATGGCCACATGGAACAACTAAAGAGAGGATAGCCACAGGCTGATTCCACCAAGGTGACCGTTGACTTATCTGGAGAAATTCTTGGCCCACATGCATGATAAAGTTTAATTTTGCTTTTCATTTCTCTTTGTACTGTGCGTCTTAGCTTCCCTTCCCTTTGTACTTGCTGGATATATATAATTATATTTATAGTTCATTAACATGATTTCTGCTTTTACTTTTTACTTTTACTTTTTGTGGAAAATGTTTCTGAAGAAGCTACGTTAGATCAATTTTCTTTAAAAGTTCTTCGAGTTAGATAAGACAATTGCATAGAATTATTCAAATATGTTCAAAATTTGATTTTAATCTCAAAAACAACCTATACCTTTTCAAAATTCTTATTAAACGGGCGTCAATCAACTTGTGTTGTCCCAATTCTCTAGAGCACGGATTAGGTAATTAAATGAACATGTTTTAAGTTGACTTTTCTTCACATAAGCAAATAGAATTACGGGTTTTGCTACATGGATGAAATGTCACTATATACTTCAAAAAAGAAAAGTAAGAAAGGAGATAATGAAATTAAATCCTTGGTCAACATTGGAAGGGAGCCAAAGTAAATTGATGCATGGAGCAGCCAATTTTGAAAATAATTCACATCATCATGCACGTTGTACAACTTCCATAGTATATTAAGCACGAGTATTTCTTTTCTCTCACGTGTCATAATTACTCAAAGCAATTTTATAGTCTTATTCAAATTTATATTAGTAATTGTTTTATCATTATAATTAGTAGGTTGTTTCAAAATGATAACCAATGATGTAAACACAATTTTGAGATAGTTTTTACTTCTTCTTTTGTTTTCTGTAAGAGCAACGTGAAAGTCTTGTGTCGACTTTTTCTAAAAGCTCATTTAGCAAGATTTTTGTTTCTTGTAAAAGAATTTTTTTAAGAAACTGTTTTAGTCTATTTTTCTTAAAAGCTCATTCAATCGCACAAAACACTTATGAAAAACTATTCAAACATGTTCAAAAACAAATTTTTAATATAAAAAATGACTTTTGACTTTTCAAAAGCCCTGTCAAATGACCCTAAAATATTTGATAATTAATAAAGTATTATCTGACTTTTAAAGCCATGTCAAATAGGGTTCACATATCTTTTAAATAGCGTATAGAAAATGTAATTTTAAATTTGATGTTACTTGAAGTGTATCGTGTGATGTATTGCTATAATCTATTCTAAGGTGAATCTGATATAGTATGTGTCGAAATATATAGTGGGAGACAATAAATGGAACAAAAATTCGGGAACAGCAGATCGCAACTCGTTTGATGAAGTGAACAAAACAATATTACATAGTATTAGAAAAGAAATACAAAATAAAAATTTATTTTTTTCCTGTATAGTCCTGTCTCATTCTTTACTCAAACATGTCATCCAGAATAAAAATATTAAGAAAATTCAAAAAATGTTATGAGCATTTGTCTTTTGTTTTTAGAGAGAGAATGTCAATTATTTTAGAGAGAGAAAGTCAAAAGCATGCTGGACACAGTAAGTAATCACACACTTGGAACAATTTTTATTCCTAATATTAGAAAAGTCAAAGTCAAAACTTTCAAAGATAAACAAGTAAAAAAAAGACCTCTCTCTAAAAAAAACACATATTACACACACAATTTCCATGGTTTGACTTTCCCTTATGAATCTGTCTCATTTGTTCATATAAAATCAATCCCTCCCAAGCCCCAACTCTTAACATCTTCAAGCCAATCCACAAACCTCAACAGCTTCACCATCTTCTTTGCAAAAGTTTCAAAACTTGATCTTTACAACTAGTTTCAAATGGATCAAATTGAGGTTCCACCATATTTTCTTTGCCCCATCACGCTTGAGATCATGAAAGACCCTGTGACGGTCTCAACGGGCATAACATATGATCGAGAAAGTATAGAGCAATGGTTGTTTTCTAGGAATAATAGTACCTGCCCGGTTACGAAACAAGTTATTTCGGATTCAGAATTGGCTCCAAACATCACTGTTCGACGACTTATTCAATCGTGGTGTGTCCTCCACGCGTCCCATGGCATCGAAAGATACCCTACGCCGAAGGCTCCCATCAGCAAACCACAACTCCTGAAGATTTTCAAAGATGCAAAGTCTTCACAAATGCAAATGAAATGTCTCCAGATATTGAAATCCATAGCTTTTGAAAATGAATCAAATAAAAGATGCATGGAGAAAGCAGGAACTGCAGAATTCTTAGCTTCATTGCTTGTTAAGAAAATCATGGAAGAATCTTCAATTGAAGAATCAGAAGATTTATCTGAATCGACAAGAATTATTGATGAAGCTTTAACCATTCTTGTTCATCTCCAATTATCCGAATCCTGTCTAAAGTCCCTTTTAAAGAACAACGGCAATCAATTCATCGAGTCCTTAACGCATATCATTCAGAGTAGGAGGTATAAATCTCGAGCTTATGCTGTTATGCTACTGAAATCCATGTTTGAAGTAGTTGAAGATCCAACACTGTTGGCCATCCTAAAACCCCAATTCTTCATCGAATTAGTCCAAATCTTGAAAGATCAGATTTCTCTAAAGGCCTCAAAATCCTCTCTGAAAATTCTTACCATTGTCTGTCCATGGGGAAGAAACAAGATCAAAGCGGTGGAAGCAGGAGCAGTGTCTTCATTAATCGACCTTTTACTCGACACTACAGACAAAAGGGCTTGTGAAATGATGCTAACGATGTTGGATTTTCTATGCCAGTGTGCAGAAGGAAGAGCAGAATTATTAAAGCACAGTGCAGGATTGGCCATCGTATCAAAGAAAATACTCAGGGTTTCACAAGTTGCAAGTGAAATGGGAGTTAGAATTTTACATTCGATTTCGAAATTCTCTGCAACTCATGCAGTTCTTCAAGAAATGTTGCAGATTGGTGTTGTGACAAAGCTGTGCTTTGTGCTTCAAGTTAATTGTGGAACCAAAACAATACAGAGAGCAGGAGACATACTTAAACTGCACGCCAGATCATGGAAGAGCTCTCCATGTGTGCCCATGGAGTTGCTTGCTTCTTGTCCATCTAGATCTAGGGATGGAATTAGGGTATAGATAAAAGTGCTTGTGCACATAATCGAATTTAGTTAGGATATATATAAAGTTGAAATTACCTCATGGTTAAGAAACTTGGCCATATGCAGAAACTTTTTGAAAAAAAATTCTTCCAACTTTAATTTTTTGAGTATTGAAACTGTTAGGGAATTATTGAGAACAATTACTCAGGGCCCAAGCCCATTCCACCAGGCCCAAGTGAGGTTCCATCCCAAAACCAATTGGTAATGGGTGGAGTAGCCCACTTGGGTTATATGGTGGATTTCTTTTCTTCTCCCAACCGATGTGGGACTTCTTGTTTGCCCCCAACAATCCTCCCCTCAAACGAAGGACCACATCATTGTGGTCTCCCCTCAAACGATAATCCATTCGCCAATCATCTTGTACCGCCGTTATTACCGTCGCCCTCGACCAAACGGGACCCGCCGCCTGACCACCAATGTCAGGAAGACTTTCGACACAAGGCACCTCAAACGCGAATGATTTTTAGCCCGATCGCCACCACGCTTTCTACTGCGTTCCTCCGACCCTGGGCTCTGATACCACTGTTAGGGAATTATTGAGAGCAATTACTCAGGGCCCAAGCCCATTCCACCAGGCCCAAGTGAGGTTCCATCCCAAAACCAATTGGTAATGGGTGGAGTAGCCCACTTGGGTTATATGGTGGATTTCTTTTCTTCTCCCAACCGATGTGGGACTTCTTGTTTGCCCCCAACAGAAACAGTTTGTGGAGTCAGTGATTCTTGCAGTCAAGGATTTTGTTTCTATATTGAATTCACCCCTGTTTACAGTATAGATGTTGTTGTAATTGAGTAATCAATAATCAAAACGCTCTCTAAGAAAAGACATGCCCTAAATCCAATCAAATTTGGACATAAACACTTTTAATACATAATTGATGCATATTTATGACAAGATCTATTATTTAATTGAATTAATATTCTAAATTGAATAATATAATCTGTAGATTCAAATCTTGGTAATTTGTTAATCACAAATAGTTGTGATTATGAGATACAAATTACATATGATTGAATTTTAAATCGTCCGTGGTCATATTTAATAATGAGACATGAATATCGTTATTACGGATAGACGATGCGTGTGGCATTTCTTAATATATATATATATGTGTGTGTGTGTGTGTGTGTGTGTGTGTGTGTGTGTGTGTGTGTGTGTGGATGTTTTATTATAGAGCATTAGAGACCTGCTTGGAAAATTCCACATGGATAACTATTTAAGTGTCGGTGGTTAATCTCTAACATTTCGTAGTGGAATTCGTCCTTGGATTTGAGGTAATCCTAGTGCTTTATATGAGAACATTCATAATTGGGTAATATTAGATGTTGTTCTGCCAATGGTAGCTAATACGGTATTGTTCGAGTATGTCAAGAATTATATGAAAGTTGTGAATGATCAATAGAAGATTCATTACTCTTAGATAGTAAGAGATTATAATTTACATTTCATTCAGTTAAGTCAATAATGAAATCATTGGCCAATGTGTACTCATAAATCAAAAATGAGTTTTCGACTTACATTGACTTAATTGTGTGATGAAAGATATGATTGATAATTGAGATTGACACACATCCATATCTCATAATTGATCGGATCATATTGATGATGGGATTATAGTTTCACGGTAAACTAACAAGTTTTGTTTTGGCATACCACGTGACATTTCACATCACATGTATTGTCTGACACATTGTTAGATGTCAATTTGAGATAACAAATGTGAATTGGTGATATATTAAAATGTGTATTTTTAATTTATTAATTTTAGTTAGATCAAAATAATAATTCACGTCGTTAGGTATCGTGATCGAGAACCTGAAGAGTCACACACAAAAGGAGAACTAGAAGAATGAAATTTTAATTAATTAATTAACAAGTGTTGTACAATTAATTAATTGAGTTGTTTGTTAATAGACCCGATTTTAATGAATTGGATTAATTAAATATTGGACCTAGTTAAATTTAAGAGATGGGCTAAGCCCACTTGAACTTATATTAATAAGTCATTAGGGTTTCAGAACAGAATAGAAAATAACTCATTATATTGCTAACACAAGAAAAGAGAAACATTTATTATCTCATTCTTATTCCTTGTGTAGATTTTCATTGGAGGCTGGACAATTAGACAAATGTAGATTGCAGTTCAAAAGTTTTCGTGTTCGAAAATCAGCAAAATATGTTGCAGAATTGATTAACGGTATTATTTTAAACAAAATTTCTATCAAAACACAAAGCAGATTCATTGTGAGAATTGAAGTGTGATTTTTATTTTTTTGTGCATGTTAAGTAAATTTCCAACAAATATATCGAATTTTACGTTAATTCAATTAAGTTATATCGCTTATTCCGATGTTTATCAGTGGTGGTATACAATCAATTTCCACACTAATGAAAATCTTTATACTGGAGTTTTTTTCCTAAAACTTTTAGATGAAATAGTTCAACACGTATCACAACAACTGTAGCTACCGCTCCTAAGGATTTTGCAGGTATTGTTCATTTGATAAACATTAAATTGAGTTTGCACATGAAGACGTGTTGAAGACTAAATTTTAAAAAGTAGATACGTGTTATTTTTAATAACCTAAACTTTTAGACAAAATTGATTAGCAAAAATGTCAATTAAATTTTCCAAGAGTGACTAAAATTGTTCAAAATAAGAATAAGGATTGAACGGGAAAATAGTATATGCATGCATTAAATATGGAGATTTGTGGATATGGCGTAACACGTACTCATTTGACTAATCTTTTAATTAATTTAGAAAGTATTATTTGATTATCTCGTCAAACAAGGATGATTGGTGGGGATTATTTCTGGGATCATGGGCTTCTTGGATCATATTATGCACTGAATTTTATGTTGGTTTTCCAATTTTCATGCAACATTATCAACTTCAACACATTATTTTAAAGCATAATTATCTTGGTTACGCTGGTATACACGTTACAATTATGCCACGTTTTGACGTTCTTAAAAATCAAAATTTTAACCGCTTTTGATAAAAGTTAACAAAATGTACAATTAAAAAATTGTAGGTCATGTGAAATATGTGATTAAACTTAATATTGACTTTTACTTAAATTTAAGTTACTCCAAACATGGGCCATATTTAATTAGACTATACGATGAACACGTTTAAGAAGGTGATAACTGCGGATGTCCTCTGAGAAGTCATCCGCTTTAAGCATTGCAGTACTCTCTTCAACTATCCTATCCTCCATTCATACCATGACCGAGCAAACTAACGATGAGGGCTGTTTTGCAGAATTTGAGAGAAGCTCGAAACTTGTCTAAGAATCATCATGGATACATCAATAATATTTATGCAACATGTTAATTACACTCTAATATTGTTTTATTTTCAATAGAGCTAATGTGTCCCTATCTTTATGTTTAGTGTTAGCTATACATAACAGGGTATGGCCTCCCTCCCCGTGCTAGATTGAACCTACAAGCAAGTTGATTTATGCACGATGTTGAAAACTAAACAAAAAATAGAGGAATGATAATTATATCGGGGGGTTGACAACCTCCCTGACCAGCCCCTCACAACAGTGGGGGGCCGGTCAGGGGGGTTGTCAACCCCCCCTCCCGGCGAGTAAACCATAGCTTTTCTCCAAAAAATATAAGCTTAGGAGGGAGACATTGGACCAAACCTCGAGTCCATGGACAAACTAAAGACTTGGCTTGAGTTCAATCTTCTAATAGTGCATTTTCTTAAATTGTGCACAGTGCATTTTAATAAGGGATCATGCTACAAGTATATAATCATTTACATAATACATTACATAATTGACATGTGGTGCGCATCTCTTGGTAATCTATAATTTTTAACTTTTCCACACTTCAAATCCATGGCCAGATTTTTTCCACATGAGCCTGTATAATTCATTATGTACAATAATTATCTACACATAGATTTATCCTTTTAATAAATGAATCCAACATACACATCAGTCGCGCGTCGGTTCAATAATTAAAAACCAGCGGGCCCTCCCTTGCTATCCCTATCAATACAGACTGCAAGGCAAACCTAGCACTTTGGGAGGTTTTTATCAGACCCCTACCCCTGAATCCCGTTTGCTGCCATGAAAGAATTGTGTAAATCTGGTGCAGGTTTTATAGATATTCTTATTGTATTTGATTACAAATTTAGAAGTAGTATATATATTTATAGTAATTTTAACCTATACAAAAATATATAACAAGAAAGTTGTATAAAAGGAACCTCATGAAAATGGCTTCAAGATTCAACATGCTAAATGGGTTCCCATTTTCATTCAGCTGTTCTGAATCTTGTTCAATCCCTGCCGTTTGAGCACTTGACTGAAATACGTGATTTGGCAACATTAAGTCAAAGCTGGACCCCATCATCCCTTCAGAAGTTGCTACATCTTCACCAGGCAATGGTGGCAATGGAGAATTGTTCATCAGGTCGTTCATACTAGTAATTAACTGATGATCAGTTTTATATTGAAACTTCTGATCAAATGAGTCGAGCCCACAAAAATATCTTGCACTTCCATTGCCTGCATGAATCTCTAATGACTTATCAGAAAGAATCTCGCATCCACTCTGTTGACCTAAACCAGCTGCCATGTAGTCGAAAGACGGAATACCTGTTGAAGACGATTTAGATAAACAAGTTTATCGACTTTCTAACAGCTTAATGACGCGGTTCCTTGAATCAGTTGTTGCCATCACTTATTTATGAAATTATGCACGTGTAAAACACAAGATTGAAATAAATAAATGTGTCCCTGTTTAACAACTAAGTTTTCAGATGAAGTGATTAGATGTACCAGCATATAACAATCCGGGAATATCTACGTGCAGCTCTGGTTGTGGCTTCTGATTAAGGAAATTAGCATAAACTGCGGCAAGATCAATACTGGTTGAGACACCTGGCCCAGGATCTGAGCTACTAGATACAAGCATTGCTCCATTATTACCTGAACTTCTACAAGAGACACCACCCGTGGACAAAGATGTGCGTATGGACTTACCTCGTCTGCTCCTCCGGCAACCGCCGCCGACGGGAACATTCCGGAGGGACCCACCTTTAGTCCAGTACCTCCTACAACCTTTGCAGAAGTACCTCGGTTGTGTCAAGCTGTAATTGTTGTAGTAACAAAACTTGGTGTTTGAAGAACCACAACGAGGACAGGCTGGTGACACATCAACATTAGGTTTCCATCCCCTGTCCATCCCAAGAAATCTTGAAATTCATAAGCTCTCTAAAAGAATTCAAATCTCTCTCTCTCTAAAATTTACTGTGCATATATATAGAGAGAGAGAATGCACATGAATACAATATCTCGGTGCACGTGTGCATGGAATAGGTAGCCTATGGTTACTGAGCCGTAGGCTAATACCAAGGGTCGGTGTTTCCTGAACGTATCGCTGTATGGCCTGGGGGCAAGGTCCTCCATAGGGAAAATTGGTTTGGTTTTAAAAATTCTGACGGTAGATCAGTATACGGATAACAAGATTGTTCATATTAAGAAACATAGGATTATTTTATTTCATTGTTTAATAAGGATAGAGTAGTATTTTTAATTTCTTTTGTTTAACCTATATATAGTCTCTTGATTTTTAAATTAAATCATCTTTTTTTATTCAATTGCATTATTCCCTTGTCTGGGACGACTTTTAGAATCCAAGAAAATTGCTTTGTTGACCGTTATTTTCCAGCAAGAGGGTCCCAAATAAAGATAGAAAGTCAAAGAAATACGGCTACCTCATCTTTTGAAAAACAATTAAAATTGGCTGAAAATGAACTCCAGACAGAATCTATGCAGAATTAATGAAATCATAACCTCCTCTTCCTTTTCTCTATTTCTTTGGATTGTTTAACATGGTATCAAAGCCAAGTTTCATGGGACAAGGCTTAATCTCAAACACAACTTTCGTGAATCCAACTCCGCGGTGAGTTGGCTGGGGGTTGCAGGGGGCGGGCGTTCGGGGCAGAGACGATTTCGAGAGAGTTTTTATTCAGTTTCTGTAATCTGGTATTTCGTTTTCCTTTCTTCTGCGATCTGATTTTTTTTTTTAAATGGCTACCGAAAGAGATGATTCGCTTCAATCTATGAGTGTGAGGTTGGATGGAAAGAATTATTCTTATTGGAGTTATGTGATGAGAAATTTTTTTTAAGAGTAAAAAGATGTAGGGATATGTTAGTGGAACTTCTGTAAAACCTCAGGATACTGATGAGGATTATGCTGCTTCGATAGATGTCTGGGAAGCAAACAATGCAAAAATTATTACTTGGATTAACAATTCTGTTGAGCATTCCATAGGTAGAGAGTTGGCAAAGTAGGAGACAGCAAAGGAGGTTTGGGATCATCTGCAAATGTAATACACTCAGTCAAATTTTGCAAAGTAGTATCAATTGGAGAATGACATACGAGCTCTTCAGCAGAAGAATATGAGTGTTCAGGAGTTTTATTCTACTTGTCGATCTTTGGGATCAATTGGCTCTTACAGAATCGGCAGAATTAAAGGCATCTGGTGCCTATATTACCGTAGAGAGCAGCAATGGTTGATACAATTTTTAACGGCACTTCGCAGTGATTTTGAAAGACTCGGAGGTTCAATTTTGCATTGTTCTCCACTTCCTTCTATTGACTCAGTTGTCAGTGAGTTATTAGCTAATGAAATACGTCTTAAGTCTTATTTTGAAAAGATAATTATTTCTACTAGTCCTTCTGTGTTAGTAGTGACTTCTAAGTCACTCTCTAATAATCAGAATATGTTTTACGCAAGGGCTTTCCCTGACGAATGTAGTTTCTGTAAGCAAAAAGGTCATAGGAGAGTTCAGTGTCCTAAGTTGAGACAGCAGAATCGAACCGTGCAGCAATCTCAAGCTTAGAAGCCTGGCAATCAATCACAATCGAATGCTCGTAGACCACCTTAGGGTTATAAACCACCACGGTCTAATACTACAGCAGTAGCTTCATCAGGTCCTTTCACTGATCCAGTACTCTGGCAGAGTAATTTCAAAAGTTTCTCTCATTATAGCCACAAGTTATGTTTGCTTCTTCCTCCGTAGGTCAGTTGTCTCATAATTCTTCAGGTATGTTACATTTTGTATGGATCTTGGATTCTGGTGCTTCACATCATATGTCTCCAGATTCTTCATCTTTTGCTTTTGTCTCTCCTTCGTCTTTTATTCATGACATGACTGTTGATAGCACTCCTATGCCTTTAGCATGTGTTGGTTCTATTGTCACACCTTACTTGTCTTCCCTAATGTTTATTATATTCTGAAACTCACATTAAACCTTGCTTATGTTGGTCAGTTATGCGATTTTGGTAATTTAGTCACATTTTCCTCTTCTTCTTGTTATGTGCAGGATCTACAGTCTCAGAAGTTGATTGTAACAGACCATAGGAAGGGGGACTATATATTTTGGATAAGTTAAAAGTGTCAGTTGCTACTGTTACTACTAATATTGATCTATCTTCTTTTCGTTTGAATCCTTCTTTATCTAATTTTTATTTATGGCATTCTCGCATAGGTCATGTTTCGTCTTCTCGTTTAAGATTTTTGGCTTCTACAGAGATATTAGGAAATTTGCAATCTTGTGATATTTCTGATTGTAGTGGGTGTAAATTGACAAAATTTTCAACTTTTCCTTTTAATAGAAGTATTTATTTTTCTTCATCTCCATTTGATTTGATTCATTCTGATGTACCGCCTTCTCCTGTTGCCACAAGAGGAGGGTCTCGATATTATGTTTATTTTATTGATGATCATACTCGTTATTGTTGGGTTTATTTAATGAAACATCATTCTAAATTCTTTAAAATATACACAGTCTTTCGTGCTCTTGTCAAAACTCAACGTTTTGCTGTTATCAAATGTTTTAGGAAAGGTTTGGGTGGGAATACACTTCTAATAAATTTTGTGAGCTGCTTGTCTTAGATGGACCTATGCATCAAACTTCATGTACAGATACTTTTGAGTAAAATGGTGTTGCTGAAAGAAAACATAAGCACATTGTTGAAACTGCTCACTTTCTCTTGTTGTCTGCTTCTGTTCCTAGTGTGTTTTGGAGTAAAACTATTCATATTTCAGGTTTTTCTCATTTCAAAATGTCGTATGGGTATACTCCTGATTATTCTTTCTTTAGAGTTTTTGGTTGTACTTATTTCGTTCTTCGTTCTCATGTAGAACGCAGCAAGTTATCATCTCGATCTGCTATTTGTGTCTTTCTTGGTTATGGTGAAGGTAAAAAAGGGTATCGTTGTTTTTGATCCAATAACTCAAAAACTATATGTGTCTCGTCATGTTGTCTTTCTCAAGCATATACCTTTATTTTCTATTACATCCATTACTCATAGTTTGACTAGATCTGATCTTATTAGTATAGATCATTTTTTTGTCGATTCTGATAGTTTTTCATCTCAAGTTCCTAACACTTCAAGTACTTCTTCTCATGTTCTTACCCCATTATCTTTACAACTAATTCGTACTGATCATTCTGCATGTACTAATACTTTACTCTCCGGCACATCTGAAACTCCCTCTTATCCTATGGTCCCTCACGCTCCGTTTGAGACTGTGGATCCACCCCCTACGTCAATCCATATGCATTCGTAAGTCTCTAAAGTTACCAGATTTTGCTTATTCTTGTTATTCTTCATCTTTTACTTCATTTTTAACTTCTATTCATTGTCTATTTGAGCCCTCTTCTGATAAAGAGGCAATTTTTGATCCTCTTTGGCAGTAAGTTATGAATGAGGAACTTTCTGCTTTTCATAATGCTGGTACTTGGGATTTGGTTCCTCTACCTTCTGGTAAGAGTGTTGTTAGTTGTCATTGGGTGTATAAGACCAAGACTAATTCTGATGGATCAATTGAGTGATACAAAGCTAGTTGGTTGAAAAGGGATACTCTCAACAGTATGGTATGGATTATGAGGAGACATTTGCTCCTGTTACAAAAATGACTACTATTCGTACTCTTATTGCAATTTCTTCGGATTATCTGTGGCGCATCTCTCAACTTGATGTTAAAAATGTCTTCTTGAATGGAGATCTACAAGAAGAAGTTTATGTGGCTCCCCCTCCTAGTGTTCCACATGATTCTAGGTCTATTTGCAAGCTCAAAAAGGGTAGAATAATCTTTTCAACTTCTTTTGTTTAACCTATATATAGTCTCTTTGTTTGTAGGTTATATCATCTTTTTTATTCAATTACATTATATATAATTAATGAAACCCTAACCTCCTTTTCCTTTTCTCTATTTTTTTGGATTGTTTAACAGTTCATTCCCAAACTTTTAAGTAAATATTTAATTGACATATTATAGAGATAACTAGATTGTATACGAAGAAATGAAGATTGAAGTGGAACCTGCTTGGGATTCAGATATCTTTACATTGTCTTTTGAAGTAAATGATTACTTGAAAAGGGGGTGTTTTGGATCATGGGCTTCTTGGATCATGCAAATCCTGTCTCCGATGCATCCCATAATTAATTTGCCTGTCTTAAGATTAACGTAACATTGAGCATGTCTTCTCCACTGGTTAGTGTGCAATATGGAAAGCTGACTAGTCATTTCAAGTGCAAAAAGTGTATAGTTCAAATTTAAAAGATGAGCATTTGTTTGCTAAACATCAATGGCTACTCCATTAATACAAAATCTTAAATGTGTTGGAAACAAAGAGGGATACAAGAAGAACCACAAACAAAAGAAGAAGAAATTTCCGCAAAATCAAGACTTGAACACGAAGAATCTTTGTCCTAAAATGATATTTGTCGCGTGATTGAATTTAAATTGCTTACAGGAATCACTGACATAGTTTTGAGAACTTTAATTATGTGGATAGTTTTCCGTTAACAATTGAATATGTATGTAATTTTATTGTTTTCTGTCGAGGAAACAACCCCATATGTATATTCCTACTTCACATGGAAGAATGGACACAAAGATTGATGAAGTCACAAAAAAAAAACCAAAAAAATCAGATTTTTAAATAGCCTAGCAGCTGCATGGGCTAGGCCTCGCCGTTTTCGGCGCGTCCACAAATTTTTTGTCGATTCTCACAAAGTTTTCCCAACTATATACGGTCCAAATCCTCCTATCATTATATGTTTTGAACAATACAATAAAATGTCTATTTGGTAAAATAGATTAGACATTAAGAAATAAATAAAAAAAAAAGGTTAAAATCGTATACCTAACATGTAGGTCCTTGATATGATTCTACTCCTGCATCACAATCTTGTGTTTACCGCTCTCGAAACATTTTTAAGAGACTCTTTATTTATAAATAGCATTTTATATAGAGAGATCATCCTTAAATTTATAGGGAGAACTTTTATACACTTCAACAATGTTATTTATTTTAACACTTCATTTTACATTTTTCAAGAAACATTTCTTGATCTCTCCCATTTTTTTTTTTTTTAATTTAACATGGTCTTGTAATGTAAAATAATCAATCAATTCAATTATGAATTGAATAATTTAAGTAGAACATTAGAATCTGTAGCTTATTAAACCCCCATTTGGACTCCATTTTTCTAAAAACTAATTTTTAACCACAAATTTTACAATGAGGCACCACTTGATAGCCATTAATTTGAGAAAATGAAGTTTTGAATAGTGATTTTTTTGATAATGTGTGGTTGAAAAATGGAGAAATTTTTGTATTTACGTACAAAATATTTTATTATGTATATGTGATTGAAAATGAGAATGAGAATTAAAGAATTTTTAAATAATAATTGCCAAATAGGGGCAAAATAATTTTACACGTAAACACAAAAAAAAATTTCTTCTTTTTTAACCACACATAATCCCAAAAATCACTGTTTCAAAACACATTATACCACAAAAATGGAGGTCAAACAGGAGCTAAATGTAGTCATTATAAAAAAGAGAATAGATCACAGGCTGACTCTTTTGAGTTTTGCAGTGGAACTATTTTTGCACCGGTGCAACAATAGTCTCACTACGTTTGACTACCTCCCCCCATTGCATATTTTACCAACGATATATACTAGCTTGGATAGTTGAATGCTTCGCTGTGCTGCACTTGATGCCAAGGTGCTCGTCTATGCACGATGCAATCTAGCTTACCCTTCTAAAAAAAATGCAACAAGGTTCTCACCCAAGAGCTAGTAAGTAAACTACCTCAGTTTCTGCTCAGATCGAGCCTTACCTATCTGCAAATGCTGTCAATCATTGGCGCATGGAGCCAAAGTGCCCAATAGTTCGATTATCTAATTCTCCACATGCCTTGCATGCTCTCACAGCTAATATAGATAATGGGAAGAACCCAACAAACTGAGCAACAGAAAAATAATAATTATTTTGTCCAAAAGAGATTTTATATATTAACCTTGAAACAAGATTTATTAAAAAATTGTTAATGACATTGTTTAGAGAAGTGAACTATTAAGCGAAAAAAGTAAAAACTCAGATCTTGCCTACTGTAATGAATATCACAGTCTAATCCAATATTTTGTCCACGAATACCCAAAAAAAAGGAACAGAACCATTTCCACCTCAAAACTACATTGTCTTTCACATTATGTAAGGATTATCATTTTCCTGTAACATTGCCACGTAGTCTTTCCTTGATTGGCCTCAAATGGTAACATTCTTCTAACTTTTGACAGCACTATCAGACTGCACATATATCTCAAAGTTACATATATTTGCATACAGAATGGTACATGTCACTAATACCGGACGTTTTGACTGTGCAGCAACTCAACAACTGCTGCAACAACGCCCTTTCCCTCAACTGCTACGTCAAGCCCTGGATCCTCAATCTTCCTCTTTAGAAGCCTGTCAAGCTCTCCACGCAGTTTCTGCAAAATCCATATCAAGTAAATGTTCATATTCCACCATCAAGACAAATTGGCAGAATCCCTACTTATGATTGCACAACTAAAAGAAAAGACCTCGCGATAGTCAATATGGGTCCTCATCACCCATCAATGCATGGTGGTCTTCGACTTATTGTTACTCTCGATGGTGAAGATGTTATTGACTGTGAACCAATATTGGGAAGATCTTAGGTGTGAATCTACCAATGAATCTATCTATTCCAACAATGCATTCTCGGGCCAAGAAAGCGGAACTGCTTGATGTTGCATATTAGTATCTTTTTTAGAAATTGAATGGATTTGGTCTTATACATACTCAAGGGAGGTAATCAAAAAAGAAAGAACTACACTTTCTTTTTTTCTCCCAATTTCACTGTGCAAAGCTATTTTACAAGTTTTTTTATTTTTTTTCCCTTTTCATGTTTCGGAAAATGATAAGCTTTATCAATGAAAAATTCCTTTTTCCTAGTAATAAAGCAATCAACCATTCACAGGTATGCATCCTTGTGCCTGTGTGCGTAGAGTTTGTGTGCTGTGTGATAGAGAGAAGAGCTTGCATCAAATAATACCTGTATTAAATCTAACACCGTTTTTGATGCAGAAAAGTGAAGGTATCCACCAAGCATTTCAATACCATCCTCACTTTTGGTCGGAATAAGATTACCACCAAACATCAGCAGAGCGTAATCTGATATGTTTGTAGAGCCCCTTACGTAAATGCTACTAGATTTGACCTTTTCACTATAGACCATGTAAGGAAGAGGAAATAGATGAACGCCAGCATTGACAGATGCTGGATGAATATCAACCTTCCCAACTTCTTTAGTGTAGAGTGCTGTTCGCTTTCCCCTTCTTTTACACTGAATGACATTTGGGTAGAGTCCAGCACAAAGTATTGCACATACCATCTCCAAATCAAGACTATATTGGTTGTACGCCTGCAGAATCAAATAAAGTGCATGAATCGAGGAAATGAGCTCGTTCTAGTAATTTTTTGTTGGCCATATATTAACTTTTCAGATCCAGTTACTTTAGATTCTTGATTGCACTATGAAATTTGGAAATAACATTTAGCAACATTAGATGCTCACTTGGGCTCCTCGGGATTTATCTACAAACCCAATATCTGACAGTAGATCTAGAAATTGAAGTCTCATATCATCCATCATTTGCAAGGTTATGGGTGACAAAAAGTTTTCCCAGCAGAAAGCTCTTTCCTTTCCATTACGTTTAGCGTCTTTCCATCCTTCAAAAGCTTTGAGAAGAGCAATGTGGTCACTGTTTCAGATGCAAGAAATTTTCACACCAGTGAAGTAGGTGGCAAAGAACGAAGTTGTGATCACACAGTTAAACAAAATGTAAAAAATGAATCTTTTGTACAGCCTAACCTGCAAGAATCACCAGCAAAGGATCTCTTGGCAGCATCAGCTTCCTCTTTCCTATTTAATGGAAGGACAAAAGGGTCCCGATGTGCAAGAGCAGCAGCTATTGTTAATGCAGGATTAAGGCACTGGAAGATGGAACCCATGAGAAGCATTTTTCCAATGTTCGGGTCCAAAGGCAAAGTACAGAGATGCCGACCTGTTAAACAACAGAAGTATCTATTGACATGAAGTAAAAGGATTTCAATCCAGAAACTGAAAGAATACAAGAATATCACTCACCAAGAGGAGTGAGCTCTTCCCTATCATCTAGAGCTCCAATTGTTTTGAGAAGCTCAATGGCATTTTGAACAGAAAGGGGATCTGGTGGCTGAAGTGCCTTAGCCAAAAATGAACCAATTGCTCCAAGCTGTAAAGTCTTGATATGCAGACATAGCTCTTGAAGAGGTGTCCGAAGCATTTCAGGTAGTTGATATTGTGGCATAGCATCGTGGATCATTTTAGGATACAATCTATAGCAAACTCCAGGTTGCACACGTCCCGCACGACCACGCCTCTTCAATTACTCAGAATATGACATCAAGGCAAAATTCAGCTAGTCATACAGAAAACGAAGTGCACCAATTTGTAATAGAGATGTATATGGAAATATCATGATTTGCAGAGGACAATAAGATGGGCCAATCATTTTTCTATATACCTGGTGTGCTGATGCCTTGGAAATCCATGAAGGTAATAGGCAAGCCAGCTTATTAAGAGCATCATAACTGGTCTCCTTTGCCTTTCCAGAGTCGATGACATACACAACATCATCTATGGTGATACTACTTTCGGCAATGTTGGTAGCTAGTACAATTTTTCTGCAAAAACACAATAAAAGGAATATAAAATCTTAGGTATAGAATTACGTATCATAAACTATAAATCACACAACATGAGGCATCTAACCAGTACCGTCTAGCTAAAAGGTCAGAGAGGGGGATTCATCAGAAGTTTTTGCCTACAAACCCCTAGAGAAGAAGTGACATGAAACCCCAACCACCATCACCCAGAAGTGCAGAGAGAGAGAGAGAGAGAGCATATCTAGTGTCATAAACTTGCGAAAATGAACAAAGAGAAATGAGCAAACTTTGAACTTTGAAGTGTCCAAGTGAAGAAAAACAGAAAGACAAAAACCAGAGTCCGATACTAAATTTAACACAACTTGCATTACCCCATACAAGCATATAAGAAAAATTAACAAATGGTAATCAGGATGCTGAGACAAGGCACGTCATGTGAAAACATAATTTCCCCAGAAAGTTTGTTTTATCTAAAAAGGAAGGGATTCTTCTTGTTTGTCAAACTTCAGAGTACAACTCCAATGGAAATACCCAAAAACTACCATGAAGGTGGCAGAAAACATAACAAATAAATGGGACCAAGGTGGTCAGATACAATAAGTGGCTGCATTAACCACATTTCTGATGTATTCCAAGAAATTTAGAAATAGATATTCTATTCACTTTGTCAAAATCATCATAATGTCTCCAATCAGTGGAAAATATCACATATAAATTGAACCCGAAAGACGTGGGGAAACTTGGACAGGTAGGTAACCCATGCAACAGGAGTTCAAGGCTTAAACTCGTACAAAGAGAACGAAAAGAGAAAATGAAAGAGAGGTGCTTACCTCACATTTTGGGAAGGTCGATCAAAAATTTCGCGTTGATTTATTGTAGGCATTGAACCGTGAAGAGGAAGAACTAAAAACTTATTCGGATCTCCAAGAATATTGTGCACTTTAATTTTTTCGAGAAGCTTTGAAATGTCATCCCAACCAGTAAGGAAGACAAGGATTGCCCCATCACTTTCATGGCGACAGATATACTCAATTGTTGCTTCCACCTAAAATAAGAAGTGCAGAAACATTAAGGCTCTGGGACAATGCTACATCCGAGATAAAATTGAAAATGCTTTGCTGTCAAAAATGATTTTTCTTGATACGAGTTACTAACTAAACATACGCAGAATTACAGATCCAAGTGACTGATAGATAATTTCATGTATAGCAGAGTTCGTATGTAAACACAGACCACACCATCTCATTCCAGCAATAGATGTTGACATTGTAGCCGACTCCCATCTCAAACCACCACATCTTATCTCACATCTCAAAAAAGAAATGGACATGAATGCATCAACTTTATGGAGAACTAACATTGATGAGTACGCAAAGACACAAAAATACGCAGACAGAGCATATCAATGTATGCAAGTTAAATGTCCAGTTCAGTGTTGTGCTATAGTTGGTTCGATTCAATGAAGCTGCTGTAAGATTGACACTATCAAATAACAATAAAAAACAAAACAAAAAAAATCCTTTCTTTTGCAAAAGATTAAATGAAAATGATAATTCCCCAACCTCTAAGTACAAACAACAAGAAATAGTTGCATTGCTGAACTTCTCACATCTAACAACAAGGATTATTTTGGGGGGGGGTTATAAAATTAAGAGACATACCAGACCCAAATCCAATTGAGATCCAGACCAAGCTTCAAGAGATTTTCTTGTGCTTGAGCTGTAGCTTTTGTAGTGAGAATCTATGTCCACATCCTGAAGAAAGAAACAAGATATAGGTGTCAGCTAGACTTTAAAATTTTATCAGACAGTGGAAGGTTCTATCTATCAATGTGTGTGATCTTGGATATTAGTAACAAATGAAGCTAAATGCATTGGTTGAATCACTGTTATAATAACCCTAGACAAATTATAGAAACTGGTAATTATTGGATTAGAACCAAAGGAGTCTTGGATTACAAAGACTGGATATTACAGAGACCCAACATGGCGGGAAAGCGTTCTTTTAAAGTTTCATTCCACCAGGAGTAAATGACAAGGAATAATAATGGATCAAAAAAATATAAAGAATTTAGCATTCCATTTGTGAATATTATCTAATCATAGCTTTTAGTTTGATCTTGCAGATACATAAGATATAGCCCATGTTGGTTTAGCTAAAAATCAAATTTTCAGTGGATTTTGATAAAAGTTGTAGGTCTCATGAAATGTATGGTTAAAAATAAATTTTAGGAACTGAGGGCCAAACATGGGCATAGTTTGCATAGACAAGAAAATAATAATCAAAAGCTTGAAAACAACTTCCAAGGGAACAGCAAGAAGGGGAGACGAAAAAAGGTAAAACGAGATTCTGAGAATTACAACTTAAAAATCAGGTAAGTGAATTTGCATAAAACGCATATATGGGAGAGAGTCAAATCAATAGCACAAGGAAACGAAAACAATAAATAACTATAGAAGGCAAAACATGCCTCAAACAATTCTGTTAAAGGATCCTTTTTAGTCTCCTGTTGTCGCTGCCTTCTCCGTGAGTTTCCCTGAAAATTGTCAAACTGTGATTCGATAGTATAGCGAGTTTTCTCTAATACATCTTCTAAGTATAACTCTGTCACGGGAAAGGTCAATCCCTGCCAAAATAAAAAATAAAAATTTAGACAACAAACTAATGAATAAGAAACAAAATATTGGGAAAAAATAATGAAGTAACAGAAAATATAAGTATGTAATTCTTACAGGAATATGGATAGCAGGAGCATTTCCGAAGAATTTGGAAAACAAGTCCGCATTAATAGTGGCACTCATCAGAATAAGACGAAGGTCAGGGCGACGAGGAAGGAGGTCTCGCAATATTATCAATAGGAAGTCCTCATTCATGCCTCTTTCATGGATTTCATCCACCAGCAAATGGGTAATACCAGTTAAATCTGGGTCCTGGACCTGCAGTTTAAAAGGAAGAAAATTCAGCATTCCCAATTCCATTAACACAGCAAAATAACCATGAGCATTGCTAGAAACTATTTCCAATAAGTAATTATCACTTTACCAAACCATGTTGCATATTATTCCAGTTTATATGGTGTCCAAGTGATGTCTCAGACTGAGATACTAAAAGATGAAAATATTGAAGCAGAAGAAAAAGATCCTAGAGTTTTGATCCTCCTTTTCCACTTTCGCCAACAAAGTATACGCATTTAACAAGACAAATGAATTTCTAGGATAGATAATGCTACCAGCTGCCGAAGTAAGACTCCAGTAGTGCAAAACAGCAACCTTGTTTCAGCAGATCGCTTTGATTCCAGTCGTATCTGATAACCTACAGTTTCACCAAGCTTCTCTCCCCTTTCTGAGGATATTCGACCTGCCACTGATATTGCAGATATTCTACGCGGCTGGGTGCATATTATGCTACAATTAGCACCACGTGAAGATGATATCTCCTCTTCTAGAATGAATTGGGGAAGTTGGGTAGTTTTCCCACACCCCGTCTCTCCTGAAACTACCAGTACCTATATTGTCGAGCGAAACAAATGAAAATTAGTAAACTGCTTCAAGCAAGGAGGAAAACCACAATCTTTTCAATTAAGTTATTCACACAACTTAAAATAAATTAGATTAACAAGAAAAATACTTGTACAGATCGCATAACATTATATTCCATCCATATAAGCAATGTTACAAAAGCTATTCAGTTTATGCATGTAAATGAATTACACCAGTCATATAAAGACAACCATCACTATCCACACATCAGGTATCACATTTACCAGAATTTTTTTTCATGTTCAGATAAGACGAGCAGAAAGCAAAACATTTAGCCTCTGTTTGGGAAGAATTTATAGGTTTAATTTATATATAGATAGAAATGAGTGATGGATAAGTGAATCTTGGGGTCCATTGGAATATGTGATTGAAAATGAAGTCTGACAATTATAAATGATTTTTAGATTATTCATAAATAAGCCAAACGGAGGCTTAAATTCTCAAACATAATAGGAAAGGTGCACAGGAATTAAGATCCTAATGTCACTGAACACCAGTTATGTTTCACATTTAGTTGACTGGATAAGCAGACTCAGCCCCTGTTTGACATCCATTAAACTGAAACTTTTTTCTCAAACTCATTTTCAATCACACATTCATACAATAAAATATTTTTTCACGTACCTACTTTTTAACTCTACATTCTCCAAAAAAAAAAATCACAATTCCAAAACTCATTTCCCCAAAAAAAAAAAAAAAAAAAACCTCATCATAATGGATGTCAAACAGGGGCTCAAATTCAAAAGGGCATGAGTTGTCATGGCCAAAACAGGTTGAGATTCTCTAGCACTTAAACATAGTGAAGGACACTTCCCTAGCTTCAAAAATTGTGGTAAACATCAAAACTTAACCATCCACATGGTACCTCTCAACATTCGGATCATTAAGACCAAGGTAATCCTCATCTTCTCATCGATTTTCTATTTGCTTCCACAGTCAACCAAATGAACTCATGTCCACTTGGATTCACAAAAACTAGAGCACTCAGCACCCCTAAGTTTAACATTTGAAATGACAAAGGGAAATCGCCAACCTGCTTTGGTACATATTTTGAATTTCTCTGAGAGAAATATTTTTGTTCTGTGACTTGCATCAGATTGTTTTATCTACAAAACTTGATTCCTGCCTCCCACCCACCCCCAAACCAACCCAAATATATAAATAGTACGGCATTCACAATGAATAAGACTCACTAGAATTACAGCAATCTCACCACAACTTGCCCACCATCATCAAAATAAAGCTAGAAGATTCCAACTCATTTCACAAGCAACTTTTTTAGAAATCACTAAACCCTACAAAATTCATTCAAACATGTAACTCTTTTGTATATGCTCAGTTGAAAGTCGTTGAATGTACAATTTATACACCTGGCGGTGCAACAGGGCGTCATGGCATGCCATGGCGCTGTGAGACCATGGTGCAAGGCAGTGGCAGGTGACGGCTTCTGGTTATCAAATTTGCTTCCAAATTATGAAGGTTTTAGTGCTGTGTCAGTAATTACGTGGGTCAGATGCTGGATGCAATTATTATAGACTCACAAATGTCTATGGACTATCACATAGGTTCAATGAAAAGTGTGGTCGGCAGAAAAACTTCACGATAAAAACCCAACAAAATTTGCAAAATGAAGCATATAAAGAAATATTTTCAAAAACATCAACCCTGCATAGAAGTGCATATCCCATTTTTGCATAGCAAGGTTATGAAGAGCCACGAGAAGCGACTGGACATACTATATGTGCGATTCAAAACATAAGGGACGTTAGTTTGATTTACCCAACATCATTTCTTTCAAATTAAACAATCTCATTATCAAATGACAAGGAAACTAATAAATCACGTATTGATAACACTCATAATCTGACAAACCCCTCTCATATTTCATAAATTAAGAAAATAAACAAATTTAGTCCACTTGGTAAAATTTTAAGCACCAACACTATTACTTCTTTGCAGGATTTTCTTTTGTTTTTTCATGGTTGGTCGGCATGATTGAGTACAGAGGAAGCAGGGAGTTGAGTTAGAATAGCATTTAAAGTAGTTTTATGTCCTACAAAATCACGAAACAATGAAGAAAAATTCTGCTAATACAAGTTAATTATACCTGATTTGCTGCAACAGCTTTCACAAATTCCGATTTTACTTTAAATGCCGGAAGCTTTTCTCTAAATGCTAGCATTTTCTTAACACTTCCACTCTCCTGTAAAAAAAATGGTTCAGGGCTCACAAAATAAAAAGAACTAGGAAGTTAGCAAGTGATATATGTACCCTCATCTTTTCCTGTCGTTCTTTTAGTTCAATATTAAGTTTCTCAGAGGCAGTATCAATCTCCAATACTGACAAAGGTCTCCCCTCTTCAAGTCTATTAGCCGTTACTTTGACAGTCTCCCGGGATGTAGAAGACGAAGTCTCAACTGATGCCTTTACAGTGGAACTATTCAGTAGATTTCCAACTTTTCTCTCAATGTCAGTTGACATTTTAATCTGTATATAGTCAGAGAACAGAAAAATATAATGTCTGACCAAGAAATTTTACGCTTAATTTATTTCTCCAATAGTTACACAAGTACCTCTTTCTTTGTTGATCCATGATGCTCGTCTAGATCTGCACGGTAATTTGGCAATGGACCTTTGCTCACCACGAGTGCCTTCCCTTTGTTGTATGCATGGCTTTCTTTCCACAAATACAAAAACATAAATCATATAGCAGGTAAAAGTTAATAGTGGTGCCTTCATCAACACCAACTAACGCATCCTCCACTTACAGCAATAAAAATCAAACTTTCATCAGTAGAAATAAAGTTATTTGAAGTATGCCACATAAAATTAATTGCAAAAGCAGTATCATTAAGGTCTAGTTTTGAATAAATTCATCTTTCATTATGTAAACTGCAAAGAAAAGATAAGCAAGCCTAGGCCACTCGGCGGGATGGCTCCTGAGAACTCAGGCCTGCATTAATACGAGGAGAAAACTTCCTATACAATTCAAAGGGGGTAACTGTTCGTCTACATCTATCCCAATGAGCCGTCGAGCGTGGAGGTTTGAGTCCACTTCAAGGCATAATATTGAGAATGCTCATTGAATGAGCAATTCAATAAGAGAGCTCGGAATTGGTCAAGCCCTCTTCCCACACATCTAACCAGCTGGCTCCAAATAGAATTTATAATCTGCATAGTATACTTCAGCCGTCGCGGAAGACTTGGTATTTGTTACCACTTGTTGAAGCTTACACCTCAGCTTTAAGCATTAGGAAATTTGAGGTGTGAGCTTTTAAATTTTACCTTTTCTGAACTTTTATTATTGGCCTCACCTTTTTGGTATCTAAAACATTATGGAGATTTTTTTTGTTTTATGGGTTTTTTTCCTGTTTTTTGCTTTTGAACAAAAGGAGAAAGTAAAGGAAAAGGCAACATCGGAAGTAGAGGATAATGTTAAAAAAATGAGAAATTGAGCCACGAGGATGAAGATAAGTAATCAAAATGTTGATGATACTCTCAAACATGCTATTCGTTATAGGAGACTTCTAAACTATTTCTATTATACTATTACAGCTTCACTATGTAATTAATTTCAAATTTTAACATTTGCTACTTTTACTATTTATTTTATGCTTGTTAATTATTAATGGCTTTTAAATTTGTTTGTTTACTTTACTGTGGATGTCAAATAAATTGTTTATGGTTTGTTATAAGTATTGTTTTATATTATTTTCCTATTTTATTGGTTAGTCACGAGGCGCAACCCTCAAATGCCTCGAGGCATACACCTCGCATCATATAGGTCAAACATCTGGTAATGACTAGCCTTTTTAAACATTGATCACGTAAACTCTTTTATTCTGAAATACAAATTATCAAATAAACAATCATACAAACAATCTTGTTTGGATTTGAAGATCTTCAACAAATTCCAATTTGTAGCTTCATGATGACCAAGTAAGGTAATCAAAACTGTTTCAACTCCAACTCAGTGGCTTCAATTAATTCCTTAACATACCACATCAATGCAACAACGCAATGACTTTGTCAGAATATACATGATCAAAATTTGAAAGGCAACTGTTGTAAGCCCTGAAATGATTGCAGCCCATGATGAGACAAATTCTTCATCAAGGTAAGGAATGTCAACGCGTTAATTAAGAAGAACCACTTACAAGTAAAGCCCCAACTCATATGCCATATCAGCTAAGATTTGCTGATCATCTCTACTGAAGTTCCGCCTTATTACCATCTCCTGATCTCCACCTCTCTTCAATTGATCCATCTTCCCCCACCATTCATTCTGATCCATCAGCTCCATCTACACATAAACAATCACACAATATGAGCCAAGCACATACCTCTCTATATTCTGGACAAGCAAAATCTTACATACAGATATTAAAATCCTATCAAAAAAGTGCATTCAAGCTAAGTGATTCCCCATACATTCCACTTTATTGTTTCGAAGATGGAGCTTGTCATTTTTCATAAATTTACTTTCTGTCAGAAACTGATATTGAAAATATAATTTGTGCAACAAAAGCTATTACCTTGCACTATCAATACAAAAAAAAAAACTCTTTCTAATTGGTACTCAAGATATAATTCCTGCATAAGAAGTTGTATCTTTCTTCACAAGTAGCAAAAGTATCCTATTTGATTACACCTAGCTATATCGCACAAGAGAGTTACTCCTTTTTCTCGTATAAACTAGAATTAACAACACATTTCGTGATAAATAAAAAAGTAACTCATCCCTTTCTATTCAAATGGGATTAAAAATTTAGAACTCTTTAACCAGTTTGTAAACGGAGAGTCCTGGACTGATTATAAACCCACAAAACAATTACGTCAAAACGGAGAGATATATATATATATATATATATATATATATATATATATGTGTGTGTGTGTGTGTGTGTGTGGAAACGGTACATCGGCAGCTTTTTGGCGGAGGCGCTCGGCTCTCCAGACAGGGTCCCACCAGCGCTGCTCTCCGCCACCGCCTCCACGGCCTCCACCTCGACCACGGCCACCTCCACCGCCTCCTCCACGGCCACCGCCGCCGCGACGACCACCTTGGAAATTGGGACGTTGAGACATGGAAGAGAAGGTTGAGATCCGAATGTGAACGCTCTTGAAAGCGTTACTGTAACTTCCAATTAGCGCAGCAGAAATGAGAAATGGCTTGCTGAATTGAAAGAGGGTGTAAATGTTACAGGAATGGAAAAGAGGGTTGGGAAGTAGACGGTGCGAGTGAGGCATTTATAATGCGCACACTGCAACGCACCACCATCCTGTATTCATATTGCCTATTTAATTTGTCGACTTTAATAAATTGAAAATTAACGTAAGCTATCTATCAACCTAGTCAAAATCAAATCAAAAGGTTATTAAAAGAAATTTTACCTTATTCTTTTCAAGCTTAAGCCAAGCATGCTCTTTCAAATAGAATATACATTATACAACGTTGATAGTTTCAATTTTGTTATTCTGCGTGTGGTCTTAAATTTCATTGAAGTTTAGGATAAAAATCTTGAGGTACCTTCATAAAACTTAAGTAAGACAATAACATTGTCGTCTATGAATACATTGGGATATTGACAACAAACGGTACCAAATGTATGGTCGTTGTGCACAAACTGTTTCTAACATATCGTTCTTGATGCTAACTTCCTCAACTTATTTTTGCATACAAAGTCCTTTTGAATGTTTTTTTATCCATCCTAGCCGTTTTAAGTATATTAATTTTATTAAAAATACACTTAATACCTATAGCCATTTACACACTTAAAAGATTATATATGTAAAATTTCTTAATTTCCACATTTCTTTCAATAGTATCATTTTTTAGCGGCGGTAACTGACATTCATCACGAATAATTCATTATTGTTAGTGAGCAAATAGTGTCATTAAATTATAATGTGGCTTTCCCTTCTTCTCCATTTGATCTATCTTCTTATGTTGGGATCGCCTCTTTATTCGCTAAATTTTACTTATATATTTTTTTTTTCTCTCAAATAGACAATTTTGCAACAGTACTTTTATTAACATGTCGAAAACAGATTTTAACAAATTGCATGAGGGTATCCAAAATCATAAAGTAGAATCAAATTTTAATTTTAATTGGCATAAATTATAAAAATAAAAATAAAATCATTAAAGTCAAATAATGTTGAGGCCAAAGCCTAAATCAAGCGATAAGTCCGTAAGAGTGAAGTCTTACTCGAACATTGGCCTGCGTTCGAGCCTCCTTTGGGAGGATGATAGTGAATTTAAAAAAAAAAAAAGATAATAGCAAAAAAAATTAAAATAAATATCTAATTAAATACACAATTTTTCTCTTTTTTCTATTGTACATCATTTTTCATTATCTATCTACAATATATTAAAAGGGAAGATTGATGAGAAACTTTTGAATATCCAATTTAAACTTACATATTTTACTGTGCCCAATATACCCTTATTTAATTTTATTTTTGTTAATAATTAATTAATAACATTAATTCCTTACATATTTAACTATATGCCCAATGTACCCTTATTTAACTTTAGTTTCATTAATAATTAAGTAATAACATTAATTCCATTTATTCAACATGAAATTAAAAAAAATTGCTTTTCTTTTCTATTTGTCAATAATTCCCTACGTTAATTTTCTAATATTACATTAATTTTTATTTTTATTAACATCTTTTATTATAAAAATAAACTTAAATTTCTTCCCTCGGTTAAACTAGTCGGTTTAAAAAAAATAAAATCCTTCTCTTCTTTAAAAGGTTGTTTCATTGGGTTTCACACATATCCTAACAACTAAATAATATATTTAATGTAATAAAATTAATTCATACAGAATGTTACTATATAATTTGATAAAATTTTATTTTTATGTTATATTTACCTTTAATTAAAAATTGTTTTAATTGGTAGTTACACATGAATCCCCGTCATACATAAGTTTAAATAAAAATGGAATACCAAATAATTGGGTAATTATATTCCCACTAAATTTTTTATTAACTACACAACATTAATAAAAATTTATAATCTTTGTTCATTTTCACACTTAAGTCCTCAATTATTTTCGTTATATGAAACTAAATAAATTATTATAACATTGTAATATGTGATGAAATTCTAAACAATCCACACAAAACATTAATAGCTTAAAAATTCCAATATACAGAGGGAGCGTACAATGAAGAAAGACGGAAAGAATCTGTTGAGCCTACATTTTTTGATTTCTTGCCAATGAAAAGCAAGTAAAAGGGATTGAGATATGGCTATTTTTATAATTAATGTAAATAAATGAGAGGGGGAAATGCAGGTTGTTTTGTATTGGTACATATACTATGTAATAAAATAATTAAGATCATTATAGCTATAAAAATCAACATTTCTCATTCTAGAACTGTTGTCAGTGAAAGCAATTTGTTCTGTTGCCAATGAAAGCAAATTGTTGTGTGTTATATCTTCTCAAAACTCGAAAATACCATAGATGATGCTTATGCATGAAAATGTATTCATGTTGGGACATTGAAGTTTTGGAGAAATCGATTTGCGTGAGACAAATTCTAAAAATAAAAACATAGTTGTTTTGGCATTTAACAAAATTTTTTATTATGTTAAAAAGATAATGTTGTTCTTTTTTCCCTCTATTTTTATTTTTTAATTCTTTTAGTAATGTCCATCTAAATGATGAACATAAGTATAGTTGATGAGTGTTGAAATTTTATTTTTTTTTTATTTTTTGCTATTAGCTAAGCTTGGTTCACATTTCAATTTAATTTATAATATCATGAACTTAATTGTATGAAATTTCTATTTTAGATCTATCTATTACCACGAATCATTTTAATTGTATCTATACATTCATTTGGAGCGTTTTAAACACATGGCAGCCCGATAGTATTATTATCTTATCATATTCTTGCAAATATGCAGTTTTTATTCATATTTATGAATTTGTGGAAACATCTTTGGCTGGACATCTATATGGCAGATCTCTTTCCACCAATGTGACTCATCTTTGGCTTGATTATTTATATTTATAATATTTATAATTTTATAGTTTTCATTTAGTTGTTTTATTATGTATTAAACTATGATTTAATAATTACTTTGATTTAATAATTACTTTTACGGGAGATGATGTGACATTAGCATAAGTGCAATTATAGTGAACTTCGACAATTAGGATTTTGTTGATACGTGAGCAGCAGACACTTTATATTGATCTTTGACTGATTTTTATATTAAGAGGATGTTTGAACCTCAATTTTATTTTTTTTTGGCTAAAAATGCATTTTTGAATGGTAGATTGATGGAGAATGTGGGATTAAAAAATAAGGAAAATTTTTGGATTTGTGTGTCATATTATTTTATTGAAAAATGTGTGATTGAAAAGAGGATAAAAAAATGTATTTTGAAAATAATAAGAATCAAACAGGGACTAAATAAAATCATTTGAGATTTTTTTTCATATTTACCCAATTTTCAGTATTAAACAAATTTTGAAGTGTTAATTATGATTAGCGTGTGTCGTTGCATATTGGTAATGAGGACAATCATATTCTTGATATTAAAGTGATGTGTGATATTATGCCCTTGTTTGAACCCACTATTTTCAAAATATATTTTTTTTTATCTCTTATTTTCATCCACACATTTTTCAATAAAATAATATTATATGCAAATCCAAAAAAAAATTCTTATTTTTTGACCACACATTTTTCATCAAAATTTATTCCAAAATGCAATTTGGACAAAAAAAATTGGGACTCAAATAGGCTCAAATGTACTATATGCATATATATTTTTTCCAACATCGATAAATAAATTACTAAACCAATATATTAATGACTTTTTTATTTTGCATCCTAGAAACATCACAGATGAATATATTATCGTTGAAAACACTAAAAAAACGAGATCTGATTTATCAATAGATTGACAAAATGAGTCAGGTCGTCAATTTAATTTGAAAAATATTAACTTTTTCCATTTTATTAATTTTTAATGTATATATTTATTGTCATATCTTAAATTTGTTTTCATATTTGTAGGATTGATGTCACTGAACAAAGATCACGATTATATCTTTATAAGACAACTAAAAGCTTCTGAAGTGGATTATAAAAGTATCTATATTTCAGAAAGATTCCATTGAGATCTACAACAATAAGAACAACACTATTGAAGTTTTAAAACTAATTTTGTGAAGCTAAGGTATTATATAATGTCGGAATTAGTCAATACATTTCTTATAGAAGTTTCACTATTAGACTAATAGGGTTTTTTTTATATAATGTTTTCAGGAAAGTAATTTTTAAGATACATTGTTTAAGGACACAATCAAAAAATTCTTTTAATTATATCAATTATCTCAGCTACTTTAAAAAATATTATTAATATTTCAAAAATATTATGTATATCATTCAGTCGATACGTAAAACGTGCAATGCAGGTGCTTACTACTAGTGTTAATATAAAGATAGCTATCTTGACTTCTTATTTTGTAGTGCTATTTTGTGTTAAATTTAGTACTAATTTGTTCAATTAGTGACGGACACAAGGGGTGGCCTGGGGGTCACGTGAATCTCCAATTATTTGGCAATTAGCCTAAATTTGCATTTTTTTTCCCTACCAATTTGCTCTTACATTGTTGCAAAGTAATTGTCATCATGTCTCCATCGGTCTCGTTTGCCACTGCAATTGTGGCTTCACCTACACTCGTGGGACCTCCAAACATAGTTAAATTAAGTTATTTTCAGGTAAGCAATAGGTAGACATTAGTAGCTTATAATTCAAAAAAAAAAAATCTTTAACAAAAATTCAAAATGATAGAGAACATGGATTTGGATTTGGATTAAATTTATATCTATTCGACTTATGTTCAAGTATGATTTTTTATTTTTGTATATTGAATTATGTCAAATTAATTTGGAATGATTTATGTCATATGGAATGATTTTCTAATTGTGTATATTGAATGGGTTTGGAAAGATTTTGTCCAATTTGGCTTATATTTATTAAATTGTATTTAGTTGAATTGATTATTAGTATTGAACATTATTAGTATATTTTTTCTTTCCGATTACTTGAATTGATTGTTTATATCAGTTATGAACAGATTTTGTAAATGTAATTTTTCATTTTTTTGTGATAAGCAAAATATTTAATGAAATGAATGTTCGAGATAAAATGAATGAAAATGACGTTGAAGATTAAAGGATTGACAAACTTTATGATAAAATGAATGTTGGTGAAAAAACTATTGATTCTGGTGAAACTAACTTTATACATGTTCCGGTTTAAAATAACTCTGGGGATGTTAGGAATAAAGTGCTTGAACTGATTATGCAAGTTTGATTGTACCCCCTAACTAAAAATAGCTGCGTCCACCACTGAATCCAATTATAATGAAATGATACAAGTAATGGAACACCGTTAGGAGTTAAAGTATTGAAAAAATCCTCATCAAATGATTGTAAATTAATATTTATTGGTTCATCAAAACTATAGTATTTAATAGAATCGCCGGGGAACTGTTCTATTAACATAACATTTATAAAATCAACATTCTCATTTTTTGGACTTCATATGATTCTATTGATCATAGTTTCAATATTATCTGGGCAAGTATTTAATTCAGGGGACACAATATCTATCAACATTCTTACGGAAGTAGTTTCATTATCATGAGTAATAACCATTTCATTTGGAAATTTAATCATATTGCATGAATGTAAAGGTTCACTCCCATTTCCAATTCGTAGTAAATATTCAGAAAAAGGCAAATCTATTTGAGCTCTCATATTTTGAACTAATTTGATTTTTTTAATAAATGGCCATAAATATGGATTAAGAAATGTTGTATCAACAATATCTTCTTTTATCCTTTGAGAACAACTGGTAATATTTGACGGAAGTCACCTCCTAGAACTACGACTTTCCCTCCAAATGGAATTTTAATTTCTGTTATATCTTGTAACATCTCATTTAACGATTCAATAACCACTTTATTTAGCATAGGAGCTTCATCCCATATTATTAATTGTGTCATTCTTAGTAATTTAGCTAAAGATTATTGTTTACTAACTGAAATAGTTGATTTACTACTAACTTGAAGTGAAAGCTTAAATCTCGAGTGAGCAGTTCTATCTCCAGGAAGTAATCCTGCTGCCACCCCATAAGATGAAATAGGCAAAGCTACCATTCCTTTAGATCTTACAGATACAAGTAAAGAGCGATATAAAAAGGTTTTTTCTGTTCCTCCGAGCTATCAATAAAATATACTCCATTGTTTTTCTTGAAGGCGTCATTTAGAATTATATCATATGCTTTTCTTTGATCTAAATTTAATTTTATTTCACTTAACAGATCTTCATCTAAAACTACTATCTGTAATTCTTCAGCAATACTTTTAGCAAGATGATTGTTTTCTTCTAACAAAATATGATGTTGGACAATTCGATAATCATTCGCAGTACAAATAATTTTTTTACAGAAACAATTCGTCCTATTGAGAAAGTTTTATTTTTTCTTTCAGACCAGATTCTACATTGTGAATTCCACACAAAATGTTCTGAAAATTCTCTGTATAACAAAGTTTTCGCTTTAGAATTAATAATGTTCATACAAAAGTATTCTGTCAACATTGATTTTTTGTAATAAAATTTTATCACAATTTCTTCTAAATCATCAAATTTTTTGTATGTAATAGATTGATAGTTTTCTAAGTACAATTGCAGAGCAATAGCAAAGGGAACAAATCCAAAAATTCTCCATACAGCTTCAGGTGGAAATACATATCTAACTGATTGGTACATTTTAATTTCATCATAAACAAAATCGGGATCATTTTCATTGACATTAAAATCAATTTTGTCGTGACCTCTATAAATATATTTATATAAATACTTAACATCTTGAATTGATGAACATATCTCAACATTAATATGGGAATTATACTTCGTTAATAAGTATGCATTGTATGGAACAACTCTCCTGTTATCTAAAAAATGATTTCTAATCTTCACTTTTTTCCCGTTATTAGGTCGTTTATATTTAGGGTAACATTTTTCATCAATAATTGTGTTCTCACAAAAAAAAAATTTGGAAAACCAAATCTACATTTATTTTTATTATTCATAAAAACATTTTTTAGATTTAAAACACCACATGGACCATGCATCATATGTTTAACAACAAGTGAATGTAGATAAGGATATTAGATCTCATCAGGAATCTCAGCACTAACAAATTTATCAACCAATTAAGGAAATGTAATCTTACAATCATTTTTTAGAATCAGTAAAAAAATGCACATGTGGGAACCCTCTTTTTTTAAATTCTTTAACATATATATGTGCGGCAACCCGTCCAAATATTTTCTCTTTCAAAATATCTTTCTTTAATTGTTCAAATTTTGCTCTAGAAATACGAGCTGTTAAATCATGTCTATTTTGAACTTCATCATTATACTTCAATTGTTCATTAATTTCTGGCCAATTTGGATTACAAGTCATTGTTAAAAATATATCAGGCTTATCAAATTTCTGGACTAAAGACATAGCATCCATGTAACGTTTTCTTAAATATCTAGGACCACCAATAAAAGATCAAGGCAAAATGATCAAACTACTAATTTTATTACCTCTTTTTTCACCAATTTCAAGACTATCTACAATTCCTTGATACAATTCAACTCGAAGTACACTCTGATTATGTCGAAAATAATCTAATCTAGATGTTTCAATTTTTACATACATGTCAACAACATATTGTTGTAATAGCCTT